>OY740773.1:87709918-87844660 GCA_963513935.1 Aphrophora alni | reverse complement strand
AAACTGTAAAAAATAATTTTTATAACACAGGGGTATAAATATATTTAAATATTTCATAAACTATAATTCTGTGCTGTTAAATATGTCTTCAAAAGGTGAATTAAAGTATTTCAATGTAAAGGAAATTCAGTTATTTTTACATAAAAAAAAAATATATATATATATATATATACAGAAATCAAAACTAAAACGGTTTAACGCTCAATTAAAAATAGTTTATAGAAACCACTATAAACACATCCAAATGTGTTTATAGTGGTATCTATACACGTTAGTCATATCTACAATATGAAAACTACATACATCTTTGTATTTATAAAGCCTTCTATAATAAAAAAAAACATACTATTTTAAATTTAAACACTAGTGAGGTAACCAACAAAAGGAAAAGTTAAGTAGACAGCACGTGACTTTCAAATTATTCACATAACCACTTGTAGAAATAGAATTTAGTGTTAAAAAAATAATGTTCAAGACAATCGATGAATAAAAGAAATGTTTATTTTGAAAAATAAAACCTTAAATCAATTGGATACCACTTTTGTAACAACAATGAAATTTCAACTCGGTACTCTTAGCAGATAATAACTACAACTTGCATTAACAAAATCAATTTAAATTTATCCATTTTATAGTTTGTGTTTTAAATTCGAAACTCCTAAGATATATCAGTGAAAATATAAGCCTACTATAGACCGCCGCCGGTTATTCATGACCGGAAATGATCCAGACTATTCTAAACGAGGGTTTTAGTTCCAAACAATATTACTCTATGTGTTTTAAAAATATAAGTATTATATAAAATGTTTGTGTTATAAGTTATTCAATTTTGAATATTAGTAAAAATTGTGAATGTTTATAAAATGTGTTTCTTAAAAAACGTTGACGAAGTAAGAAACATCCTACTGAAATGATGCACGTGATGATGGCTGGACAAACGCCGAAACGCCCGTAGTGTAATTAAAAAGAAATACATAGGAGAAGCAGACCTAAGTATAAATTAATTATTTATTACACAATTTTTATATTTCATAAGCAGACAGTTAAAATTATTTCACATCATAGATAGAGGCTCAAATATGGAACCAAATAAATACTATTAAATCATAATAATAAATACAACCTAAGTGTTAACACCTAAATACTAAAATAGCATCACGTATGTATATTTCAAAATGGTCTAAAGCAATTTTGATTAAATTTTGTTAAAATTTGAATGTTCAAAGTGTAACTCGATTCAAAGGTATCTTCTTAAAAACGTACAATATGATATTATAGTAGTCATGAAAAAAATATAAATAAAGAATAACCATTTCGTTTAAATTTTGTATTACAATTACACTTTTAAAATTTTTATTATGAATTAAGTACTACTTTTGAGTCTTGTTTTTTAGATTAAGTGAAAAATGCGAAACTTGACAAAACGTTTAAAATATAAGTATTCAGTGGGAAATTTAGTTTCACATCTGAATTAATATATCCTACAGAAACAAACTAGATTGACACAGAAAGTTTAAATGTTTATAGATATTATGTGTCTTCTGATATGACACAACTGTTTCTATAACATGTGCGCACACCAAGTTGTTTATCAGTAAGTTGTTTAAATTAAACGTCAATCATTAAAGTTGTATAAAGTACAGAGAAAATCGCTTGCAGATTTATGGCATCTTGGTATATTTTATAAATTATAAATAGAATGTTTTTTCCTCCATGTATGTTTTAGATGTTTCTTACACAATTACTTGTAAATTCTACAATAGCTGTCAATAGTCCAACAAAATGTCTAGTTTCCAGTGTTAAAAATCAACACGTTTTAATTTTATCAAGTACGGTACTAAAAAGTTAATATTTACCTCAAAGAAAATTATTTCTTTATGACAGCGGTAATTCAGTTGTGCATCATTCTCGGACGGAGAGAATACAGCACAACCTAAAAATATACATAAACTAAAGAGTTTGCACCTGCAATAAATATGTAGGTACAGTCTGTTATTATTATAATTGAACAATATTGCTTACCAATATACCCTTAAATTATGTAAAATGTTTACAACTTTATTTACACTCAAAATGTTTCATAGCCGAAACACATTAAATTGCATCCCTCACAAACCCTTAGCTTCTTTAACGCAACCACCTCAATCAAAAGTAAGGAATGTTTAGGATGTATAAAATATTTTGTCGCCAATTTACATCTAAAGTAAATACAAATACCGATGAATCTGAGTCATTAAATATTTACTTTTCCTCCTGTATGTCTATTTTAATATTCAATAATGTTAAATTGAATATATATATATATGAAAATACTATTATGCTACAATTCGTAAGTAATCAAAAATTGTATGGCCATTTAATATAATAAACAATCACATTAAATTACATTACAGACATTGGTTTGTTATCTAAAGTGATCATATCACACTTTACTCTTCACTTAACAACTAAATTTGAATCATTGATTCGTCTATGAATGACAATCAACATGATTGTCATTGATAATCAAATGACAATCAATAATTATTGGAATTGTTGAGATCAACGAACTAGTGCTATCATTTACATCTATTTGTTACACTTCATCAAATTCACATTAATGCTTAATTTACATGAAACTGTATTGTTGGGCAGTATATTATTCTACATAATGAAAATGTACAAAGAGATGAGATATTATAAATAAACTATAGAATTAAGGTCATAAATAACTATAGAATTTAATCGACTAAAAAATTACTTTAAACTAACAATACATAGTCATATGTCATATTTACCCAAATAAGTCTGATTGATTTTTAAACCAAATACTATTTTTTAAGTAAAAATTCAATCAGGCTAACTTTAATGTAGGCAATATCTAAATAGAGTAGTATATGACACTCTGGGTAGATAATAAACAACGAGTGTGTAACGAGCGACGATTTCCTATGTTCTCGTTAATAATCAGATGTGTCTGCTGATTGTTGACTTTGCTTCAAACTAAATAAATACAAGAATATTGTACAAGTACGCCGTACATAAGGGGATTGCAAACAACAGTTCCTATGATGCAAACACCTATGGCACACATTTCATAATTGAGGAACAGAGCGTCTCTATAATTATGGAAAAAGTAGCTTAGTAATGTTTCACAGCTTCTACAGGAACCTACATTACACATCCTATGTGACATCCTGAAATGTCATAAAGCCAATAGTATTTTGTCACAGTTAATCATTTATCAGTATGATGCATAATATTTCATCAAATAACCAGTTTGCACTTTTAAAATATATCTTTATTTAAACAAGTTACGTAATATTTGATGTATATTCAATATTTATTTATTGATGTACTGTAATAAGTTTATCGGAAATTGATGAAAAAACTGTGATATTCTTTTGTACATTTTATATTCTAGAAATTCATCATATTTTTATTTTTCAATTTATTTTTAAGTAATATGTATTTTGTAAAACAATATACATCTTACTGATTAAATCAACAAGTGTGGTATTCGGGTAAAATATCTTTTGATAAATTGTGGAAGTTTATTATCCTTACGAAGACTGTCTATTATAGTTATAATATATAAAACTCTATATTATGTATCAACATTAGCTATTATAAGGTTCATGTCGTAATTCAGGTTTATTATCATGTGAACAGTATAAGTACAGAAGATTGATCGTTGAGATTTAAGATTTCATAATTGTATAAAATATTCATTATTTTAAAGATAAGGAATCAGTTAAGTATACTTTCAATCAGGCCGTAATATACTAAGCTCTGTCTAATGCATTATGTTTATAATAAAGGAAATCCAAGTTGAGAGACGGGATAAGATTAAGTCTAAATGATATTTGACAAAAATACAACAAAGAAATCGAATATTGTTATATTTGGAAAAATTAGAATTTTAATTTGTATCTTATTTTTGTTTAATTGAAATGACAATTGATTTTATTGTTTTAATTGATTTTATATATTATTATATAAAGAAGTATCATATTTGTGCAAATCGGTTGATTATACTGTACAAAACTGAAAATACAACATGATTTACGAAGGAAAATCAATACTTAAAATAATTTTTTTATATTAAAATATTTCAATAAACTGTGAACAAAAAAACAAACTTTGTCCATCCACCGTTCACAAAACTAAATGAACAAAAAAGCGAATGTCTCAAAATATATCATTTTGGCAGTTATTAATCAAAGAGTGAAAATAAATCAAGGGCGCCGATATTGAGATAATATTTTTTTAAATTTATAAAGATCTAAACTTGGTTATGCTACAAAATCCGTCTATAGTGCAAATTATATTCAGCTAAAATCTAACTTTTTACGACGATGTACAAGGTTTATTTTTCCGATTAATAATTATTCATAAACTGTAGTATTTCACTTGTGATTTTTCTGATCATTAGTCCTTTGATTTTTCTAAAATTGTAGTGAAATCTGTATATTATATTTCGAGACATTAACTTTTTTACAACATTCCATTGATCGATTTTGTAGTTAAAAAAAAAAAAAATTAACGATAACTCACAAAATCTGCATTTTTGGAGACAAGGCAACCACTAGTTTTGTGTTTGTTCTTAAATAACACCTAATCAAATTTGTTATAGTATGTTGGAAAAAATAGTAATTTTGTATTTTTTCTCGTGGCTGCCAGTTACTAAAAACAGGATAATATAAATGTTTGAGAAGCTTTTCGTCCGTATTTCCCAAAATGGACTCTACCAATTTTGAACTTGATTAATGTTAGTACCCTACAGTCGACTTAACTCAACACAACCATCCTGTTCAAAATCGCCTTGATAGATTTTGTTTTTTTCAATCTTGTTATAAATCTAAAATAATTATCATCTTGATTTAAAATTTACGTGCGACAAAAAATTTGGATTTCATCTTATCAGTAATTTAGTCAATTCTCGTTATCATATGCATTTAATTATATACATATATCTTAGAGAAAGAAACTAGATTAGCAGATATCATTTAAATGTTTGTTCACTTCTGATTCAACACAGCTACTCGTATGGCATGTGTACGCAGAACGTTGTATGCCGGTAAAGTGTTTAATTAAACGTCATCATCAAAATTTACTTCAAGTAGAGAATATATGGTTTGATGTTGTGCGAACTTTCTTAAGATATGTTGTGTATTTATACGGACAAATAATAGGTACCTTAAGGCGTTCACATCAGATAGTACGGCCTTGACAATCCGGAAGGTACTTAGTTGGACCTATGCCTTTTATGTCTAGCCTTGGTTTCGATCCATCTCTTTCAGTCTTCCTTTCATGTCTATCTTGACTAACTCTTGTTCTTTTTCGACTTATACTCTTTTATAGTCTATGGCTAACTGTCTTTGAGCTCAAGAATAAAAAAACATAAAAGTAGTTTTTTTATCTCTAGGGATGTTTCACAGTTGTATTAAACTGTTAGACAGTATCGGTTGCACAGCTGTGGGTAAACAAACACAAAGTTTAGTTTCAAATGAAGAAAAATTACGTATTTCATTTCTATTTGGTACGAAATACTTGCACTAATTAAGATCCGGTAAAACATTTTAATTATTAACATTGGAGTCAGATATTTTGCCGTATGAATTAACCTAATTCTCATCGAACATAGAGAGGTATGTTACTTTTTGTAGAAAATTAAAGGTGAGCATCATTTTTAGAAGGAAGAAATATAGCATAACATAAAATTGTACCTAGTTGAAATGAACGTAAAATGTACCTGAAACAACAACATGAAGGCATTGGTACAGTCTCCAATTAATATATTCCCATCATATTCCTAGCCTAATTATACAGCCTAAAGGAATATCAGTTTCACCCTGAGTACACTTCCAATATGTATCATAGGCTTGCATGTATCCTTTCCCTTAACATCGTTATCACAAACCCCTCAATTTTTATATTAAAAAATATAGTTATATTTTTTTCGAGTTTTATCAGGCTTAAAGTCAAATAATGAAAAATACTACCATTTAAAGCTTCCTTTTCGCAACGTATCTCGTTATGTAAATCCTGAGTATACAATTAATATTATACAAATATTTGTATAGAACACTCTAAGTTGGGTTACATAGCTAAATAATGTAATTTACAATTACAGGACATTACATTAGTTTTAGTGTTGATAAAATATTGGTTTGTTGTTGAATGGGAAAATACTACACTTAGGTGATATATGTGCTCCATTATACAACTAGATATGAATTATTTAATACCTTGTAAATAATGTATGAATCATAATCACCAAAATATAGACGAGGTGAAAACAATGATAAGGTATAATGTCCACCAAAATGAGGAACAATTATATTTTTTTAAGTTGTTTATTAAGTATATTTTGCTGCCACTTAATTTACAGTAAAATATTATATGATTTGACATCATATTACATTGGATTGATATATGTGCTTTACTAAACCACTGAACATGTTTCACTTATGGTCTGTGTAAACCATCTTCCATACGGCAAAGCTCCTAGAATTTATCAATAAAGCTACAATAACTCTTATCCCTAGGAATTCGGCATCTACGGAAGAAACACGATCGTTGTAACGTCTGAATAGCCGTTAATATATACTTTCAAAATATTCAAAGTAACCGCCCAAAGATCTTAACCTATTGAGGCTCCACATGAATGTTCTGATCTATATGTTTCCTCTGTGCGTATGTTTCCTCCATTAAATTTATCTGCCCTATCAATTAGTTAGTTTCCTACCAATCAGTGTAGATACTTGGGTACCTTCTTTCTAACCTAAGCTTCTATACTACCCAGCCAACTCAGTGAAACCTTTGTCTATAGAGATCATGATACATCTGTGTGTTGTTATGAATCAGTGAATTAGTTGCAGGGGAGGGGTTACTGTTTATACAATACTGTTCAGTACTAATGCTTCCTTTTTCAGTTTACATAAATTTTCTCTTTCTACCACAACACGCTACTTCGAAATAGTCCATTCCATATTCAAGGGGTGTTTTGCTTTGTATATCAAGTCCAAGGTCTAATGACATCATTTACAATATTTCTGATTGGTGGACGGATCACGTGATCATGGACGCGAAGCGCTCCTACCCACATGGTCACTACTAGTTAGTTTTTTGCTACAACTCCGTTCGTACAGTCCACGTGCCCACGTTACGCTTTTGAGCTTATTTCTTCGCATTAGTCAACGAATAATTCATAGTATGTATGTATAATCGATACAATAATTAGTTCGTATTATTATATTAAATTACATATACTAAAGATTAAATTTAATGTATTTGTATCTAAAAGCGAATTGATAGATATAATCTCTTTCTAATGTTAAATTTGAAATCACTATGGGAGTGTAACATGACGCAGTAAGAACATGGTGTCTCTCTTTCACTCAGATCATTTTCTATTTACTTGGGCAAAACTGTAAATACTTTATGTTTAAAGTTATTTATTTGCTGCAGTTAAAACAAACGTGGAAACTTTGCGATAAAAGTGTTCACGTTTGTAAATACTAAATGAGATAAATCTAGCATGTAGCTTCAAATTTATGCCATTATCATTTATTAAAGTCTGTTTTTGAATAACAATTTAATTTAATAATTTAGAAACATTGAAAATCTATCTCTTAGAAAACCAAAAAATCAATTATTTAGTAGCATTAGAAAAGAACGAATATTTTGTAATATGCAGTTAAAGTTTACTTAAATCTGATAAATATATTGGTCTAGAGCCTATGAATGTTTGTTAAGAATGATCGGCTACACGCGCATACTTGAGTTACTATGTGTGCGAGTTATTGCAATAATAGGCTAGAAAAAAGAAATATGGAAGAAGGAGAAGAGAAAGGTTTATTCTACAATAAGGAGTTTGTTATACGTTTTGTTCTTAGTATTGTTAGCACGGCTCTTTTTGAAAAGCCTTCCTTATCCTGCTTACTATACATGACCGCGTCCCTATTTGTCATAGACAAGGTGTTTTCGACCAAGCCAAGCGCAGCGACTCCGTACTAATACTCTTGTTATAATTGTTATACGAAAATTTAACTTTAACATAGTCGTTTCCCACTTATCTTTCTTGTTTTTGATAAACATGTTAGAATCTGAACACAGGTCAATCCGGTTTTATTCGGTCCAGAACTATTGGACATTTTCAAATCCCGTGGAAAAGCATAATTTTATTTTACTTTTCCAATTACAAACCAAATAAAAATAAATACTATTTCTCTAATCACAACAGTACGTCCAAGTTTTTTGAGAGTTTGGTATTTTATGCAATAATAAGATTTTATGAAGAGAGTTTATAAAATCCACTATATTGATTTCGTCTAGTAAAACACTGATTACAGTTGGGTCATTGTCACTATTTTTATGTATTCAACTATTTTTTTTGCTCACATCATATACTGTAGGATATTATATCTCTAAATAAAAATGAATTGATTCCGATGTGTTATAACCATAAACAAACTGAAAGACTAATTTTTTTGTAGATTGTTTGTACCTTTATCTGATAAATGTACTTATATATTACAAATAATAATTTGTTTTATTATATGATATTACTCGGTTTACTTGCTGGATATAATTATATGCCTCCAGATATGCGTTAAATTTTAATCAAATTAAAAACAAATTATTTGAAGTAAAAACTAGACTACAATTTATAAAGATTATTTTAATCGCAGGTTGGTTTGTAAAAAAACTCTTTCATTTTTATTTCTCCGTGTTTATTCTAAATTTTTTGATGGTTTGACGGTTTATGATGTTAATTGTGACGAATTTGTTACATAATCGTACACGGTGAGTTATTTAGTGTAAGAATTTAGTTTACCTTAACACATGTGGCCGTCAAATATATTAGTGTTATAAATAAATATTAACATGTAGACCTACTTTTTAGACACATTCAGGAATAGAAATGATGAAATCAAGGTTACAAATTAGGACATTATGTTGTAAATAAAACAAAATATTTGAAAGTAATAAATTGCATTGAACAACTTTATTATTAAAAGCTTAACCAGTTTTACTTCAATAAAAACCAAAAGAAAACCCGCTCCGAAATTGTAATGAGCCTTATTAAACAGTAAACTGGTCACGTCGGGAACGCTGTCAAATTTGGGGCTTTAGAAAAACTTTATTAAACCGACGTAATAATATAAATTTTTGAAATGTAGGATGAGGTAAATGACTTAAAGTCAAGCAGGATATTAGTGGTGGGTCATGTTAATATAATGGATAAGAGAAAATATCAAAAGAAAATAGTGGATGTCTGGCTATTTTGGAAGGGTGGAACCACTGTCCAAGAACGACGATCGAGCTAAATATCAGGATGATTCAATAAGTAATAAGACAATTTACTGTACCCCAAAAACTGTTTATTCACAGAGTACAAAATATTGGCTGCTTTTAAAAATAACCCCCCCCCCCCAACACAATACATTTTTCCATCGTTCTTCTAGATTTTCAATGACCCTGGCATAAATTTTTGTGTTTTGTTTTCGGAGCCATATTTGCATGCACCGTATTTTTGCTTCCTCATTAAATCTATTTTTCCCCTCTTTAGGGGTTCAAACAAATGGAAGTCCTTTAGGGCAAATATGTACTGTAAATGTAGTGTGGTTGTATTTCCCATCACAGTTTTTTAATAATATTTTAAGTTAGCTGTGTCGTATGAGGGCGAACGTTTTTGAGGAGCAAAATAATACCTTTAGGCTTTACTTTGTTTTCAGCATACCACTGTAATACTGGCTGTTGATATCATTGATATTCGAAGTAATTGGAAAAAAAAAGATTCGGTTGAGCCGCAGAATATTTTGAGCATAACCTTAGCCGCTGATATATACAATTCCTGCCTATTGAACTTTTTCTGACCAGGAGACGTGATCGGAAAAAAGATTTGCTTCTTTGATTCCGGCTCAAAGTAGTAGATCCACGTTTCATCGAACGTACAAGTCTTTCCAAAAAGCTGTTTTTTCACTTAAACTTCGTATTTTAAACTGTTTACAGATTCAAAGCCTCGTGTCTTTGTGCGTCTCCTTAAGTTCTCTTGGCACCAGCCGTAGGTTTCTTGTATTGCAGTTGATTTTGAACAATTTTATGGATAGTTACAACACTTGCTAAAACTTCCTATGATACCAGTGATATGCCTTTTGGCTCAGTTTAGCTCGTCAATGTGGGAATTAAGAGTATAAGTCGCAACTTTGGCAGGTAGTCCACTTCGCTGTTCATTACCGATAATTGTGCGGCAATTATTAAACCAGGCACCTGCATGTAAATATTAGAACGGTTTAAATAATTATTCCCGTACACTTTTAACTTTTTTCATGGTTTCCATAAGCCTTCAGACTTTCTGCTAATCAAAATCCTATCACTAAACGTATTTCTTCGGATGTCCAATAATTGAACAGAATTCAATATTTGAATATCGGTAACAGAATGAATAGTATATTATAATCACAAAATGTTATCAAACCGCTGATCAAACGGCATCACAAGGATGCTAACTCTTACTCCTAAAATTATTCAATTGATTTATAAAGTAGTTTTTGGGCTACAACTATTTGTCTCATTACTTATTGAACGATACTGGTAGAAATTGAAAAAGGTTGAGTGTTAGTTATTGGAGAATTTCTGAGTAATTACATGCGAGACAATGTAACGGGGAGAGAAATACAGAACTTAAAAGCTACAAGGGAAGAGTCGTTGAAAAACACAGAGAGGTAAAACAGAAAATGATTAAAATATTGAAGTTGTTAGAGGAATTCCCTACTTTTATACATTCCCTACTAAAAGTTAAATGAAACTTTATATCAATTTACAAATTTCGTTTCAGGAATGCAATCATACACAGAACGGTAATTAATATTTAATTTTAAACATTATACAAAGTAATTAATAAAACAACAACCTTTCCAATTAAATACTTTTGAAAACAATGCCACGTGAAAACATCGTATTTAGATATACGAAAGGTAGTTTTTATGGGATGATTCATTTTAATTTTATTTGTAAACATTATCTTTAATTAAATTTAACGCTCATAGTCCGCGCACTCTCGAAATTATACTAAGAAAATATATTTTTTTAAATAAAATATAAGTGTAAACTAATTACTCTCAATAATAAACTTTTCATCCTGATATTTATCAACTAAATAATGTATATTAACAAAAATATATATATATATATATATATATATATATATATATATATATATATATATATATATACCGGTACCATGTTTCCGTCTTGCAATTTTATTTGTAGTGTAATACTACGCGCGTTTCAGGAACAAGTTCCCTTCTTCAGGTTTTATAAAATTTATAAAAAATTTTTACTCACATGTGAGCACGTCATAATTTAACACAAACACACACATACACACAAACCAAGCACGATTTATTGCACATATAATTAAAATTTATGCTGATATTTATGCTTCATATGCAAAACAACCATTCACCAATTCAACATAAATTGTTCATATGAATTAATTTATCATTATATCAAATTAGAACAGTTCATTATGAACAACTAACTATTCCTAAAATTGCATGTGCCCAAAACATTTATGTAATTTTGAGATATTTATTTATTTATTACGGACTAATTCAGAGTACGATTATATTTTCTGGTAAATTTCTATATTCAGAAACACTAAAAGAAATCGTTTAATTTGTCTGTTCATTAAATAGTTGTTTAAAATATTGGTACTGAGAAAATGTTTAGGCTACTGGTGTTAACTTGTCTAATTGTTTTATGATTTACAGTGCCCTACAATAACAATATAGGCCATTCCACACTGCAAGTGGCTGGACGTATGCTAGCTACTTTTCAAAATATCGCTTCCCTGCTTATCAAATGAGACAGTTCACACTGCAGATCCACTACCGTTCGCTCCTCGAGCGATCTTTTTAAACGTGGCGGACACATTTTTAGCCTGCGCAAGCGCAGAGCGGGCTAGAACACATGGCAACCGCTAGCTGCACCTACACGGTCCATTCTCCATTCTCTGTTGCGATTTATTTCCCCTATTATTTATTTTAAATAAGAAGAATTTAGGTTTGTGTTAAGTTTTATTACTTTAAATTGTTGTTGTCTTATGATATTGTATTTAGAGCATTCTAGTATTACATATTCCAATGTTTCTACCTTGCCCATGTTACAGTTTAAACATAATGGGGTAAAATATTATTTAATAAAGTGTAGTCTGCTGTTGACATTTGCATGTCCTATTCTTAATCTACATATATATATTTATTATCTCCCATCTGCTCATCTTACTGTCTCTAATTTTTTAATTTTTTCCTGATCTGTCTACATGATCTATATCGTGGTTTTTTTAAATATTTTCCCTATTTCAAAAGGATTTGCTTTTAATTTATCCTTACGTTGTAATATTACAACATAAGGCCCTTCATTATTACAATTGTAATATCTTATTTTTTGTTGGTTTTGTTTTTTTGGTTGTTGGTGACCTGTCTGGGCTTGTGTCATTTACTTGTGTAATATCCCGTTTTCCACTGCAATCACTACTACTACAACTATCATTCTTTGATGGATTATTTAAATGATATTGGTTATTTCTACTATTATTTATTGGATTATTTGGCTGATATTGGTTATCGATATTATGGATATCATCTGTTTTAATTATAGATGCAACTGCTGTTTGTGTTTCCATTTCGGAAAAATCACCGGTTTGAATGGCTGAGCCCTCCGCTATGGCTAGTGGCCCAGCCTAGTTTTCTATTTATTTATTGTTTATTTGTTAAGTAAAAATATTGTATAAAACTAGTGGTATACTAATGTATTTCAAGCAAAGACTAATATGTATTAATTACATACTAGTTTACCTGCTTCTATACTTCAGTTTGTATTATCTCTACAGTATGAAACCATTAATTCAGAAATTTAAATGTAATATAACATTATAAATTGTCAGTATTTAACCATTTAACCTAAACAAACTTTAAGTAAAATGGGTTTCTATATAAAAAGTCTACTTGATTAAATATTAATATAAATAGTTTATACGTTAAAGCCAAATAAGAATGTTGTACATATTGACCGTATTTTTGCACCAATATAATATTTGTTCTTTTGTGAAATCCGACCTTTGTGAGTTATCCAAAAGGTCTTGACAGTGAAGGTTCGTAAACTTATCCACACAAAACTTATAGATAAAACACATAGCTAAAACTTTGATATCTCGACTCTATTTATAAAAATAATACTCATACAAATTATATGTATTTGTGTCATGTTGACAATCTACAAAATTAATACAAAATATTTTTTAAATGGTACAACCATCATAGATAATTATTTTTAAAATAAAGTGTTAACGATTTATCCTAACAACCGAAGGAACTCGGCAGAAGTCTGTGTGAAATGAAACACAAAGCTAGAGTCTTAGTGACCTTGGTTACGGTGTTTACAGTCAACGTAACATGTCTGTATGGCTAAATCGTAATTGTCGTAACTGGGGAAACCACGGTCGGTTGGGCTCATTAAGTTAACAAATTTTACAAAATAATACGTTTGTGTATCATTTAAATAAAGTGTAAGTTCATTTTAGGAACTATCTATTCGATTTAAGTAAGGCAGTTAAACCTGTAATAAAATATCCATAATGTAATCAGACACAACCCCTGTGTACAAGCTAAGCTGGCTGAGTTGGCTCTAAAGTACAAATCACTTACATTATTTATTTAATTGCTTCCAAAAAGTTATCAATTTAGCCTAAATGCATTTTCTTTAGCACACATTTAATCATTAATAAATGTATTTATTCCACATAATTCCATCACTAAACACTAATAGTTTATAAATAAACTGGATAAATATATAAAATTAAATAATAACTATGGAATAATAACAATGAACATGAAATAAATGACACAGAATCAAAATCTATAAGTTTAAGAGTACCACACAACAGAAAAAAACGAACAAAATGTAAAACAATAATTCCTGGTTTTCAATAACTAACGAAACAATATTTACAAACGACAATATCTCACTGAATTAGATGTCCAACTATAAAGTGTATTTTTAGGTTAAATTGTTGAAAAATAAGGTTAATTGTAATATTAAATTTTGAATTAAATTAAAATTAAAAACATGACTATCCCCTCATATTACAATTATAAACTACTGAGCAGTAGGGCATTACTCGGAGTCTTTGACTAGTCTGTAATTGAATAGTATCTTATGACAGGCAACATGGAATTGTCATTAATGTATTACTAATTTTCACCAGTAACGAAATAACCATGTGATTAATAAATTGTCTTTCTACATAAATTAGAAGGTTAAAGGCATTAATAAACATGAAATCAAAGATCAAAAGATTGTAAAATGAAACAAAATAAGAGAGTCACCGCTCTAACGTTAAATCGTTCGTACAACAAAGACAATAATCTATTGATTGTATTTAATAGTACAATACATTTATTCACATAATAGAGATACACGAGAGTTTTAAACTATTTATTTTGTTAGTTCTTGCAATTCAACAATCAACTGGGAAGTTAATTAGAAACACCTGATGTGGCCTAGACATGACATCTCGTTATTAGATCTTCTACAGTAAAAATAAAGATAAATTAAACTAATAATTTATAACTATACCAAATCATTAACACATTTTTTTAATATTTTACAAATGTTTTAGATATAACTCTAGGTTTAAACTCAAAATTTAACAGTTCAAAATCTTCCATTCTGCTTATGTTCAATACTGTTTCATGTACCACTATGTACCAATTTGGTTACACCAACATCTTTTCGTAAACTTGTACCTTTTTTGTGTACACATATATTGTTCAACTAGGACGCCCTCAATAATCACAGATTAAAACTTAATATCAATCTTCGTTGTACTTTGTACAGAGGTTGAAAATAGTGACATTAAGTCAAATAGGATTAAATGAAGTAGACATTGTAGATAGAGATCCCAGAAGTCACAAAATTAAAATCGTCTCTAGGGAACAACACCTAACTTTAGTAAACATCAGCATGGATTTAGGGAGTAATGAAATTTTGAGTTCTACAACAAGAAAAACAATATAAATGTTAAAATTACAATTTGCATTTAAACATGATATACTAATAGAATAAAACTAATACCTACGAAATTAAATTCCCAAAATAAGTAAAAAGTGAAATAAATATGTTTGTGTGAAATAAATATTAATATCATAAATTAAAACTGTTGTAGAATTTAGTAAATTAGTCCCAAGAGAGATTCAAAATTTAAAAAAAGCAAATAGAAATGTGGCAATATTTGATTGCTCTAATAATAAACCCAAAAATGAAAAAAATGCAACTTTACTGAATAAAACAAAAATGATCAACTTTAACAAAAACATTTACAAATAGTACGTTTTTTTCTGAATCCTCTTTCAACAACGAAGTCGTCATCTTCAGTGACGCACAAGCAACCATAAACAATCAACTTTAAGCCAGTTAACTATCAAATTTATGTTTAAGTTTTGTTCTATCAAGTATGCCATCTCACAAGTCAAGTCAACTGTTATTTTATTTAAATTACCAAGATGGCATTGAAGTTATAATTCCTCACAGAATATTTTGAAGTAAACCAAAATGAATGATAATTCTTTAAATATGAAGGTTAGATCCGATAATTCAACTGAGTAAAATTGTCACAAATTTACAATCAGTGAGCCAAACACTGTGTAAAATACAATACATCTGAACCCCTGACAAATATTTGTTGGTATTTAATTACTTTCTTTTTATTATAAATGAAACAGAAGAACCAATTCATTTAGTCGAACTGGGCCTCAGTTTTTCATTCCATTGGTGGTAAGGTTTTCATTTCATTTCTTTTATTCGGATATTAAAATAATACTTATTTAGATTACGAAACCTCTGCAGAAATCAAGTAAGTAGCATCGGTTACGTTGTCCTTAAAATATAGAATGTAGAATTCGGTAAAGAGCATTTTTCTTTTTTAGAATTTGGATTATTATTTTTTTTTTTTATGAATGCAATTTTTGTTCTTTTGAACCAATGTATTATCGAAGTTTCTTCAAATTATTTGTATACTGTTAAAAAGGATATTACTAAAGTGACGTATACAAAATGTGTCACGTTTTTACATATATACGAAATACAAGTTAACTAAGTCTACATTTCTAGATAAAAGGAAAAATTTGCACTTTAAAATTAAAAATTACACCGAAATACAAGTTGTGTTAAAACTATGGAGAAACTTAATCCTTTTAAAAGACGGATATGAAATAATGTGTTGTTGTGAATAGGCATACCTCAAACGAAGAAGTCAACCTCCTCCTAGAGCTGTGTTATTCGCGTGAGATATCAGCGTATAATGTGGGGGCATTAAAAAATAATGGATGGACCTTTCTTCATTAAACTGAATAAATATTTGAATAAAATAACATTTCCCAAAAACATACTGGTACGAAAATCGTTTTATACCAAGGACTAAATAAAACCATTAATTAAAATAATAATGAAGGTAAACGTTCTTATTCTAAAAAAAAAAAAAAAGAATTGATCTCCACTTCTAACTCTATGAAGTCAAACTAATATTATGATAATGATTTTAATATCAGATCATAAACAAGCTTGTTTACGCAAAGCAGATAATTTTCAGCTATTAATTTTATTTATCTCTTCCTTGCGTTATCAAATTTTAAATGTAATATAGATTTCAGCTGAAATAATTTCTTTGTTATAGAGATGTTTCCAAATATTTTATGGTTCATTTCTTTTTGTTATTGTCTATAGTTTTGTGTATTTATTTAATTGTAACTAATAATTATGTGGCATTTATGTCTGAATATTATTATGTACATGACAATTTTACGTTAATCACTTATTAGCTATATATATATATATATATATATATATATATATATATATATATATATATATAAAGCAATGATCAATAAATAGTTTGCTCTCTTGACGGGCTACTGTTATCTGACTAAATCTCCTCTCCTCCCTTCAAGAAAATTCTAATATAGTAAATTTACTAACTTCTGACTACCCATCTCCATTCAACCCATACAATTGGATCTAGTAATCAGTAATGAATATAATGCATTACATGAGCGTACGAAAATAAAATTATTATTTGATACAATATAAACTTTACATTTACGAAAGAATGTTAACTGACATCTCAATTACGATACTGTTTTTTTTTTTAAGTAGTATAAATCAGTGTAAATTTGATAACTGGAGAGTAATAATAAATCACTGTAAGGATGAAACAAAAATAAAATTTTGAATTATAAAATCAACCCCAAGTGATTTTATGTCACCAAAAAAATGTTTCTACCAATTTAGGAAAATAGTTAGAATATCCCAATTGTCGAACTTACCAAAACACTGTTGACCTACTACCAGATCGTAAATTAGTTGTTTAATATTTTTTATTCAATATTTGTCTCACCGTTAGGATGATTCAATAAGTAATAAGACAATTTACTGTAGCCCAAAAACTGTTTATTCACAGAGTACAAAATATTGGTTGCTTTTAAAAATAACCCCCCCCCCCCCCCCAACACAATACATTTTTCCATCGTTCTTCTAGATAATAGTTGTCATCGTTTTACAAACTTAAAGAAGATTGATGACAAACTGTTACTTCTAAGCTATAATATTCTGTTTTGGGTACTAGTAGATTTCTCCTTGAGTAACTGTTAATTAATGCATCTCTTAAAAATTAAGATGAGACCACAAGGAAATGACAGAATAAAATTAATAGCATCAATTGAAAATTTTATGATGATAAAAATTAAAGATATATTTTTAAAGCAGGTCACTAGGTTTGAAAGATATTTGAAAAAACTGTAATCCGGTGCATATACTTATAAATATATTTATAAACATAATTATATTAGAGATCTAACTTGAAAAATATGTTGTTTTTTAAATTTTTTTTGTAAACTTTCCTAATTTCCAAATTTAATCACAAAAAAACCTTCCTTATACATTAGTTTCCGTTTTGAAGTAAGAGAGTTGTTTATTACTAAACTTATGAAATAAAATTGATATGGTATTTCGTGGGCACAACAGCGTTTACATTTCTTAGAAATTAAAATATTTTGTTTCACAACTTCAATGTTTCTACTTCCAATTTCGTTTTATATTATCGAACTTTGAAACTTATTTCTGTAAACTTAAGTTTAATAAAATGGAAAAATATTTACTTTTCCTTTCAAAACTAATAATTCTCCATTTTAAAACTGCTAGTTGAATCTCTTTATTAAACAATCTTAATAGTCTTCTTATTGCTATGGCTCCTCTTATCGAATTTGTTAGGGTAGGTAAATGATGTTATCCTATAAACTGTAGGCAACACACAAGCATTGGATAGTAAAACGTGGGTTCAAAACATTTTTTATTTGATTGGTTTTTGTTGTTTTGATTTATCCTTAATTCTGTAAAACGCTCCTGAACATGTAGTTATAATTGGTTGCTTAATATAATAAAAAGTTAGGAGATAAAAATCATCATTTTCATCAATTATGTATTTAATACAGTTTGTAAGGAAGGAAAGCCGAACACAGTAAGTTAGTTTGTAGCTCATTTGAAATTGTATGTACTCTAGCTAATACCAAATATAAACCTTAGTATTGTTAATATGTTAATATAACTGCTAACAAAGTGACACTATGAGGAGCGTGGGTGAAGGAGAAGAGAGAGAGGAGGAGTTACACATGTACTCACGTAACATTCAAATAAACTACTGTAATTTATAGTCCTCAAAGTAGCGTGCCGGGAATATTTAAACTCAACACAATTATCTTAGAGGCAGATATTATTTACATTCTGTGTTTATATAAACAAGAGATACTCATTAGAACTGCACAGAAGTCGTTCGTTAGTTTCATTCACAACTCAAATTTATGTACTAAATGACGTTATGGAATTAATAGCAAATACATTATTTTCAAAGAGAACATACAAATAAATCCAATGTTATAATACAAAATAATAACAATCTTTTCTCACAATAAATTACTCACTGCAACCAAATGAACACAATACCGATAATTTGGTTTATTAATCATCTCATCCATATGAGCTCTGTAGGGTCATCAAATAGTTGTTTATCAATTAGATAAGGAAACAAATTGTCATTTTTAAAAGCAATTATTGAAATTACTTTTACAAGTGAAAATTATGTAATTTGGAAGTAAAGTTTAAGGAAATGATTGTATATCTTAACTACATTAAGAATTTCACTTTAAAACAAGTTTTGTTTAATTTAAAATGATACTTACAGAATGTGCAAACACAACATGCATACACTATAATTTTAGATACCCCCTAATCAAAATTGTTGAATATATTTTGATTGTTTCTCTATTGGAGGTTATATTGACGGTAACTTTGTTTTTTGCTACAGAAGACCTTCGGGGCTGTGAGTTTTAATGAATCAGTCAGCATCACATCGGGAGGAAGGAGGAGGCGCAATCGTCCTATTTGTATATGAAAACAAATGAAAGTTGAAACCTGAGAACAATACGCAAATATTTAATGACTCTAAGGGTTAATTAGTGTATGTAAAAATTATTTCGTTGGATGACCAATAAAAGCTAAAAATAAATTATGTTGTAATTTAAATCCATATTTATATTTAATAACTGCTCACAGTAGACAACTAAAGTTCTTACGCTTGAGTTCAATAAACATTAGATATACGAGTCTTATTGTATAACTTTAATAATGATCTTTTCTTTGCAAATTAAAATCTTTTCTTTGAAAAGTAAAATAAAGCTCATAACAATAGTATTTAAAACTTAGTTCTTTTATAATTACTAACATTTAGAGTATATTCATTGATCTCTATACGAGATATTATCATCAGATATACTAACCTACTCTAAGTATTTTACATAAATTAATAACAAACTCGGTTATATTTTTAATCTTATATAAAACGCCAAGAAAATATGCATAAATATCACATTCATAAATGAAACAAAATTTCGTATATAAAGAAGCAACATCCGTTTTAAAGTTATTTTAATAATTAAGAAAATATCCTAAAATCAGAGACGGCTTGCGATATTAAATCTTTTATCACACTTGATTATTTTTTCAGGGGAAAATATTACGGGATATATTATAGCCTTAAAATATATTAATGTTGAAACTAGGACCCACTGGATTAAATGACTTTTTTAGGAGGCAAACTCAAAGAGGTTGTTTCTCATATCTGGGAAGCAACAACATATCGTTAATTTATCTATTAGTGTAACATTTAATAAATTTGTCTTTGCTTATGAATTTCGGAAGTAGATGAGTACACTAATCCATTTCGTGGTTGTAATGAATAGGTATAGTAAATCCACTTTTTGTTCAAATAAATAAATTAGGTGGAATAATGAAAACTCACGCTTAAAGTAACCTAGACAAAAAGAGCCAAATCACTGTGGTAGAAGTTAGAGGCGATAAATATAAGAAGTCACTTTGATTGAACTTTTATTATTGATTCAAGAAACGACAATACAATTATTTTCATTAATAATTTAAAAACTGGGATTGCAAATACCCTTCACCAAGGATTAAATTTCATATTTTTGTAAACTCTTTATTTACAAAGTTTTGTTTGCATTAAATTCCTCTGGGTTAGAGAATTCAGCAAACTAATATAATGTCTATCTAAATATGCATTAGATGCTAATAAAGTTTGAATTTATTGAAAGCTATGTCAGCAAAAGCTACTGTAAGTTTTTATCAGAAAATTAAAATCGCCTCTAGAGAATGACAACAACTAACTACAGTAAACTTCAGCTTGCATATAGGGAGTAATTTACATAGCATTTTCATGTTTACTATATATATATATATATATATATATATGTTAAAATTAAAACTTTTATTTCAACACGATATACTAATAGAACAAAACCTATTCTAAAGATAAATGCAAAGTTAAATAAATATTTTTTTGACATAAATAAGAAAATCATAAACTAAACCAGTTGTGGGATTTACTATAAAAAAAGTCCTTAAAGAGGAGTTAAGAATATAAAAATATTTATTCCTCTAATTTAACCTTCACGAATTTAACAATGATTACAGTTTAAAATAAAAATTACCAAGAATAAATTAAAATTACTCACAGAATATTTAGAAATAAAATAAAACTAAAACGTTTTATGAATTTTAAAAATACGTAAAGAGTAGGACATAAATTCAAATTGTAATACAAATGGTACATCAATATACATAACCAGTAATTAATAATAAAATCACTGGGACATCTCAGTTGTAAGATGTCCCACTGCGAACCGAGCAGTTTATTTTATAATGGATTAAATAACATGCTCTAAAAGATAACTTTCAGAAAAGTTTTGTCAAACACGTAATAGTCTCACATATGGTTGCTGTCTACATCATTCAATTTTTTCATTATCAAGATAAATAGAAAGATCCATATATTTAACAGAGAAAATCAGAATTATATTCACATTCAGAAAGACACTTTGTAAAATAAAATATATCTGAAAAACTAACAAATAATTGTTTGCATTCAATTACTTTCGTTTTATTATGAAAGAAACAGAAGAAGTAATTTTATCGCAAAATCAAATATTCATGTACAATTCAAAGCACTGCGGCCAATGAAATAAGTAACAACCCCTATTACGTTGTCCTTGAAATATAAAATGAAAAAACCTCAGTGAAGATCATGACAAAATACAACCCACATAAGATATGAGACATATTCTAAGGTAGTAAGTGATATGAGATAATTATCTTATGTTATAGGTATTCCTAGTGCGCGTGTAAATCGTGTTGAAGTGGCTAAAAATATGTAAATCAGTTTGATAGCAACATCTATCGTAAGATATATGTATTAGGCGACAGCATATGCTTTCGCTTATATGTCTTCCCTTAGTATTGTGCGATAAGTGAAAGCGACAAGAAGTATAGAGATGGAAGTAATCCTCAATAGTTGGTTTTCTTAATTATTTTCATCAATATTGTGGAATATATACCCATGTTTATGGAATAATAAAATGAAATACTACCACAAAATTGACTAAATAAGGAATGGGTTTTAATACCACTGGAGCTGAGTTGAAAGACATAATAATAAAACAAGACATTTTTTCAAGGAAATTAGTTACGATTTGTAATAAGAAATGGAAACATTCAGAGCCCATCCTAAAAACGTCTTTAATGTCTCCAGTTTTTAAAATAGCAATACATCATGAAAATGTCATCTTTAATGGAAGAGTTCTTCCGACTCGATAAAAAATGAGAGAGAAGTGGACAGGTAACACAATTAAACGACTGACCCCTGTTCAAGACTAGCTGACTAATGAATGAAAATTAATAATCTAATGGTGGAGGGTCTCTAGAAATGTAAAAAGTTCCACGTGAAAAACTTATATAATCGTATACTGACAACAGTGAGGAAAACGTTATATTAGTCACACAAAAGTACCCTTCACAATTACAAGAAAAAAACTAATTTTTATTCGGCATATCCTAATCTACTGGACCAAGTAAACATTGGAAGTCTCGGTTAGGGAAGGCGAGTGTGCGTTTGATGTGAATTGGAATTGACATTGGCAGAAGAGATAAAAAGTTAAAATCGATTACCCGCGTAGAAGAAGGATAGTAAATATATGTATACGGGAAAGTTCACATTAGAAAATCGTCAAAGGAGTCACCCTACGAGACGAAAACAAGTTGAAAATTTAAAGTACCTTCGTATTTAGTTTAATTTTTATTATCTGTTTTGAGGTAACAGATAACTCACACTAAGATTTTCCTTAGTAATGTAACAACCAAAATAGGTTATTGAAGTGTGAACTACTTTTTAGTTATAACAAAATTCACCAAACCAATATTTGCAGTTTATAAGGAAATTTAAGAATCCCAAAGTGACTTTGTTTTGTGCACATTGTAACGATATCATGATCCCAATTAAATAAAAAAAACATCAATCATGAAATCTAAAAATAAATTAATTAAATATAACTTGAATAAAATAATAAATATAGAACCATGTTAAACAAATGAAGAGAAACGGCAGATGCCGCATGCAATAAAAAATGTACGTGCTAGGTTACAATAGCACTAGGATTTCAAGAACCTTGAAGCCAACACGTGTGTACAATAACGGAATTCTTGGGGTAGCAGAGTTTTTACTAAAAAAAAAAAGAGAAATTAAGGGAAAGCAGCATCATAACGGTATTTTAGAAAAACACAAAAACCCAAGGTGAAAGTAGGTCGGCCAATCGGAGACGTTTCAAACTTAAAAAACACAACGGCAAAATTCAAAAACAACCAGTAGGAATCGCGAAAGTTCATATGTAGAGAAAGTTGGTAAAAATCCACAAATCAGCGAACAGGGCGCGAAAACCAGTGTTTTAGAGAAGGAGTATTAGAAAATAGTTTTGTTGAGGGGAGTCTTACAAGGGTCGCCGAGACGTAAGGTCGTGTACACAGCAAGACTGCGCTGCGTACAAAAGAATAGTTTTTTTCTACAGCGAATAAGGGACAAGAGGTCTCTTTATATTGAAAAGTTTCGATAAGTTTAAATTAAAGTAGAATCAAAGTAAAGTTAGTTTTAAATTAGAAAAGGAAGTTAGATTTGGAGTTTGTGGAGTTTCGTAATAAAAAGACAGATCAGGAAAAGGGGTTTAAATTCACCAGAGGTAAAGGAGACAAGTCATCGTAGAAAAGGCGCTGTAATTTTGGAACGACATCAGGGAAGGAGAGACCTATATTGGAACGACTTCAGGGAAGGAGAGACAGCGTTAATTACCAACGAATAAAGTGTTTAAGCAGTGTGGTGTTTTGTTTTTTTGTTTAAAAAAAAAGTAAATTAAAGTCATGTGTAGTGTATAGTGCTAACCGACCGAGCAGAGGACCAGCAAAATTGATAAGTACAAAACAAATTCTTAATTATTAAATTCACTTAGAATTGATTTCACTTTCAATTGATCCATTTAAAAAACTGAGCTAGCCGAGATTAATAAAAAAGATGATCAATGGTAATAATAAATTAAAGTATTAAATAAAATTTTTAAAGAAATATAATAAATTAAAAGGAACTGATAATTTGAAGATACAGATTTTAACAAGAGTTAAAGTAAAGTAAATTTTGTAATTTTCAAATATCTATGATAAATAAATTAATCTTAAGGAATGAATGAGGAGTAAATGGTTTCTTTAGATAAGTAAGTATTAATTTCATGTATATGTTTATTGCTGTAGTAATTTTATTCTTTTAAATAATTAAAAGAAAGAGTTTGTTTTTATCCAAATAATCGTTGTTTTGTCTATGAGTATAATAATTATAGATAGTTCCTTTAGTAGAAGTAGAGCAGTAATAAATAATTGATAACATCTTAAATGTTATGTTTGACACGAAAACGTGTGTCTTTAATAAAATTAAATTAGATAACAGTTTCATTGTTATATTTGGCACTCCAACGTGTGGCTTATAATAATTAAAGGTAAATTTAAAAATAATTAGCAAAGCAAGAGTTGCTTATGTTATATTTGACTCACCAACGTGTGACTTTTAATTAAAATAATTATGTAACAACTTTATTGTTATATATTTGGTCGCACAACGTGTGGCAAGAATAAATTAATTAACTAAAAATTAAATATACAACAATCTTTATTGTTATAACATATAACCAATCCATTAAGTTTAATCCTGAGGGTATGTCATCATAAAACGGAATTAATTACAAGTAAAGCATGCTGTACGTCAAAGCTGATTAATCGGGAATTACTCTCCAAGTCAACATAGAAGGCGGAAATTGTACAGTACAAAGGAATAACCTATCTTTACACAGTAAACCTCAATTTCAGATTATAACATCACCATTCATTACGTTCAGTGCAGCTATGTTTGTGGTTTAACGCACATCAAAAGATAAAAATTCAATTACAAATAAGTTGAACAATTTGTTATGTTGGATATCGTACATCGTTTAATGAATCCTACATTCCTGGACCAATTATATATATGAATAGCAGTACTAACCTTCAAAGGGTCCTTTGTACGTCCCTTTCCCTTTTATAGTCTGACATTACAATGTCATTCACGAGGACGAGCACGTAACAAAAATTATTGCATGCATAACGCAATAAACATCACAAGATACTACAAGTTTACCAATAAAAGATCGTTAAACAATTTCTATAAAACACATTATACAGAGTGATTTACGAAGATATGCAGAAACTTCGGGAGCTCATTCTACATTTAATGTAAAGAAAAAAGTTATATAAAAATAGCTCCGGAAATGTTTCGTTAGCGAGTTACGGCTAGCGATAGATTTTGCTCAGAATTTTGTACCCTGGGTTAAATACGGGCCTCCTGAAATTCTGGGAAGGTACATTAAAAGGCAATTCCAATTGTTTCTTATATTTTTTGACCTGACAAAATTGAATAAAATAGCTCCCAGAACTGTAAGTTAAGTAGTTTTGAAAAGATAAAACCAGTGTAAAATAAAAAAATTGGAGTCAAAAAACTTGTTTCTTTTACATTTGGCCAACAATAACTTTGTTATTTTACCAATAAACAGATGATATTTTACATTAAAAATTATAGAAAATTTAATTCTGAAAAAAAAAAACGGTGCAAATAAGGTATACAGAAAGTGAATAGATGTTTAATTAATTTTTTTGACCTACTCAACATTTATATTAAAAAGGATATACGTCATTATATTGATAAATGTAAAAAAGTTACACTAAAAAATGAAAATAAAAATACAAAAACAATTCAATTGTATGACTTACTTCTGTCTTTTGTTCGTGTATGTTTTAGATTATAGATTGTCTCCAGCAGTATTGGGTCGTTATTCCCATCTATCTCTGGATTCACTGAGTTAAATTATATTAACTGACAATAATTACACCACAATCACTTTTACTGAATATCGAATGCTATCAAATGTGATGATATTATAATTTGGTGATATATTATGTGCTCCACTATACAACTATATTTGAATTATTTAATCGTCTATGAACAATGTATGAATCATTTCCAACACAGTTTAGAATTATTGGTAAGAGAAATGATCGTAAATTAGTAATTGGGTAAACTCAATGGGTGGGGAACTTTTAATGAATATAAAGTAATTTAATAAATATTTTGTGTTGGTCAATACAAACACGTGAAACAAAATATGCAACTATGGGTTCTGTGGAGTGACATTTACTATTTAATTAACTACTAGTGCCTTTTTATTGTAAGCGCATGTTGGAAGATGCTTAACCCAGAGTTCCTCGGTTCATTTGCTTCAAGATCTTATAATCATTGTTGCTACCCTTAACCCAATTAAACCCAACACAAGCCATCTTTGATGAACTATAGATGTGTAATCCTAGAAACGATACCTTAAAATAAAATCTATATTTACAATTAATAAGGATAAGCCAGTTGCAGTTCAGACATGAACAATCTGGGACATAATACGCCAATGTCAAACTACAGACGCGATTTTGCCAATTCCGAGTGCGGTGATTTATTTAGGTCCCCTCAAGGTTCGAGACCTGATCATCAAATGTTTGGAGTTGTTTTGGGCTCGGTGTTGGCGCAATTAGTTTCGCGCAAGTAAGCAAGATAAAGTAATTCACCTACGAGTTAGGCAACTAACCACGCAAAGGTGCAGTTTCAAAAACGTACGTGGGGAGCGAAACAATAAATTCACCAAAGGTAAGTTAGTCCTAAAATACACATTGTTTTTAAAATTCATTTACTGGTCTTTTTTCACGAGAAAATGACATTTTCGTCTTTTCAGTCATTTTAAATTGTGTTTTTACACTAAGACGTGTTCCTTACCATACACTCAAATTGAACACACTTGTACCCTTAAACAAAACACTTAAAACAGGAATACATTTGACCCAGTTCCTGGCTTAAGACTAAGCCAAGTGGGCTCAATGTTTGAATACGTACTGTCACTGTCCTCCAATTACAATGAAGAAGGAAGGAGTTATTATATAATATGTTCTTATATTTGCTGTTATTGTATCATGTAATACCGATTACAAATTTAGTTTTTAATTATGTTATGTAATGTATCATTCGCAATTAATTTATATATTTTGAATTGTTTTTGTGCATAAGTCCTTTTTTTGATGACATAGAGATTAAAAAATAAAAACTTATTATAAACTGTTAAAAGCTTTATATTACAGGCCTGCATGAGCTTTACATACGTACAACATTTGACGGTTTAATTATAGGAGGATCCTAAATGAACGATCCATTGTAGTTAGCACAAATTAAACATTATTTATCACTTTGACAACAATATTTCATAATATTTATGATGAAAAAGAATACAAATCTGCTTACTTGTATGCAGAAAAACAATATCTTGTTTTAAACACTATATAACATAGTAAATCAAATTTTAGAAACTCTTTGACTAGACGGTATCTTGTATTTAATTCCTTACGTACAAAATTTCCACTTCATTTTGTTGAAATAATAGGAATATGATTTAATGCAAATGAATAATATGTTAAGTACAAAACATAAAATATATCGCTATTATTTGTTTTGTAGGAATGTTACTACACACACAAATTAAAATACGCACACAAATTTTGATTTGAAAATATTATTTATAACAAACTTTTAAATACCACGCTCATTAACACTCAATTATTAGTCTAAATTAACATTGTTCTTAAATAATAGTAGTGTTACAAATAATGACCATTTATTAATCGGTTGCTATGTGTTGGAGCCCAGAAATTTTATAGTTGTGTATATGCAAGCGCCCGTGCGTGGGTACGTAGTCTATGGTATCGTCGCTTTACGTGTAAAAATTGATTTGTTTGTTTTTTTACAGATATTTTATGATTGTCTGTTTATTTTAGAAGTGATATGTGAGGTATTTAGGAAGCACGAGGGACAATTGCTATTCTGAATAAATATCTAAATATTTGTTGTTTTTCTTAAGATTTTTCTGAAAGGGAATATTGTCAAATAGAAGTCATGGCTATGAAATACAAATTTAACGACTTCGTACGAGTGTGACATGAGACCATAAAAACATTGCGTCCCCTTCACTTCAGTTCATTTCTTATTTACTTTGGCACAACTGTAAATCCATACTTAGACAGTTATTTATTTCTCAAGGTTCAAAAACTGCAGAAACTTGGAGATACTGTAAAACATTTATGGCTTGTTTACTTTGATAAATACAAAATGATGAAATTTATTTCCTAAAGCATTTATCGAATCTTATTTTTGGTTATATTAATATTTGAAAATGTATGATTAAGATGAAACTCGTTCTATCAGAGATATATGACAATTAAAAAAATGGTATTACAGTAATATTTTCCATTTTTTTCATTTTATGATAGTGATAAAAAAAATCCAAAACATATATCAGCTTATGATATCTAAGATTGTTTTAATACTTAGTTTAGCTGTAACGAATTTTGGATGGTTAGTATGATTTTTAAATATACATTAGAGTAGTGTAATAGAATTATTATTAGAGCAACCTTAGTATGTGCTAGCTTGCTCATGACGGCTTATTTGTCTTTTCCTGTGTCTAACACTCAAAGTTGAAAGGTGCTTACAATTCTTGAATGTTAGCCTTCCACCCCGTGCCATTTTCCCCACGTGGTTCATCCAATTCATCAGTATGGTGTTAATCACGTAAATATGAGTTATTGAAATAAGGGAATCGGTTAAGGAGATTCAGTACCATGACCAGAAAAATTCTACTTCAATCTTTCGATGATTTCAAATGGTTTACCTAAAGACCCTCTTCTACTCTTCACAACTGAACACCAGATGAGCTTCGAGTGAGGAAAGCAGATGGAGTCGATAGGATTAGGTAGATTTCTGGAATTTTTGAACGAGTTCGGCAGTCAATGAAACATCTATTTCTAATATGGGCTGTTGTTTTGAACAGTTTCTGTTAATATTTTAAGGTAGGTTGGCCGTTGTATTGAGTGGAAACATTCTAATTAAAGCTGAATTGAATTTCTTTTATTATTGCCGTTTTAAAAATAATTAATGCCTAGTTTGTTTTGAACTTATTTTTTAAAATTACTTGTTTATTGCTTTTATTCACTTTCAAAAATATGTTAGATGTGCTTACACATCTATTTTATGAAATAAATTACATAAAAATACATACCATTCGAATTTTTTATTTAGTTTATAGGTAGAATACTTAGTAAATCCAATAACAGCAAAAAATAACTAGTATTATAAAGTTATGGGTGTTGTAGACAATTAGTAATTAAATAGGTATTTACTTTTTATACTTACATTATTTTATTTTATTTTCACTTACCGTTTGTCCTACAGAAACGATAAAAAATATAAGGGGGGTGTTTGAAAAGGGTATTTTTGACTTAATATACTTTTTTGTAAAGGTAATACATTTCTATATATTTATCAGTAACATGTTAAATGACCACTGTTTTTATACTACATAAAATAACGTCTATGTTTTTCACATTTCTCAAATTTTACATAAAAATGCTTATAACAAAACTGAACTCAATATTTTATCTACTGTATTTGCAAAGCAACGTGTGTTTTGTCAGAAAATAAGCGATAGGAACTAAAGCCTTCAAACACAAACAATGACTCAGAAGCATACATATAAAATATATCTCACAAAGAAAGGGACAAATAAAACGTTACTGTTACAAATTAAATTACATCTGACCAACATCGTGCTTAAAACTTTCAAGTGGTTTTTGAAGTTATAAGATAGACATAATTGCTACTTTAAAATTATTATTGTTTTGCATATTCTTTTATTTTACGAAACTAAAGCCAACAATTTTAATATCCTAATGTTTTAATAGAAATTTAAATGTTATTAAAACTTTGACAAATTTATTCGTCATCTATAACACTGATTTTAAACCATGATTCTTTTATGGTGACAAAATGCTGACCTAAGAGAATTTAATTTTAAGAATTATGGTTTAGTTAAGACACTGAAAACTATAATAGTTTTTCTATGTACAAATATATTTTGGATTTAGACAAAACTAAGGAAAAATATTTTTAATAAGACTATTTAACATAATACAAATATAAAAATAATTTTCCATCACTATTTATAGTGAGAATTTTTCTGTAATTAAACCGTATTTACCACCAAGTACATGAAAACAACTTAGTTACGCGAGGGATGACACTGGACTAGTTATCCTATTTGGGTTACTGGCTAAGATTAGTATCATATTTTCTCAATCGTCCACTAAATACATTAATTTATCTCTTTGGAGGTGGCTAAAGTACAGAAGAGTTCAAGTCTAAACTTCTGTGTCAATTATCGTATTTTCCAAGTAAAACATGAGATTTCACTGAGTACTAAAATATAGTTGAAAAAGTTAGTAAAATAAACGTTGGATACAAATTATTTAAAGCCAGATAATATCTATAGGTTTCTTAGTTATATGAAAAATTATATTGTGCAATTAAAAGCCGTTACTTATGTTGAGGTAGATCAATATTATTAGAATTTCAACAAAATGTAATCTAAATTTCTTTTGCGCATTTTAAAATGTAAAGGCTTGAAAATTATTTTATTGTTTACAGTTCATTATGAGTTAAAAAATGTTTAGTTGTCCTAACATTTAGAACACCTTATTCATATTTATTACTGTCTGGGATTAAGGAGGATAATTTAATCCATGCATTAACTTACCTGCATATGTTTTAAATCCTCATCCCCTTTGTTTAAAACAAGTTAAGGATGTTTAGTGACATTGTAAAATGTGATAAATTGTTCTAATAAAGAGTGAGTATTATACTCAGAATAAGCTTGTGGAATTAAGTTCGATTGTATTTTATCCTTAATCCTGTACTTGCCTTATATCAAATTTGGACAGTTTTGTTTGTTGGAGTAAAGGTCAAACCAGATTTTAATGAAGATACTCCTTGTGTGCTATTTAAATATAAATCCTTATCGTCATTACAGTACTCTCTTAACATTTATTGTTTTTTATTATATAATTTTTATATGTAAATATTGAGGGTTCAGGTATGAGAGAGATATTATATTGTAATTCAAACTAAATATTTGAGTTTTTTTTTTTTCCTACAGTTTTTGGTCACTCACAGGTTACAAATATTGTTTTTAAATAATCTGTTTATACATTTGTCTATGTGTCAATATTAATTTTTCACATATATTTTGACAGCTTTAGTTATATGTATATGTAAGACTATTTGTATGTTTGTGTGTTTCCCCATAACGTATTTAAAAATGTTTTACTACGTTCATCATTAAAAATTGCAAACGTTTCTTAATTAAAATAGAGTTACACCAACCTTCTCTCCTTAAATGGATTCCGATGTATAGAAAAATGTTTTAACGTTAAAATAAATTCAAGCGTATAAACATTATATGTGAAAGTTTTGACACTTAGGCTATAATTTTAAGACTTGTAGAGACACTCAAAGTGATTACAGTTTACTTTTCATTATATATTAAAATAGTGCAGTATAATCTTCTAAACAGTTTCATTTAAATATGGCAGAGGAATAAGGATAACGAAATGAAGAAGTCTGATTAAATCTGTTACACGTGCAGCTGAATCTATTTAGCTAACTTTCTAAATTACCATTTCTTATTTCAGTTACGAAAAGATAGATTAGACAAATGACATCACTTAGTAATAACTAAGATAAAATGCAAAATATACTGTTATGTGGGCGAAGAGTTAATATTGTTTTATCGTTTCTATTCCTTTTACACTTTGAATTTAATGTAGTGCATACATTACTTTGGTGATGTGCAAAATGAATTTGTTTGGTAATAAGTTGACAGAAATATATTTGTTGTAAAAGGTTCACACAGAAACTTTGAGAGCAAAAAAAAAAAGAAATAAATACTAGGCGCAAAGTAACAATTTAATCTGCAAACTACAAAAGTAATCCCAGAATTGATATCGAAAACTCCATGGATAAACAAACAACTGTCGTTTTTCATACACATACGTAGAAATTATGTTATAAATGTCACTTTGAAAATGGTACTCAGAGTATTGTAAAAATGAAATATGATGCTTTTCAACAGCCAGAAAAATAGTAAAAAGGAATTTCCTGTCATTGAGTTCGTAAGAAGATTATAACCTTCATTTTGTAGGTGATCAACAAATTTATAGAATTATTATTTCCAAAAATATTTAGAAAATCTCGTTTTAATTATATTTAATTATAAACCACAGAAGTTAGCTTTATTGAATGTCATAAGTTGCAAGTCTAAATATAATTACTAGAATAACATTTTTGTTTTAAGCTGAAGTTATTGTTGTTTAAGATTGTAAATCTGCGTTGTTCTTTACAATTATAATTTATTGATAAAGCAATTAGAAATCAGCAACGTATAAGTGTCTAACGTACTTAAAATGACAAGAAAAGGTGTATTCATACCTGGCTTATAGTCAGAATTCAAATGAACATAAATATATTGATAGAAAACTAAGTCTAACAATTAGTTCGATCTAATGAGGCGATTTACTGGAGTTAGATATAATTTTATTTTCCTACTTACAGCTATTAAAATGAAGATTATTTTATGAATGTTTAATTGTAAATATTTAACTATAAATATTTAAATTATAAATGTTAATTTTATAAAAAATAATTTTATAAAAACTAAGTTAAAATTATAAATGTTTAACTATAAATATTCTTTAAGATATATCTTTTTTGTGTAATCCTGGAATATTCACTTTTCTTCCAAAGTATTTATTTATTCATATCTTTCAGCATAGATGTCTCAAAGACATATTATTGAATTGTATTTTATTATTTTATTTTTTTATAATTACATGTAAAACATAATTGTCGTAGAAAAATAAAATCGGTAGTGCTTTAAATAAAAAAAAAATGACGTGCCAAGTTTAAAGTATGAGCACTATTAAACCGAACAATTTTCTACTTGTCGAAGTACCTTGGAAATTTGACAAAAGTTTCAATTCTCGATTGGCAGTATACATAAAACGTCATGTTTTGAGACTAAACTTAGATGGAGATTATATTTCTAAATGAGAAACATTACGAGGACGGTCAGAACGAATATCGCCTTTTAAATTAACATACTCAGAGGTGTTAATATTATTGTCACTTTCTAAGTTGCAACCATAGAATGATAAAAAGAAATACTACTGCTGTACTGAAAACCAGAAGAGAATAGGTAAAAAGTTGCTTCTTGATTTTGCCTCTAGATGAAAATTAGAGAATAAGCCAATTTTTCCGTAAGCGTAACATCTTTATAATTTTATTATTTCCAAAATGTTTGAGAAATCTGTGTTTGTAAATAGACTTAATTAAAAACTAATGACGTATATGTATTCATCTAACTCTAATGCTTAAAGTTTTGATTAAAAATATTTTGATTGAGCAGAAGCTATTTAGTATATTTTTTTAAATTCACCCTGCTGTTTTTTTTTTTTTTTTTCAGATTTCATAGTTATTTAATAACAAAATTAAAAATGAGCAGAATAACGATGTGTTTAACGAACTTGAAATGACAAAATAAATAGCTGACTCTTTTCTTCCTAACTACAAATTGTTATAATTATTTTAATACAAGACTAAACCTAACAAGCCTTGCTTCATATCGTCTTAACGAAGTATTTCATGACAGGATTATAAAATTTTATCTTACAACATATAACCATAAACAGTTTTAATTATTTAATCTCTTATTTAATAGCAATATAATAAATGCTTTTTGGATATATTTATTGTGGGAAAATTTAATCTAGCAGACTAAAATGTTCTACATATTATGACAAGTTAATTTTTATATGTTTTACATAAATCGTCTTGTATTTCATGTCAGTATGACACAAGTGAACATAGCAAATAAAACATGCACTTATATGTATTTGCATTCGGTAACGTAAAGTCAAATATCGTATGATCTAAGTTAGTGTAAGTTTCTTGTGATTATACCAACCAGAATAATAAAATATATAACAGAGAGGTGATTAAAAGAGGTAATGAATGAAGAAAAATTGAGATGTATTGCAAGACGAATAGGGGATATATTTATAATGACGTAATATTCAAATAAACTACACGTATTAGATTTGTCAGTCCTCAAAGTAGCGTGCGGAGAATAACACAACACAATTTATCTTAGAGGCAGATATTGTTTAGATTTAGTGTTTATATAAACAAGAGACATTCATTAGAACTGCAGACGTATCATTAACAACGCGAATGTATTTACAACATAATATCAGTTACAAAATAGCAAATACGTTACATATTTGCCGAACATTAAATAATGGAATTTACATTAACCTATTCTCACTTAAATGGTTAATACGTTGGAGTTTTTAGAGATACTCGTTTATACATACAAAACTGGGGGGGGGGGTTAGTTGTAATTTATCTACACGTTATTGAAATATATCGTGACAATTATTTTTCTAGGGGTACAATGTTTTCAAACAGCACACGATTTGGGTAAAAATAAATTTATCCCTTCATGTAAAAAGTATCTTACCTCTTATTTATTACGTGACCTCTTTTTTGGGTTTTAAATAACGCTTTTCGGGACTTCTTTCCCATCATCACATACACTAAGATTTACCAATCTGAGGTCGTCAATTTACTAAGTTGTTATGCTTTCACGTCCATCAGCTAGGATTAATCTCAAAACAAAAGATCGATATCTATCTCTCCCACCCGTTTAAATTAAAATAAAGTATAATCGTGTTAACAACAATAAAAAATTTTCTCAATGATTAGTACATACATGTCTACACATTTATATTTCCTCCGCCTTTTATACTTAATGATTGGAACTAAACTCTCTTTTGTGATAAGGAAAAAACGATTCCCCGTACTACAAAAATCACACATTTTCGTAGTTCGGCGACCTAGTTTTCCTATTGCAATATTGTCACTGTGTTCCTTGGACTTATAAAGTTCTTGAATATTTTGGAATTTTATTATATATTATTATTTTATTTTTATTATATATCTTTCGATTACTTAAACCTCTGTTTGGCTGTTAGAATAACGCTTCTTCCTCAATTCATCCATTGACTTCGACCGCGTCTTTAACCCAACTTCCTTAACCCAAGTATTAATTGAATCTCTTGAGTACTATATTAGTTTTAATTTCCTATACTATATTGCCATAAAAACGACTTTACACAAATTGTCGTCATTCTTTGTGTAGAAGATTTAGTAAAATTGATATTTAGGTAAATCTATATTTCTGTAAAAAAAAGATCAAATGATTACAATAAAAAAAAAATGGATTTACTGATTTAGAAATATAGATGAGATTTTATGTTACCAATATGTGAGAGCAAAATATGATACGATCTCGCGATGTGTGGTTTTGTTGACTCATTAAATTGTATCTATACAATATATAATTTATTTGATTTTCCTATACATCTAAAGTCTGTAGTGGCAATTTAAAATAAATACATAGTACCAGTAGTTCTAATTTTTTATATTTGTATTTACAATTATTAAGTAATGTGTTTGATATTTAACAGTAAGTTTATATTATGGCAAGGTTATATTATTTTCAATTTTTAATCGAACGGAAATTTACTATTCTTAATTCAAACACATCATATAATACATACAAATACATGTATATATATTGGTAACTTTCTTATTTCAATTTGTATAGTATGCTATAATATAATTTTTAATACATATTGCTTAAACTTTTCATAGAAATCTGTATTTTCTGCCTACATGTTTTGCTGCATCAAATTGACAACATAATTTTAACGTACTTTATTCCCCGATGATGCTGTCACATTTATACAGTGAAACATGTGGATAAAAATACTACAGATATGAATAGCAAGACGTAAATAATATTATAAATATACTTAATTGTATTTATTTTAAAGAAAATCAGTTTCCATATATAAATAATTTTTCTCCAACTTCCTACTTTTTCAAGTGTAGTTTTGATCAAATAACTGAGCAGAAGTGGAGAACATGCCACTAGCTACACCACAACAGTGAATTTATTCTTCTGGTTTTATCTCTCAAATACCCTAGCATGTGAAGGATAAAGAGTTGAGGCACTATTAAAAACACGAATCAGATTATTATGTCTGCGCAAATACGTTGAAATAGTTGTCCTGATTACAAAAACAAATACAATAGATTATATTATATATCCTAATTATTATTATTTCACATCTACCGTTTCATCAAGAGAGCTATGAAAAGTTAATTTCATATCATTATATGATAGAGTATGTTTTTCCACATACACTATGCGCCCTTTGAACAGGATACTACCTCTTTTTAATAAGAGTTTAGATCCAAATTTATAAGAAAGAAAAGTAAATATTATTTATTTCCTTAGAATCAATTCTATTATGTTCCTTGGAGTAAAATGAAAAATGAAGATACAAAATAAATGTATGGTAAATGTTTTTTGTTATATACATGTAAATAATGATCAAAATACCTGACGGTACTATGTGAAAGATGTGTAGAGTGAGGAAGAGGTTTATACTCTTTATTTGGTGGCTTTAAGTAGGAAGATAATTTGTTAGTATTTTAATTGGCTATAATATAATTTTTGTTTTTACAGTGTAACGTAAATAAGAAGATAACATTATAATATTAGACTTATAAAGGAATATTTAAGATATTTGTTAGGATTCCAAATCGCGTATACATGATTAGTTCATTAGAAATCGTTAAGTTACACAGGCAATCTTAAGTTTTATTGTGTTTGAATTTTATTTAGTCAGGATGTATGAAGTAGACAAATAACTCATGAATGGAAAGTTAAAACAATAACATTAAACTGACATTTTTTATTGTTTCATATAACTCAAGGTCATTAAATACATTGTATAATTTATAAACGTAAAATTGTTAGATATAAGAAGATTATAGTTAAGTATTTATCTTGTGTATATATGTATTCCAGGGGCGTCTCCACACTAAAATACATAATTTTATGTTAGGTTATAAGTCATTCTCAAAAATATTGATTTTACGTATTTCAAGAAAGCTTTAATACCTGAATATTAAAGCTGATATTTACAAAGGGATCTGTAATTTGTTTGTGATTGAGTACATTTTCCTAACCCTGGAACCGGCAAAGTTAATTTTCTTGACAATTATTCTTCGTTTGTTTAAAAATTAATAAAATATATTATTTTTACACAAACCTAACTTATAAGATATCATTTTTCTCAGAAAGACGCATAGAATTCATCTATGTAATAAAAAATTTTTGAAACGGTTTTGGAGTAAGTATGTTACATGTCAAGAAATGATGTTATCATTTTTCAGAAATACCTGTATCACCCAAAATCAATAGCTTCCTACCTATTTCTAAGATATACACAATTTTTGTGTTTTATTTGTGAATATAATTAAAGGGAAAAAAAATTGTTACATTTTCAAAATGTAAAAAATTATTTTATGAATTTCGGGACATTGGTCATTTTATTTTTAACAATTTACCAAACATAGTAATATATAGTTTATACAAAAGTTCTATATCTCATTATGTTCAGAAAAGTGCATAGAACGTAGGTGTGTAGTGAAAAAAAAGTTAGATGTATCACATTTGGAGTTTTTTGGTCAAATACCAAAAAATCGAAGAGTAACGGAGCAGAAATTTCACAGAAATGGTGATGAATAAAATACTAATAGATTTTTTGGATTTTTTCAACCATTACTTGAGATTTGTAATATATTTGTGAATATATTCAGGCGGAAAAAAAAATTGTTACATTTTCTTAAAATTTATATGACCCCTCACCTACTCCAGGAATCATGGCATGATTCTCTGACAGTATGCCGGTGTTTTGTACCCCATTACCTTTTTTTAACAAATAGCGCTCAAAGCTAGGACTAGGTTATTTAAATTTTTACAATTTAAGTTGCACATGGGCTCTTATGGCTTAGTCTCTCTATTCGTGATCAATTTGGTATTTATACGTCATCTACGTCTTTACCTCTGTGAATATTTAATACAAGTGTTTAAATGTATGTATGAAAATAAAATCGATATGTGAATTGCTTCCCACTCATCCGAAGAAGATACGTGTGCAGATCATTTAATAAAAAAATAACTGAGTTTACTTTAAAAAAAGCTTAAAGTAACAATCTTCTGAAATAATAGTACTGAAGCTAAATAAAAGGCTTTACTCCAGATATTAATCATCATTTTCTGGAAAGGATCGATTGACAACGACATGGGAATAAAACCTAGAAGTTTTAATTTATGATACAAAAAGCCAAAGACGAAATCATACATATCAGTTTAATCTTGTTCTAAAGGGTATGAGGTGTATATACGTATTTAATATATTTTGTAGAGTGGACTATGTAGCAGAAAATAATTTATTACTAAACTCTGTACATAATTACTATTTCGATTGTTTAAGTTAATTCCTTTAAATAATTATTCTTTGTAAATTAAAGATAATTTAAATAAATAATCTAAAAATAAATTCAAATATAAAAAATTAATCACAATATAATAAATACACAAATATTCCAAAAGTGTAACGCTTTATAATAAGTAATATTATCGAAGGATATTCCATTCATCGTGTACATAAATAACTTTTTTTAATCTTCGAAAAGATTTCCTTGAAATAAGTTTATTTCCGCCTAAAATTTAAATCATTCCGTGTAAGACTGAAATCTGGCCGTAGGCATCTATAAACCACCTGTTGTGAATCTGTGTCAGTACAATATAAACCCATAACACAGTTATTTCTTATCAAATTAGGATTTACGATACATATACAATTCAATATGGGTGTTAATATTATTACGAACAATAACAGTAAACATGTTTATGTCCTTTCTTTTACAGGAAGATATGTAGCCCTTATATTGCCAGTATTATTAAGAGATAAATAAAGTATAACTTTGACATAAACACAAAAATACTGTTGGTGTAAAAACACCTATATCTTTTCAAAATTTCTTATAACACATAATATGTCCCTGTATCTCGTTTCAATCAAATTACTGTAGTCCTAATAGAAAATATATAATAAAATAAATAAAAAATGTACATCCAAATTGCAAAAATAACCTAAATTTTGTTTTACTATCTTGAATTATAATATCATCTGTATACTCTAATAAAAATTAACAATTTGTATTAACAAAAGTTTATTTTTGATTTCAGAAATTTAGGAATGACATCAGACTGTCTTTTTAAAAGGCCTACGACTGTTGGACGAAGCTACAGGTTCTCCTCCTACCAGCAGAGTTAGCTTTACTTCTTCAATGTAGCTGAAGTCGAGACAATGGAAATGTAAGTATTGATTAAATTTTTTACATTGTTAGAGATAGTATCCATGAATTTTACTGAGACAAACTTTAAAATTGGGATGGCTACATTTTTGGGAACGGTGCTGTGTGGAAAATTATTGTATACGTGAAATAATGTTCACGACTAATACATGTATTTTTATTCTCGGTTGATAAAGTTAATTCATAAAGTTAATTTGGCTAGTACACACTAGATCTAACTTCAATACAAAATCTTAAAACTATTCCTTTATAGTTAATGTCTACATCCTTTAAGTCCAAGTAAACATTGGAATTATCAACGTATTTGAGTTTTACATTTCAAGAAATAATTTTACTTTTTATCAAATTAAGATGTGATCGATCAGGATTCTTAATTCTGAAAATATTTTTTCTATTTCAATTCTTGACAATTTAAAATTGTCTCAAATATATAATCATTCCAGAATGCAGAACATTGTATTTTATGGTTGTAACGCGATTCAGTCAAATATTTTGTTCTATTTTTTTTACGAGGATCTTCGGAAACCTACCTCTGTTTTTGTCTAGAGCGAAGAGTAATGAGGGTATCAGCACCACTCCTGTGGTAGAGTGTAGGTACAGTAGCTCAGTGCGCGCCTAGCTGTGCTAGTGGTAAGGTTATGTTGCTCTTTGTTTGCCTCTAATAATAGCCATTCAAAGTAAGCGCTGTATTAGAAAACTTTACGAAGTACAAAGTGCATGCTGTATTAAGATTACTGATGCAAAAATTTATCACCGGCAGGCACACATCGTGAACGGTCAAACAATTATGAGTGAGGATATTTTCATCAGTAGGTTTGTTTGTTTTAGAAGAACAAACATTGAAGATGAGGGAAGGTCATTTGTAGTTAGTAAGGAACTCATTCAGGAAATTGTCCTGAAAGAATTATAGAAATGTCAAAATTAGATGTAGAATTGAATGAGTTTGATATTTTAATGCAATTAAAAGATATTTTAGTTTGAAATGTATAAAAATTCCCGTTTCAAATGCAATACTTTTTTATTAAATGCTCGTAACTCTGTAACTATTGACAGAAATATCTCGGAAAGGTTTAAGATACCTCGCCACATCCTTCGCCTATAATCCTTTACTGTTACAAGGATGTAAAACTTTGGGTCTGTATCTCCCAGTCTGACATGTTAGCGAAAAGCCTCTGAAAATAAGTTGTTTGTTTATTTAGTTGTAAATGTACGAGTATGAGTTAATGTAGTTTAATGTTTTAACCTTGATTATTTTAAGTATTTGCAGATTTTCTTATAGTTCTGTATTTTTTTGTTTCAGAAGATACGATGTGTTACATATATGTAAGCAAGTGTTCAGTGTTGTCTTTGGTTTTATGATAGTGGTGAAACAAAAATTATATAGCTTTATGTCAATTGTTTAATGTTACTACAAGTAGTTATGTAGTGAGATGTATTATATAAACAATTATTATATACCAATCATTGCATGTACTAGGAAGAAAAAATATGTGAAAAATTGTAATCATAAACATTGTTTAATGAATAAATGTAAAATAATAGAAAATGCCTTTTTAAATTTATTGAGTTATTCCTATCACATTTCCTTAGTGAGCAGAATAGAGGAAAGTCTGGAAGCAAAGAAAATAGCCCTGGGGGCGTTCCTGGACATAGAGGGAGCCTGCAGCAACACTTCAATACAATCAATGATTAGGGCTTTGGAGGATTGTGAAGTGAACAAGACTATTGTAGGATGGGTGTCGGCCATGCTGAACAGCAGGTCAATCCAGGCTATGATGAAATTATCACGGTCAGGGCTAGACGTGGATGTGTATTGGGTGGAGTCTTATCTTCCCTGTTATGGAACCTGGTAGTGGATAAGATCCTTAGGCGTCTAAACGAACAAGGATTCTACTCACAGGGATATGCCGATGATGTGGCCATCGTGGTTAGAGGTAGAGACATGAGCGTCGTTTGTGACCTCATGCAGGCTGCCTTTATCCAGGTGGAAAGGTGGTGTCAGGAGGAACAGCTATCTGTGAATCCTGGAAAAACTTCTCTCATTCCCTTCACAAGAAAAGGAATCTGGGAGTGAGGTCGGTCCCCAAGCTCTTTGGGCACGAGGCATATTCTCTTCCCAGCCATATTAACTGAGAAAATATTTGTTTGGTTTGTTGTCTGATAAAAGGCAGCACTTTCCACAACATAAAAAAGATGAAAGCTATTGCTTAGATTATTTTAATGTAAAATGCAGCAATTTCCATAAGAAAAAAGTAAATACAGACCTCTTAAAACTTATATTCGCCTAATACTTTGAAAAATTACAAATGACCTGTTATCCAGTGAATAGAAGTTGTTAGAAGGTCTATTTGGAATGAAATATTCATGGTAACTCTAATAATGGAATTGCAGCAGCATAGACCTTAACAATATATTCTTCTCATACTTTTTAAAAGATACAAAAACATGATGCCCAGTGAGTAGAAGTTGTAAGGAGGTCTGTCGGTTTTGAAATACTAATGGCAACTCTGATGATTGAATCACAGCTGAATTGGGCTATCTCTTTTAAGATTATATTCTCCTGATATTGCTTTTAACCACAAAATCCTGTTATCAAGTGAATATGTTTTGATAGGAGGTCTATTTGAATTAAAAACTGAATCACAGGTTAACATCTACCTCCTTTAAGATTATATTCTCCGTGTATTTACGTAAAATGACAAAATCCTGATACCAGGTAAATATGATTTGATAGGAGGTCAGTAGAGACGGGGATATTGAGGACAAGAGTGGTGGAGGTGACCACGTCCCTTAAGCCCCACCTTTTAACTCTCTACCTTAAATAATGCCACACCCCTTCCCCCTTAATTATTTCCCCGCCGCTTGCCCCTCCTCCTCAACTAATGCTCCACCCATTTCACTTTTGCCCCGCCCCTTGCCTATCCCCCTCCATTCATGCCCCGCCTTTTACCCCTTACCAAATATTCATGGCAACTCTGATCATTGAATCACAGTTCGATTGACCTCTTTTAACATAATATTCTCCTTATACCTTGAAAAATTACAAAAAACCTGTTATCCAGTGAATATAAGTTGTTAGGAGGTCTATTGGGGTTGGAAAACTGAAACGCAGTTGATATCCACCTCCTTTAACATTATATTCTCCTAATACTGCGGTAAAACGACAAAATCCTGTTATCAAGTGAATATGATTGTATAGGAGGTCTATCTGAATTGAAAACTGAATCACTGTTAACATCCACCTCTTTTAAGATTATATTCTCTGTATACTTACGCAAAACGACAAACACTTGATACCAGGTAAATATGATTTGATAAGAGGTCAGAAGAGCTGTGATATTTGAGGACAACAGTGGTGAAGGTGACCACGTGACTTAAGCCCCGCCCCTTGCCTTTCTACCTCCTTCTTGTCACGCCCCTTGCCCCTTCCCCTCAACTATTGCCCCGCCCCTGGCCCCCCCCCCTCCACTCTTACCCCAACAATTCCACTTTTGCCCCGCCCCTTGCCTATCCTTCTCCATTCATGCTTCGCCTTTTGCCCCTTACCAAATATTCATGGGAAATCTGACAATTGAATCACAGTTGCATTGACCTGTTTTAACAAAATATTCTCCTGATACCTTGACAACTTACAAAAAACCTGTTATCCAGTGAATAGAAGTTGTTAGGAGGTCTGTTGGGATTGGAAAACTGAAACGCAGTTTACATCCACCTTCTTAAACATTATATTCTCCTGATACTGCGGTAAAACGACCAGTTATCAAACTAAGCAATAGCTTTCTAAATACATATACGTTTTACAGTAGAGAAAGTATTGGTATCTACTAAAAATAAAACGCAAGTCAATTATTTAATAAAAAAAAAATTTATTGATGTAACAAATTTGTAAATACTGTATATAAAAAATGTTGTTTTTAAATAACAATGAAAAATAAAATATATCCAATTACATTATTTCTAAAATTCACTTTTTCACCACTGTTTTCGTCTTTTTTAATACATAACTTATAAAACACTTACACTTTTATTTATTGATGTCGTCGATGTTGAATAATGTGCTGCCATATTGAATCTGCAACAAAATTAAAATAGCAATTAAAACTATATAATTAATTGTCAAACTATTTTGAAATGTAAACTTCTTTAGACGCACCAGGTATAGAATACTATTAACATGTGGTAAATGGGGAAAAAGGCCTCACAAACTTTCTAATACCGTACATAAATACTAAAACTAAAAGTCGGTCAGAAATATTACACAAACTCTCTCATACATAAATTTATAAGCTAATAATCCATCATAAATATTGCAGATACTTTCTCAGTCATAAATACTAAAACTAATAATCAGTCAAAATAATGCGCAAAACATATCATACATAATTACTGAAACCAATAATCTGTCAAAAATAATGCACAAACGTTCTCAAATATATATATAAATGTTCAAATAATATTCATACATTTATCTTGGTTTACAAATTATGGTTCATTGGAGCAACAAACGTTCATGTAAAATTCATCATCGGCCAAAAATATTGCAGAAAGTTTCTCACACATAAATACTAAAACTAGTAATCAGTCAAAAATATTGATCAAACTTTCTCATACACAAATACTAACACTAGTAATAGGTCAAAAATATTGATCAAACTTTCATACATATAAATTAAATACTAAAACTAATAATAGGTCAAAAATATCCCACAAACTCTGTCACACATAATGACTAAAACTGATAATCTGTCTACGTTTTTCACAAACTTTCTCATACATAAATAATTAACCCGGCAAGTGATATATTCGACCCAGAATCGACCTAAGCGCTTCGTCCATAACTAGTCTGATTTCTATAAAACACGTATTTTGCCATTCAACGTTACGCCCACTTAAAATTGTCCGATCGCAATAAATAAAATACCGTTGGAAAGCTAATGTTCCGTAGATGCATAATCATGCAAAAAAAATACGACAAAACGTTATAAATAATATTCCAAAAATTGGTGAAGTTCGCATATTTTTGATGCGTAAAATCGTAGATTTGAACTCTGCGCCTTATCGTTAGCGCGACGCCATTTTTCCCGATATTATTCCAACTCTATTTATCTGTCATTGAAGTCAACTAAAACACTGTTCTATAGATCACATGTTTCTCTTTCCAACCATAGATTACAAATTTTTCTGCGTCTCATAGATCCAGAGATATTCCTACTTGAACGTAGAACAAACTTGACAAGACGAAATACAGTTGGCAGTGTTAGGAATACACGTATTCGTTTCTCTTTGGTTTTAAAATTATTTTTCTTTACACTAAGTTGTAGGGGAAATTCCATTCTATAAGTTGGTACCACTTGAGTTGAGATATTGCTTACTTACAATTTGTTGTTTTGAAGTGAAGTCCAACGTCCAAACGTAGAAAATGTCTGACGTGAACACTAATATTTGGTGTGGCAAATATTGGTTTTGGGATTAGATTTTTGTTATTTTGAAGGTTTGTGTATACAAATTGTATATAAATTGTGTATACAAGTTACAATATATGTGTTTTAATATCTAAAGCTTATGTTTTTCAGTGATAGTTTAGTTTTTGAAAGGTTCATATTTGGGATAACCTAGGCCAATATTGTAAGTGTAGCCTATATGCATATTTTCTTATATTTAGTGTTTTATATGATTATAAAAGTGAATATATGTGTTATTCTTTGTAAAGTATATATTTTCTTAGTTAAATCTATAAGTTTTGTCTTTGATCTATCTTCAAATTGGTACTAGTGAGTCTAATATGTGGAGGTTACAAACCTAACCTCACTTGTAAAAGTTACCTTTTTAGGGAAAATCGGTATTTTTATTTAGAAAATGTAACATATTATTATTTTTTTCCCCTAAATATATTCACAAATATATGACAAATCTCAAGAAATGGTTGAAAAAAATCCTAAAAATCTATTAGTATGTTATTCATTACCATTTCTGTGAAATTTCTGCTCCGTTACTCTTTGATTTTTTGGTATTTGACCAAAAAACACCAAATGTGATACATCTAACATTTTTTTTCACTACACACCTACATTCTATGCACCTTTCTGAACATAATGAGATATAGAACTTTTGTATAAGATAAATATTACTATTTTTTGTGATTTTTTGAAAAAAAAATTATCATTTTACATTTTTTCGTAAACTATTTTTTGTTTTTTTGATAATATAACAAATTTTATTTTTTTTCCCCCTAAATATATTCAAAAATATTACACAAAACTTTTGTATATCTTAGAAAAAGGTAGTAAGCTATTGATTTTGGAATATACAGGTTTTTCCTGAAAATTGGTAACTTCGATTTTGACATGTAACATACTTACTCCAAAACCGTTTCAAAAAAATAGATGGATTCTATGCATCTTTCTGAGAAAAATGATATCTTATAAGTTAGGTTTTGTATAGAAATAATATATTTAATTAATTTTTTAACAAACGAAGAAAGTTAACATGCAGCAGTGCTAATAATCAGTCAAACATATTGCACAAACTTTCTCTCACACAAATACTAAAACTAATGATCTGTTAAAATAATGAACAGACTTTCCCATACTAAAAAACTATAACTAATAATCTGTCAAAATAATGCATAAACTCTCTCTTACATAAATAAAATAACTAATCATCAGCCAAAAAAATTGGAGAAAGTTTCTCATACATAAATACTAAAATTAATAATCGGTCAAAAATATTGTACAAAACTACTCATACATAAATACTAAAACTAATAATCGGTCAAAAATTGCACAAATTTTCTCACACTAAAAACAATAATCTGTCAAAATATTGCACAAACCTTCTCACACATAGATAGTAAAACTAATAATCTGTCAAAATATTCTCAAACTTTCTCGTAATTAAATACCTATTGAAACTAATAATCGATCAAAAATATTGCACAAATGTACTCATACATAAATACTAAAACTAATATTCTTTCAAAATATTGCAAAAACCATTTATTATTCAAATAATATTCATACATTTATCATATTTTACACATTATAGTTCATTGGAGAAACAAAAAGTTCATGTAAAAAGTTCAAATGTCTATAACAAATTATTCACAAGCACCAGAGTTTGAACAAAACAAAATGATAATAAATGAAAAACATATATCATACAGCGTAATAGCTATGAACATCAAGCAATAAATATTCTCTTGGGACTGGCCCATGGACTTGCAACTATTATAAAATAAAAAGAAACAATAAACAACAACAAAGAAGAAATTATATGGAGAGGAAAAAATATAAAGTAACAAAAAACTCTAAAATAACAATTAAAATTAACAATATAACATAAACATAAATAACCCACCCTTTATTAAAATAGTCTCTCCAAATAATATAGCATAAGGCAATTTATTACGCAAGAAATAAAAAGTCAAAAGTCACCCAGGGTCGAAGGCAATCATCACTGTTGGTGGACGGTTATATGAGTCACGTAGATGTCCCGTTACCAGCGAATTGTGTCAGACACCATAAGGATTCGCATCACATTCTCAATTTCTTGATGACCCCTCGTTTTTCTTGTCCCAGGCACCTAGAGCTCCTACCACAAAGCCATCCAGGGTCACATCGTAACCCTGTTCCCGGAAGTCCTCTGCCAACTGTGCGTACTGTCGCACTTACTCCATCCGAGACTCAACGAAAGCCTGGTAGCGATTCTCGAAGGGTATGGCGACATCAACGATTGAAATACGCCGCTCCCTCTCGTTGATCACGACCAGGTCGGGCCTCAACGTGGAATCGGTGCCTGGAACAGTCTTAATAACTTGGACTTTACCGGCCAGCCGTGGCACTGCCTTCGATTTATATTCGGAGGATTTATATTTATAATTAACTGCCGAAATATACTAATAATGCCGAAATGCTACAGATTAACTTACGATAATATATTTATTACAGTATACTACGTAGCAGTGAAGTTATTTTATAAATATATTTCGTCACCAAAGTAAATAATAAAATGAACGCTACTCCCAATTTATGTTTTAAATAATTTGTAATTAGCAAAGTGTGTTATTTGATTAGGAAATATCTTCCCAAAGACTTTTGGTTACTCAAATATTGGTACTAAAACAGCCCATTATTCAATATTGGTCTTTTAAAAGGACTAAACTGAATGATAAAGATATAAAATCTAAGTTTACAGTTTTCCGTATATTCTTATACAGGATGTGTTATAAAAGTAGTAGTATTACACAAACGCATGTAAGTACAAATACGTGGATTACATACAATGTTGCTGATTTTAATTACTACTTGCTTATTAAAATAATAAAAAATATATTGAAAATGTTTAGTAGGTTTCCTTTTTATAAAAAATGTTATAATGTATATATTATGGAAGTCTAAAATATTTCTTTTAAACTATACTCTTGATTGCTCTCAAGATAAACGTCTACATTTAGGGCGTAAATAAACAAGTACAGTCTCTACTTAAGTGTTTGCGTATCTCCCAATATTGACGATAGAGAAAATTAACTGTTTCCAAATATATCCCATTAGGGAATTTCTAAATCTTTGTGTATGACAAAAGTTTTAGACTAATTTAACTACTACGACGTATTTGTCTTTGATAAACTATAACTTAAACACACGACAAAGTGTAAGTCAATGACACCCTAATATATCCTTTGGTTATAAGATAGGCTGCTTAATATTCTGGATAAAATTCGTACGTGAGGTTGCTAAACCAAGGTTTAAGAATGAACATCGTCCATTTATTTTAATTAAAAGGGAAATTTGTTATATTTTAATGGTCCTAACTATTATGTGTATAGCATAAATTACTGTAAAAAAATTATTATTGTTGATTATTTTTACATGGGAAAATTTTACGAGTGCAAGTTTTTTTATTTATTTTTGCATTGAGAACGAAACTATATTAATTTGCTACGAAATGCTTTCCTTTCACAATTAAATTATTATTATTATTAAAGAAATATATTCGTCTTTTTTTAAACTTTTTAATATAAAACTATTGTACGTTCTCACTGTGGGGAAATGTTTGCCCCAATATTGTAAATCTATACCAAAACATTGAATTAACATTATAACCAAGTACAATATTGTAGTTGATAATCGAATTATGGAAGCAGAGTAGATATTGCAATAACTGTTTTTATTTTTCATGATTTTTAAGTGTGAACATCTCGCTCTTCATATCCTTATAAAAAAATTATAAAAGTACATACAATGAAGACCAATAACCATCGAATACTGTATAGCGTCAAGTTCGGACTAGAACAAGAGTTGATCTCAGAAACCTGAAAGTAAAGATAACTTGATATATTTATTATTATCTCGTCAAAATATAATTAGTTTAAGTAAAGCTCGCAAATATATATAATACCATTCATTCATAGACTAAAAATAAGTCGTTTTACAGGAATTTCCACGCAATTAAAATTTGTAATGTATCTATTTTTAAACTATTTTAGGACTTAGGACATATATACAGTATAACAAACACACAGAACATAATTCTCACAAAAAATACGCCTAAGTATCCGACGCGTTTTAACGATGAGGTCGTCTTCTTCAGTGATACACGAGCTACACCAATCAAACTATAACTTTTTTGTGAGAATTGTGTTCTGTGTGTTTGTTATACTGTATAATTTTTCTCATAAGTCAAGCACAACATTTAATATAAATATGGCACTCAAGTCAACAGAGCTGAACCTGCTACATAAACTAAAGTTAAAAGTTAGATTATTATCTAATGATATTTGGTTTTTAAGCAGTTATAGTTTGATTGGTGTAGCTCGTGTATCACGGAAGAGGACGACCTTGTCGTTGAAACGCGTCTGATAGTTAGGCGTATTTTTTTGTTTGAATTGTGTTCTGTGTGTTTGTTATACTGTATAATTTTTCTCATAAGTCAAGCTCAACATTTAATATAGGACATATATAGTTTCTATCTCAGTTCGTTCCAAGATAATTTTTTACTCCTAGAGCTTTAATATTTAGGAATTATGGTAGGTCTCATTAGTCAAAAACTTTCTTTTAATAGTTCTAATATTGGAGTAATTCTATTGTCATTAAATCCGACGTGATTTGACTTCTTTATTTAATTTTTTTAATTATTCCTTTAATTTTGTTTTAAGGTAGAAATTTCGCAATAGTAAATGTTAATTGGGGCTTCATTTCCATAATTTTGAAGAAGTAACAAAAACGATGGAATTTTGAGGTTAGATTTTATATTAAGGAAACATATACAGTTTAATTTTAAATGTGCTATAAACCATGTCGTTGTTTTAAATATATAAATTTAAGTAAAAAACAGCATTATTTCTTACTTAATATAATGTCAACCTACCGTCATCTATAGTCTAATATGACGTTTAGTTTTAAAATACGTTCATTTCGTTTTTCAGCCATTATAAAAGTTTTATTTGGAGATTTTTTCACGGTGTCATGAAACACATCACTTTTTTTAAATCTATACGTAGCACAAAACACACTCCAACGATTAAAATAATTTGACAACACGTCTAGTGGGCACATTGTGTGGAACTCATTATTTATTAGATAATTACAACATTAAATGTTTTCAGTATTTCATATATTATTGAACAGGTTAAAAAGTCAAAACAAACTTTTTATCACCTAGTCTTGTTTAACTTTAGAAATTACTCTAAATATCGGCTTTTACTCTTTATTACATAGTCGGTAAAACTTACTAGCCACCACGTGCACTGTCTATTCAGCTTTTATTTTATTATTTTTTAAATTTGATAAATAATTAAGTATATCTGTTATAAATAAAGGAAATGAAGATGTATACAACTGATAATGAAATCCATATAACTAATTATCTTTTTTATTCAAGACTATTTCATTCCAATATAATCAATCAAAAATTGCAAAAGGGAGATTGTTTTTAATTTCGCACTATTGAGCTATTTTAAGATTTATTCAAATTGTATTATTCCAACTAAAAACTATTACACATTATTGAGTGGATATGTGTAATGTTTTGGTAGTGTACAGATTTGGTTCCTAGAAATGATTCCCTTTTTTTATTATTCGTATACAGTGGATGTACTACGACAATAGAAAGATTGAAAATATTGGAAGGTCAGTAAAGAATTTATTAAAATATTTTTTAACAAATTTTTTAAATGGCCGCCATTTTTACTTTGTTAGTGGAATGCTTTCAAAAAAAAGTATATGATTTTATATTAAGAAAGAATTTGGATTATTTATTTTTACATAATTTTCGGTTTTTGGTTTGTGGTTCAAGATATTCTCCTTTTTTTCTTCATAGTTGATTCTAGTTGTAAAGTTATCTGATAATAAGAACTGAAAGATTCTATATTTAAATTATATGATTATCAAAGGTACATTTTATCCAAAGTAAGAGATTGATTTAGTTTTAATTGAAAAGTCTACCTTCTGTAATAGAGAAGTAGAAAAGTTAATTCTGCTTCAATCATGTAATATCTACTAATAATGCGTTTATTTATTTAAATCTTGAACTTTATATTTATACAATTCTAGTATTGTTATTTATAGTTTCAATGTTTTACTAGATATAAAATATACATTATTGATTAAAACAGGTACCATCAAATGCTGAGATAAAATAACAAAAGAGAATCTGAAAATGTACGAAAAGAATGAACTCACTACGTTTCTTTCCAATACAAACATGTTTTGATATAATCTTCTATTGTTGAATCTATTCTTTACTAAACTATATTCGCTTCCTCAATAAAAGAAATGAATTATGTATTGCAATAAAATATAGATAGATCTACAATTAATTATAACTCACATGATGTTTTACAATCTGATACACATTTTCAATTTCCTCTGCTGTCCGTTTTACATGATACAAACTGTGATCTCTCATTTACTTAATTATGTACTCAATTCTCGATAATTACATTGTGACAGATAATCAATGAGTAACAATTAACAACAAATAAATTACCACAACATACAAAACGATAACTTCACGAAGTAACAATCACAAGGGAATGAATGAGCTTTATGCAGTGCATTCTTGAAGATACTTATACATTAGATATCTAAACTTTCCTTTCGGAAACGATGTAATAAGATTTTTTACAAGTTTTAATAATTTTATACTTAAGTCATTATTATAATAACGTATTTAATGGAAAATATTTTCAGAAATTACAAGTTGTATATGTTTTGTATAAGAACATTTTTATAATAAATATTTTAATATTTTGCCTTTATTCAACCAAGGTTTAGGTATAATGTATACGATAATACTAATTATTATTTATTGAACTTTACGTACAATACTACGAGTAACTAAATAAATTTTATATACTTGCCTGGAATATGAAGGTCTAAGCAAACACATAGTTACTCTTACGAATTTGAATAACATATTGAGTCCAAACAACCTGGAATAACATTTAAATAAAAATAATAATAAAGGCAACGCAATTTACGTCATATTATAATTTATAACTCTAGAATTAAAGACATAAAGGGTAACAAAACTGAGAAATGAACTCTTTCTTTCCTTCCAACATTAATTTTCATTAACTAATGAACGACGTGTCATCCCACTACTCTGGTTTCTTATAAACACAGTGTTCCTTTTGTTCCTTAATTATTTTACTTACTGTCGATATTTTAATGATTTGTTTTTTATGTATATATTACAATGAATGTTTTAAAACGTTCTGTGGAGCGTGAAAACCTTCAAAACTAAATAATAACCACCCTCAGAGGCTTTCGTATAGTGAGTAACGCATGTGGAAATTCTGAAGTTAGTTTTAGCTGATTCTCTTTATTTCTTCGTCTATTCTTAGATTTGACATATCTTCAACTTTTCTATTAGGTTTTTCATGACCAAATTTTGTTGTCTACATAGCCAAACGGTATTAGAATATTCGAAAGCTTGGTGTCTTATTTTATCCCGCTCTATTTTCTTTTTTTAAGACGATTATGATGCAATGTGTCTCGCCTTTACAACACACAAAACTGAATAATAGTATATTATTTTAAAAGTATTAAATACAACAAAACAGTTTGGTCTTTGGATAAATTCTCAGAGAGAGGAGGAAAAAAAACCTTTTCAATATTAATAATATTCTATTCCATGTTTGAACACAATTAAAATAAAATATTGATCTTCAAAATTAGTTTAACACGCCCTGTTAAGATTCAGTCCAAATAAGCAAATTTGTAGCGTGTTCATGTATTCTCTCTTTGTAGATCTCACTACAGCCCAAATGGTTCTCCAATGTTGACTCCAGACTCGATTGTCCAAAAGACGTAAAATGTTGTGCTGAACTTAATCTCCTACAATATTGTATCCAAAGGCAATTGTTATTCACATTATGCTCTCTTGTTAACTATTAAATCAATACAGTCAAATAATATTTATTAGGTGAAGTTTTTTTTGGTGGAATTTGAGGTTTCTTGTTGGTATTCTTTATTTTACGAACTCGACGGGAAAATGAAAATTTATATAAAATATATATGGTATCAATGATCCGCGCGGTTTAGGCTTTACTGCCACATAGCCTGGGCCTAATTATATAATGTTATTATTTAAAATGGCCTTATCTCTTTCTTTTTCTCTAACATTAACAAACTCATAAGTAGTTAAATTAAACCCACAACTATATTTTAAAATAACTTTCCAATAAGTTTGTTTCATTACCTAAATCACAGTGTTTACTGGTTATGTCTTCTAATCTACCTATGTATGGCTGTCATGGCCAGACAAACAGTTAACTATAGTAGCTATGGATTTTATCGAAAGTCCGTTTCTTCTCAGTTTACCCTTTCGCTCTCCTGAAAGACTCTTGTGTACATTTCTACTAATGTTGAGACTACTCCATGTCTCACTTTTTCAAACGCAAATTTGGTTGGTCTTCTAAGATTAAGTACCTAGGTCCTGGTACGATGATTCGTAGACTAATTTGGTTCCTAGAGTTTAGGTAAAACCCTATTTTTCTTTTACCTCCAATTTGTTGACACTCTACGGGTTCTATTTTTCAAGTTCACGCAAGCCGGTTAGGTTAGCTAGGAAAATAAAATCTCCACCCATGCTGATACCCATATGACTAAATTAATGTGATTAAAACTAGAGTTTGCTTGTTATCCAAAGTTCATCATATCTTCCTAATCTCCCTTTTCCCCACGCAGCCTTCGGCAATTGATCATATGACATTTGCCCATCGACTCACCACACTCTTGAAAGAATGAATGATAGAGGTAATCTATATACAGACCCTTCTTAGAGCTGATAAAGTCTCCTAGTACTCGGATAATCTTATAGCGTCAGGGACGTAAAAGAACAAGAATTGGTTAAGAGAAAGATGAGAGGAAATATGAAAGAAAGTGATAAAACTCAAGACTAAAAAATATATACACATGTAACCAAATATGTCCGGATCGATATCTGTGATTTTATTCAAATACTGGAGGGACGTGTATAATAATCTTGAAAATCCAGTTTGTCAGTCCTCAATTCAGAGAATATTATAGTTTTGGACAAGTTGTTTAGACACTGTCAGTTTTAACAACAGTGGTCCACTACAGATAACATGGACATTTACAGCCAACTAATAACATGTTCGCTAAGATTTAATTTAGTTTGTTTTTTTGATTCTTAATCATTTTTTTTAAACTGTGTATACCATTTACTTTGAGGTGCTAAAATCTTATAGATAATTAGATTTTTTTCTATTTGTAAATATTAACTAAACTATATAAAGTATTTATAAATGTGTAGGAGCTACTAACTGCAGATTAACACACAGACAATCATTCGAAAAGAGAAAAATAACTTTGAAATAAACAAAACAAGAAATACAAAACAAAAGCAAACAACAAAATTGCACTATGCTGAGTATACTTAGTAAAATTATCATGAACTTTAATAAAACATTCATATTAATTTCATAAATGCATGTTTAAGTGATTTGTAACAGATTCAAAGAAGAAAATATGACTTTTCATTTGATAAAAAAAGCTTCCACTTTTAAAGTATAAAATAATTAACTTAGCATAATTATATCTATTGAATTGTTTTGTTTTAGCAAAAAATATTTAGTGATATATTTAATCCACTTAATTTGCAATAACGTGTATTTTTAAATTATAGAAACAAAAAAATATTAGTTATAATATTTGCAGAGACAATTTTATAATCATTTTCCGTTAGTAAGTATTGTCTTATGATATTTATATTTTAAAAAAAACAAGGTTACAGATAAAACTTATAGCTCGTAGCAAGCGGATGTTGTCTATTAATATTTTTTAACACATACGCCATTCGTTACGCTCGTTACACCTGAACATACCAAAAACAATTTTTGTTTTGATGTAGTCATAATTCTTTCCTAAATTGTTGGATAGTTGGCCTAGCACAGTCCAGTTTTGCATTATAAATAGGCTGTATTTAGTACTTTCCACTCGCATTCTATTTAACGTTAATTCCGCCTTTTCTTCGCCTAGTATTTTTAATAAAAACTGAAAAAGAAAAAGAAGAAAAAAAAACTAAGTTAAACTACATGCAAATTTGTCATAATAGATAGATGAGACGTTTTATTAGTTTAAATTTAGTTTATAATCAAAACATAAAATAAAGTTCACCTTTAATTTTGAAACTAATTTCTCAAAAATTGTCATTAAGAACTTGTATCACGAGGTATATGTCCGACATAGTTTTCTTTTAGTTATGATTTAAAAAAATGTATTATCTATTCATTTAATAAAAAAGGGTCAATAACAACAGAATATGTATGCATAGAAGTACGTTACTAGAACAATAAATATATCAACTAAGTACGTATTACAATCGATTACCTCTTCCGTTTAGTCAGACATGTGTAACTTAGGTAATGTTCAAAACTTTACAATATATCATCTCACATAATCTTATTGGGTAAATGTAATTTAAAAAAAAAATCTTCTTCTACAATAAATCACTATCTATTTGTTTAAGTTTATGAATTATAACTATAAACTACTCTCTTTTGTTATTAAATAACTCGGTGTAATATTAAAAATGGAGTTCTATCGGTACATAAATTCAGTGCAACTGTAAAAGGGTTTAATCGAGTGACATGTGGTAGATTAAATAAAATTAAATTCTTTGTAAGTTAAAGAATTAAAACTTCTAGTTTAGTTCAGAAACGTACCCATACAAAGTTTGATGAGATAAAGTTTATTTTAGTTATATTAAGCTATTATAAAGTCATTTAAAGTAAATCGGTAAACAAACGTAGATGAGTTATCTAAATTCCGAACTGTATAAAGGGTTAAGACAAAGTTTATGTTTCGTGAGTTTAGTGTTAAATTAGTAGGAAGTAAACATTTTTGCAAGCATTTTTACTTCGTCTAAGCAATTATTCTACACGTTTACATGTTCCATAGGATCATTCACGTTTAGGCAATGGTATTTTGGTTAAATATTATTTCATCCTTTTTCGTTTGTATTTTTTAAACTTATATTCACAATAAAGAGTTGATTTCATATAATTATTTTATGTTATGCAAAATGGTTGGCATTGAAAATACAGCCATTCAAAATGATTGGATTTTATTGAAGAAATGGTTATTGGACTTGATATTCTCAGAAAACTAATTTTAATTAAATTTCAAGGAAATACTGAGTATAAAATTAACATTGTGTCTATGCATAGGTGAAAAAATGAAAGCAATGTCAATCACGTATAGTTTAGTTTTTTTTACTATAAATCATTAGGCTGATAACATGAAATTATAAAAAGTACAACATGACATAGAAACATAAAACTAAAATAATTTTCCTTTTAATAAAGTTCAAATGAAATAAAAAGTTCTGATAGAAAACTAATCAAAATAAAATAGTTCTCAAACATTTATAATAGAAACCAAAGTATAACTCAGGGAAGTAATATGGCTCGGTGAGATGGATGAGCGAAGACGTGCAGACTCGGAACAGCTGATTACAGTTTTAACTACTCGCTATTTGATATAATCGTAATATCGAGGTTAAGAATAGATTTTAATGTTCGAGAAAATGTTTATAATCACTACACATGTAGATAGTTCATATTATGTTAATAAAATAGAAATGTCAGTGACCGACAACACGTACAGTACTTTAGTTTTTTTTAAACTTACAAAGTTAGTTAGCGCACAATGTTGCGGATAAACTTTTCGAACCTATTTAAGTCTTGACTTACGACTTTCTACTTGAATTCAACTTCAAACCAGCCCATAACAGTCCTTATCTGCACTGCTTATCATCGCTGTTTGCAGTTATCAACCGTCAGATATAGATTACTTATTAAAATAACAATTTATTTTTTTACTTAAAATTAGATTTTACAAAATTGATTAACTTGCATGAACATAAAATTTACTTAAAATTAGATTTTACAAAATTAATTGACTTGCATGAACACATTGATTTGTTTGTTTTGGTTATTGTCTACAAAAAAGTGAAGACATACTATAAATTTAAGACGATAGAATTTTTGAATCACTTTTGACAATAGCACAAAGTGAAGTCATTATTAAAATACTGATTCCATATAAAAAATATATATCTATGTAAGTCATATGGTGATCACAAGAACTGTTTTAATAATTAAATTTACTGTTTTTGTCAGTTTATTTTATGCGGAATAATCGGTATTTTAATTATAGTCCAGTGGATAATCATATGGATCGAGTCAAAATCAGCTTAGATACGTTGAACCAGAAAATATCTTGTAATGTTATTTCCCTCCCTATTGGTTATGATGTGTAACTTTCTAAAATATCATTGCATTATAAAATATATATTAAATTAAATTTGAATGAAAATATATTTGATTTGTTAAGAAGAGATCCTTTAAAAAAATGTAGAGCTACAGTTGGTGTTAAGGATAGAGAAGTTAGTAAATAGTCAGTAATCTCTGAAATGAAATTAATGAATGCTCATACTTCTAGTTAGGTGTATATAGGATCAGTAGACCAAAGCAATTTTAATGAGTTAATAGCCTTACGGTTGTATTAAATGTAAACATATTGGAAGCCATTTTATAAAATTTTTCATGTGTTTGTTAACTAAAAAACCGTAATTTTTAAGCACAATTTACTCAAAAACCTAAAGCAAAGATTTTTGGTTCAGTACTAACTAATCAACATTAGTAAATATTCACAATTCCAATAAACATTTATTTAAATCACTCTAAAATCAATTTATTTCTTTGAAACAAAAATACTAGATGCAAAATGCATAAGATTATTTTTAGGGTAGGGTGATTATTGTAACCCTATAAGATTATTTTTTAACCATTAATTTTTCAAAACAGTGTTCGTCTATATATCCATTTAACAGAAATTTCATCCAAATATTTGAGAACAAAAACTATAGTTTTCTATACACCATTTTTGTACAAATATAAAAGACCTAAATTTCTAATACGTGAATTATTATAAATACACAAATACAAAGTTATAAATCATTGTAGTAGTTATACGTTATATATCATTGAAAATAGAAAAATATAAAACCAACAAAGTGGTTCAATCAACAAACATGCTGTAAATTATTAATAACATAGTTCTTAGAATAATGGTTTTACCAAAAAACGCATTTTTTTCCCTTTAATTTCAATATATTCTTTAGAAGTGGCAATTTTAGAACTGGAATAGTGGCAATTTTTCCTTCCCTTTACTTCTCATGTTTGTCCACGAAAAGTTATCATCATTACGAACATCAAGAAAAGTTGTTTTTTTTAACTGCAGAAAGGGTGTTTATTATTCAAATCTCAAAATCATTATTCCTTTTTGTGTGGTAAGTTACTAGACTGTTTACTTTACTTGCCTTTTGAAATTTGACTCTATCAAATCCTAATTCAAACATTATATAACTGTATATAAGATTGACCTATTCTAGTACACTCGATTGCATGGAATTTAAATAAAAACAAATAATCCACACGAATAATCCTGCACCGCATCAAAAAAAGTTTAGTTTTAATTCAAAATAATATTTGATTTCTACAAATTATGATTACTTTCATCCAAACTAAATGTAGGCTACCAAATTTATTACTTAATATTATTACCTTAGTTGCTGTGTTATATTTATCAAAATTCTCTTCAAATTTCTCATTTTAACAAATAACCAGATTGTAAACATGTTTTATGTAACTATTTCATAATTCATCCTACATTTGTTAACCTTTAATAAGTTAATCCTCATTCAGATCAATGGAAAAAAAGTTCCTTTATCCATCTTGTTATTAAACGTAAAATATAAAAAAACAAAAAATCTGAGTATAAGTTCATTATTTATTATTATTATGTTACATACAACCTTGACAAATTTCATTTCAGACAGTCCTACACTTACAAGAATTTACGAAAAAACAACACGAAAACGCTAAATACAAAAAAAAAAATAATAATAAATAAATAAAAACCTGGACTACAAAGTCCACGCAATCCTGTATACTACTATTAACCTTTAAAATATGTTAAGAGATAAAACGCAGAATAGGTAAATAAACTAACCCAAATTCTAAAGTCTGGCTGAATTGTTACTAACCTAATCTTAAATAATAGACCTACATGTCAGTATTAATTATTTTATAGTGAGTTACATATTATACATTTAATGTATAGTTTGATGTATTTCGTTGCTTATTTTATTGTTATGTTAGGTAATGATTAAAATCTTTTCACAATGACGCACCCATAAGAATATTAAGTCTATGGGGACAAGTACTCACAAAATATAGTCTTTTACCGACAACTATATATAATTTGCTTAATTTCATTTTCTGATCAATTTGTCACAAATGGATTATATAGAAAAAATAGAAAAATTTAGGATGTTATGTATTTTATTAAAAATGATTGTCGTATTTATAAGGAGAGTTTACAGATCCCGTGTGTCTAGTTTCTTCTAATACATCTAATCTTCGTTATACAACACTCTATAACTAACTTTGGTTATCTCCACAATTGCTTAGTGACGAGGGATCTTGTTTTTCAATAACAATAGTTGTAATTTATTTACGACTTGTTGCTCTAATTCGTGTCATCGCCAAGCTAATCACGAACTGTTAATCAAATCAACTCTGATTTGACATTGTTAAAGAGGTAATGTTAGTTTGTTACTTAATATGCAACCCATGGTAACGGGAAAAGTAAACTCTGCTACTCCTATTAAAATACGTGATCTCAGTAATGAGAACCAATCACTGTAACTTTTTTTTGTCTCTTACACATGTTTGGATTACGTTAGGTTTAATAGTAAAAGTAGATGTAACTTTTACAATTAACCTCTCCCAGTAATTTGACCAACACTTTGGAAGTCATCTAATAAGTCATCTATCTTTTAATAATGTTGTTCAATATAAATCCGACAGTATAACAAACTCACAGAACACAATTCTCATTAAAAAAATACGCCTAAGAATCAGACGCGTTTCAACGAGAAGGTCGTCCTCTTCAGTGATACACGAGCTACACCAATCAAACTATAACTTCACAACTATAACTATAGTTTGATTGGTGTAGCTCGTGTATCACTGAAGAGGACGACCTTGTCGTTGAAACGCGTCTGATACTTAGGGCTATGTTTTTAATGAGAATTGTGTTCTGTGTGTTTGTTATACTGTATATTTTTTCTCATAAGTCAAGCTCAACATTTAATATAATATAAATCCGGTTGATGTAATTTATTTAATTATTTCGTTAAAATATATATCACACTCAATCTTTTAGTATTCCTAACATCCGGGCCATTAACAGAGTTTAATATAATTATGTCTGTGCAATATAATGTCTATCTATAAAGAAACAAATGTAATATTTTTAGTTTCTTGCATCATAATAATTAAACACATTTTGTATATCTACAGGGAAAAATTCCGAAAATGGTTTAAATGTTAGGTCTGGCTCTTAGAACCCCAGTCAAAAATATGATGCTCCGAATATACTTTACATTTCTTCCTTAATAATAAATTATAAAATTAAAATGTTCTTACTCTTGGGTGCACCAGCGTTAAATGTATATAATCAATTGGTACATATCATGCGAGAAGTACTGCCATTTCCTTTATGTAACACTATCACACAATTATTACAGAAGCAAATACAGAATACAAATCTATATATACTTATTTAGCTCAATATGTTAACCTTTATTTTTTAAGAAAATCTATTTTGTAGTTTGTTAATGAAGTACTTTTATCTTTTGAGATTTATTTTGTTTTTTTAAGGTTGTTTGAACTGGATGTGTAAATAACAATAATGTATTCAAGCTTAGGAAATAAGGACTAAGCCTTTAGAGGTTGGGATGGAAAGCTAAAAGAAGACGAATCTTAGTTCTTACTATAAGTCCATTCTAAATCGCACTTTTACAATGTCAACCATCACGGCTTATTCAAAGTTAGCATCTAAATAAAAGTTTGTCTAAAACCGGTTTAGTTTCTCAACTCTAAATCATTCAGATAATTATAAACCTACCGTCAACAATGCACACTATAGTTTAATATCAATAAAATGTTTAGTTTCAACATTTTAAAAATTACCCCCCCCCCACACACACACATATTTTCAAAATTTGTCTATCAATTAAAGAAATTCGTAATAATGTAATAATAAAATAGCTTAGAGCTAAGAGACAAATAAACTGAATCGAATAGCTCTTGACTTTATTTTAAACAATTGTTGTGAAACATTATTAATTATTTTTCTGTCAAAGCATTATTTTGCATTAATTCCCAGCAATCAAAAACTCTACCAATGTTAAAGAAGTAACAAGCACTCAGTCAACAATTGATTGGGGTGTGAATAAAATGTATTATAACTAACAGAAATGCTATAAGTCTTCTTACTATAAGTCATGCACCACATTTAAAAAAAAAATTAATAAAAACATTTTGATCCTTGAAAGAATATATCTAACTCGTGTTATTGTTTTCTCTAGCTATATTTATTGTATTTAAATCGTATCATCTACCAACAATTTTCGTTAGCTTTTTTGTGTCGTTGTTTTGGCAGAGTTTTAGTGACCCCGTAATTATTCGTTTCTGAGATATATCTATACTCCATACGTAACATTTCCTCGGCTCTGATGAGGCTCGTAGTTGTTTATAAATTGTTATGACATGAATTTCTATTTCCTGTGGAATTTGTCGTTACACTACTATTAATATAATATTTAATCTATCGTTTATATTTATCGTCTATGAATCGGTAATTTCAACTTCTGTTTACAAGACTTTAATCTAAATTTTGTGATATGAACTATAATTTTTTTCCGTAAACATTTTCGACTCTACCGACAGTTCAAAAATTTGTTAATTGAAAGTTGTTTTCACAGTTTAACATTATGTTTTCAATAGTATTTGAATTCCAATAAACACTTGCAAGTGTTCTTAAAAATGCTGAAATGTGAACTCTATTTCACTGTGAACAATGTGATATTGTGTTATTAAACGTTATTACGTCTGATTATAATAAAAAGCTGATTGAGTTCCTTTTCGTTCTTTGCCAACAATTCTTGAACCCTTACTCTATTTCTCCGTTTGATTGGATACGCTTGTTTGAGCTATTTGTTTAATGACGTAAGACAATTTTAAAAGTTCAAACCAATTAAGCTCGCTTATTTTCCAATTTAAACAGAAAAATTAATAAACAAAATATTTATTATGGAGAAAAGAATCAAAATATATTGTTTTATTATACATAAATTATGGATATATATATATATATATATATATATATATCAGATAACAAAGAGTTTTCTTTCTATTTTTCTTATTGTTATTATTATTGACTGTTGATTATTTTATTATTATTTTAGTTTTTGAAGATTATTCTAAAACTGATAAAACTTGAGTTGCACTCTTAATTTTGCACGTATTGAAATAACATACAAAAAAAATCAAAATGTGATAGATATTTGAAAAAATTATACGTCTAGGAATATTTTAGAATATGAAAGAGATATTTTACGAGATTTAGGATCGTACAATAAACCTCCTAATTAGCAGGTAATCTATACATTACAATAATTATTGTATGAATATAAAATTATTTTATAATTTTGTAAATTTTAAATTATAAATATTGAACAAATAAAAAATAAAACAGCCGGAAATAAAACTGTACGTTGAACTGACAGCTGTTGCTGAAAGTTACAACATAAAATGATTCAAATGTTTAATATTTAAATTATTTAAATATGGTGAAAAGCCCTGGGCGGAAATTGTTTGATTTGTAAAATTGAATGGAGATATCGAGTTTTGCGCTAAGTTGGTTTTATATTGCTTTCCACTTGAATCAATTGACTGAAGTGAAAAATGTCTTTGTTGTCTTGGAGAACGTTTGACAAATATTGACAAAGCAGTATTGAAATATTAAATACTTTATATGAATAGACCTTTAAGGTCCTGAATTTACACTACAACCACCCTAATACTGTAATATATTTTATTGTTTTGATACTGCAAGACGTAAAATTGTTTCTAGTATTTTGTTGGACTAACGAATATGAATTCGTAATCTCAATAATTCATCTATCTGTCTGTATGCTCCATATTGCTTCAAACTAAACATGATTTGAGATTATCTATGAATACTAACTGATGATTTTGATATCAATTTTATAATAAAACGGTTCACCTATTAATTGACAAATTTTTTTCCTCAAAACGCTTTTAAACAGCTTTTGTGCTTCGTTTATAATTTCACTTACATACGAGTGAAAAAAAAAAAGTTTTACTTTCTGTTTAACTTTGCCATGTTTATATGAGTAAACTATTCAGACACTGAATACCAACGTATAATAATAACTGGATTAGTATTTAACAGCTTCTCTGAACCTCTGTGTGTTGAAATAAAGCCTTGTTATGTTTAATGAATATAGATAATTAATTCTCTAATTAAATTTTTGTTTTAAGTAAACGTTTAAAAAATATTTTGATGAGCGAAATTTTTAATCATTTATCACGTACACAGGAACTGATTTGAGATAAAAGGTGATGGAACTGATTTACCTACTAATGAAATACCCACACTCATAAAATTACTTTCGAATTTATTTATTTACACTACTTGGTAAGAATCAAATATATTAGCGGCCTAATAGCTTATATTAATTTTAAATAATTCTATGTAATTCATGTTCTGTTTGCTTAACATATCTAGAAATTGAAAACCGAGAAATCAATATATTGTATTGAGACATAAAAATATTTGTGAAACTTTTTTCAACATAACAATTTTTATTGTGGTTTTTACGAATAGGATTCAATGTGTAATATCAGAAATATTTCAGCTATATTTTAAAATAAAAGGGCACTAATATTTTAATTAATAAATATAGATTTTGTAAATCACTTTTTTTTAAATACACTCCCAGAGAGAGAGAGAGAGCGAGAAGAGAGAGGGGGGGTTTAAGGTAGACAAAAGAGAGCTAGTAGTAACTTTTTAGTTTCTAGTAGTAAAAACTAAAAAAAAAATCAAGTTTCTTTTAAAAAATTATTGAATATAGATTTTGCAGCAAACACAAAGTAAAATCTTATTCCATTCTCGTAAGTCTGTTGGTACTCAGGCAGAGTGGGATAAAAACAGAAAATTAATTGATTAGGCTATCGGGGGGACAATAGGTATATTGTATAATAGGAAAGTCAAGCAAAATAAAGGTACGAGGATGCAACATGGTGGGGCTAGAAAAGATAAAAAACTGATACCAACAAAAATACGCTGCAGTGTGTAAAATATAAGAGAAAAAAACACAAAAATAAATTCTCATTTTGACAATGTTGTGAAACGAACAAATAAAAGACTGAAAAAGAAACAAATGGCTAATGAGAAAACTTAGCTATTGGTTTACACGCAGCAGGTATTGTTTCATTTGATAACGAAACATCGAACTGGGTAACGTTAAAGACAGGTAACTTTTTTATTGCGGTATAACTAAAGAACGATTTTTTATTCTAGTGAGAAACTCAGTCAGTGTCTTATCGACTGAAAGAGTTTATAAACCCTTGTTTTAAACTTAAATATTTTAATTTTAATTTTGTCAAATTTGATTAACTCTAACAATACAATTGTCCAGCCTAAAGCAAGGTAATTATTTAATTTATCCCAAATACAATAATTTTTTAGGTTAAGTTAAATCAATATGTAAAATATAGGCTAACTTATTTCAAGTAGTTTGAAATCTAGTTCATAAAATGTTTCACAGTGTTGATAATTTCTTATACTTTTCTTAACATATGTCACACTTTATACAATATTAATGTAAGAAATTTCAAACACTGCCGGTACATTATTCTGACAACTCAATATACATGTATAATATCAGAATGTTTTTAACAATGTGGTGTCCCAAAATATCTTTAAAGACAGTGACTGGATTGTAAGCAGTTTTATATAGAAATAATATTCTCATTTTTTTGCAATATCAGCAAATATGACATGCATATGTTCCTGCCCTCAGGCTTGTATTCGTGGTTGCGTAAATCAAAGGATTCATACAAATATCTATTTGGAGTGCACCATATAACTTAGTGAATATAAAATTGTTTTAAATAAAATATCTAGAATTTCGTTAAAACATAAAAGTGTACTTTTGTAATTGAAAATAAATATTATTTGTAATGAAATTAGTGATTATAATTTAAAGTTTATAATTAATTTAGTTTTGACTCAATACGATTCTTTAATTGTTTGGTTGTTGTAGGTATTGATCTGGATAAGGACATGTCACGACTCAATCCTGACAGGCATCACGAGTTGATACGACATCTATTTGTTTCGAATGTGTTGATTTTTTATAAGCATCGAAGTTTAGTTAAATATAGTGTTCAAATTTTGTGTTCAATCAAATAATGGAAAGCTAGTCTTATTGAATATTATTGCGAATAGAAATTGTATTTAATCAAATTTTGAAAGTTAAATTAAAAATAAATTATTGCCTTTCGTTTCAATTTTAATGTACGTTTATCAGTTGTTGTTTCACCTGTGGGTTTGCTTTAAAAAAAATAATTCGATAAATGAAATTAATGGAATATGCTAATTACATTGCATTTTATTACGTTTAACTTTGTATGTAACGTAAACATAGAATACTGAATGTGAATAGTATAACAAAAACATATTATATTATTATTATATATATATTTTTTAATTAAGAGCACAGTACCTTTTAAAAAATGAGTTTAATAATATATTTTGCTCCTAAAAGCTATTTTAGGTTAACACAAATTTACATAAGTAAAGAAAGTAAGATATTTTATAATAACAGAATTGACACATCTAATCAAAAGTTGGTGTCAGTGGCTTCGTTTATTTTCAAGTTGTTGATACAAACTTCAATTAAATAAGTTTTAATGTCCACGGCCCACAGGTATTTTAACATCTTCCACATTGTATGCTTTTAAACTATTATTTTATTGGCTATTTAATTCATTTATATTTTTAATTTAAAAATATCATCGTTATTCTGTGTAAATAATAAAAATAGAACTCTTGAGATATGTTTCTTATTTATAATAATTAAGATTATTTCATTTTGAGTACGCCAAGGCTTTTAGACAAAATAACATGTAACGTAAACAGAGAGGTTATTTCTGGGAAGATGTCCCAGAGGTTATTAATGTCGCAAGATGGTCCTGCAGAGGAGGAAGAAGAGGATGGAAGGTTTTGTTTTACCGGGGTAGGGAGGCCGACCACCACCTTCAGTCCCCGGACAAAGTCATAAAGATTTTTCCATTTTTCCTTCCAAAAAAACAGAGAGGTTAACTACTTATATATAACAGTAATCAAGTTGCAGACATTTGCGTAATTTTAGGTGTATAATAACTTCTTAAGATTTAAAACATAGAATACTAAATAAACATTAGTAAACAATATCATTTGTTGATGTTTAATGGCGAAAAAAAACTCTTGGACCTCATAGCCTAATAGAAAATTTGTAAAAAAATACTTCTAAATAAAACTCTTATAATATATAGCCCTCGAATTATCTATTAGCGATATGTCAGACAATAGCGTTGGTTTAAGAGAGTCCTGATAGGATAAAGGCATAAAGGCTACATAAAAAATTGTAGATCCAGCTAGGTACCTAGTGATTGTTCAATATAGTGATCCATTGAGATTACATACGATATATGTTGAATGTTGAAAATAAATAAAAATATATTGTAAATTATGTAGCATATATATATATGGATGGTTTTTTCGTGTCATTTCTGGGTAAGCATATACATCTGCAACCATGGAGATTCCAATTAACGGTTTCTTGGAAATCTTACCGCATCTCTATCGGGAATGTGTCCTTAGTAACACCGTTTCCTTCCTTTTAATTAAACTCTTATCGTCTTTTGATTTTCTCACTGCCAAAAATCTTGATTAGTGGCGTATATTTTCTAGTAGATTCTAAAAATAAATCATAGGTTATGCTTGATAAATGTTAAGAACTTATGAATAAGAGCTGGTGTTACTTTGCATACGTTTAAGAGAACTTATTTAATGTTCTAATTGAAAATAAGAAGATTAATGGATTTCAAGTAATCATTAAACCTTATTTATATATTATATTTAACACATTTTAGTGTTTATTGCAATATATGTCCATGAGTTGACGTTGGAAATATTGTTACTAGTCATAATATTTAACCCTAATTCATATCTTCATAACTAAAAGTATCTATGTATGAAAAAGTTACTTTCCTTCCCCTTCCTAAATTATTACGTTGGCACAAGAACAGTTCCAACTGTTCCAAGTTGTCCTTTTATTTAACAAAGTTTTGGATGCGTGACGGGTTACTTTGCTACACGACATATTTATGAATGACGAATTGTTTTCGACCTTATAATGACCCTTGACAGACCAGCTCACAATAATCTTTAGGTATTTTATTAGTAATATGTAGCCTTCTGATAGAAAAGTTTTGTTAAAGTAAGTAAATAAAATTAAAATAGAATAGGAGAAATGAATATTAGTTTTTAATTGTTACAAAGATAATATAATCTTTTAAAATCCTGAATTATTTTATTTTAAGAGTCGCATTTCTTATTTAATTAAAGAAGGTGGATCTTTTGTCAAATTTGTTACATTTTTAGAACGGATTTTCTAATCACTAAAAAAGAGTAAATCATATCACACTGTTAGACTTCATATCGACTCCAAATTAATTGTAATATTTCATATACAATAAAATCTATTGGCGACTTTAGAAACTCAGCTATTTTAGCCACCTTCAATACAAATTTATAAGGAAACAAGCCCCTAGATCACGATTCAATATTTGTTACACAAATATATCTGTTTAGGAACAGAACTAATAAATATCAGTTTAGTAATTGCTTTTTTTTGTAAAATTATCTGTTTAGCTCAACAAACTTGTAAAATCTGCACGTTATACTTTTGGCTCCATTATGGTAAAATATAAACATTTAGTTTATCTGTATAGCTAATGACAATATACAGTGACATGATTGTTGAGTTAAGTTAAGAATCATTATGTTTAACAAACTAATTAGTCCTTTATTGTCAGTGATCTCTTACTTTATACCTACTGGAGTTTCGGGCGATCGCTCATCATCAGGGAAATGAAAACACAATTATTACACGCCGGTCAGATGTGCAAGTCTTTGAAAACGTGTTTTGTTTGTAAATCCGATTAAGTGTTTTTATTATCTTGACGATGTGTGATTGCTTCAAAGTCCTGTGAGTATAAGCGAAGAGAAACCTTAAATAAATCTGGATATTTGATGTACATAAGTAGTGTAACCCGTATGTTAAATATTCACTTACACTTTAGGCAACCACTATTTGGAAAGTTGCATTATGTTATAGCTGAGTCAAGTACATAATGTATATGTAAATAGAGGATACATTGCGATGTACACATATTCTTCAATGAATGTAATAAATAATAATCTGGAGTTTAATGAACAATTTTGTTCCTTGACTTGTCATCTTATTGTTTCTAATTATATAGAATTTTTTTTAATCTTTTACAACTTATGACTTGTACACACGAAGTTTTATTTAAAAAAAGTTAAGTACTCCATAACATCTAATTTTGAAACAATGTCACAAATATAGGAACTGCAGAATTTATATACAACGTAATGAAGTAATTCCTGACAGTAAAATTGTATTATGTGGGCTGAGGAAAAACGTTGTGAATCCTGAATAACTCAAAAGGGTTTTATTAAACAAATGTTGTAGGATGTAAAATGAGGTATATAAGGTTGATCAGATGTTCTTCACTGAATCACATTTTTTTAAATAAAGATTTCACATTTTGGTTTAGTTTTTTATTTGTCAATTTTTAAGCAAAATTTAATTGAAATCGCAAACACATAATTTGAACAATGTATTCAGTGAACACTCTAAGATAGTTTTTTAGACGACTTTGATGGAAAACCAAAGTTATTGACTTTATATGAGTTTAATTGATTACAAACCGTAGAGTACGTCTATTTACAAATAGGCTATGTTCAAATTATAATGCACAACAATCGTATTATTGTAGGATAATTTATATATAATTACGATTATATTTTTAAGCACACCCACAAATAAGGAGACAAATGTTTTGAAGACCTCCTAATGATACCCATTTTTATGAAGTCAATTTCCTGAAAAAAATTACAATCTATTACACAAATTTGAGAAAATCATATACTGTATTTGGAAACTAAGAATTCAATAGATTTAAATTCACAAAAAATCTGCATCGATTGTTATCGTTTGTAATACCAAAATTAAACAAATATTGAAGGTGGTTTTACAAATTAACTTTAAACTGTACGTCAATAATTTAAGTTTAAGCGTTTCTTGCTAAGGTGAACAAGCTATTCACAAGGACTTAATTAAACTCTGTATACGCATTTGCAATACTAAAGTCCGTTTTGTAGTTAGGAGTAAACAACTATATTTGTGTTTTAAAATAAAACTTTGAACCTTTCAAGATAATATTAGATTTAAAATCACTGAAAAATAACTACAATATTATAAGCATATTTAGAACAACTTGACTGATAATTCCATCTGTTTTGGGGCTCCCTAGAGGGATTAATTTAGATTACTTGGTTTCTTAATTATTACTACCAATCAGAAAGGAATACAAAGATTTTTTTTTTTTAATATCTATTACTATTACCCATGTTGAACTGTTCTTGGATCTTGGCAAAGATCAATTATAGTAGTTAATTTCTTTAATATAATACAGCTTTTGGTATACCGTAAACTGAATTAACTGCCATAGACAAGTTTTCTGTTTTTAAAATTTAGCACCTAAATTCCCTTCATTCAAGTGTGAGTTACCAAGATTAAATATTATGTAACTTTTAGGTAATGAAGTAAAAGCGTCAAATGTCAAATATAATGAAAATGTACTATGACAGAGACACAATTCACTACTTTTATATTGCAACTGTTAAGCAATAAAATTTAGCGCATAAAAACTATATCTTAAAATCAACTTTTCAAAGCGCAACTTATGTGTACTTCATCACCTCATGGGTACGGAAAAAAAATATTAAATGACAGCGTAGGTCGAGTTTTACATCATGTTAAATTGTTAGGAGAAAACAATACCACAAATCCGATCTCTAAAGTCCATCCTATACAAAATGGTGGTGGTTTTAAGATACATAATATAATATTTTAGAATGAAGGTAAAACCGTACTCCTAAAAATATAAAATATTAATACAAATTCTTATGGAAAAGAAATGAAAGTTTTTATTAGAAATCTACTCAGATTTAAAATTGAATTTAGCTCTCATTAAATTTTTCTCTTGGCCTCTGGCAAGCTATCTGTGGAGATTACTTTTACCTAAAGTGATATAAAGTGGCTCGTTACATATTCGGTTTTGTTCGTAGAACTTCGGTTACCATCGTTAGGAAAAAGTATTGGGGGTAAATAAATTAATTATCATTGTCACACTACAATATATGGTTTTCTCAGTAGCTATACCTGGTACACGGAAAGTATTCAACTATTATAGCCATACTCACTGTAAGACCAAAACGCGGACAATGACATGTGCACCGATACTATCAATTAAAACATTCTGGCAAAGTTTTAACAGAATCACTTACTTTTTTAATAGATCAACTATCTCAAAATTTTGAGATGTAATAAAATGAATAATGTCTCCAGATATAGCCAAAGTACGAAATTTTGTAAACATCAGTTCACAAATTTGAGCTGTAGAACACTATACATTAGACAGACATCACACAGGGAACCTCAAAACGATATATCGACTCAGCTATTTTGACCCCTCAAATTATTCTCTCTATTCAACGTATAAGCTTGAATGTAAAACGGTTTTTCATAAGTTAAATTTAACAGGACAAATGGTGCAAAGTAAAAAGTAATAGCATTTCATTTTGTACATATATATATATATATATATATATATATATATATATATATAAAAGAAAAATGCACTTAGTAGAGTGCAAAATATGTCGCTCAAACGAGTCATTTTTGGATATTTATATTTTTGGGTAACAGCTCTGTGTTATAAAGCACACATAATTAAATTAAAAATAACAAAAGAACATAACGGGTTATATAAAAATCTCTTTTTATTACTGCGTCAGCTTGTGTTTTTACAATTTTACAACAATTTTTGTTTTAAAAATTTGTTTTAATTTTTTTCGAAAAAACTAAAGGTTTTTAAATACAGCCCTAAAATAAAGTATGGTTGAAAGTGTATAGTTTAAATTTCGTACACGATAAAGAAAAATTTAAATTCTAAACATTATAAAATAATTCTCTCTTTTTTCCACTATGTCAGAAAATGAAATCGATTCTAAAATGTGTCTTGCGTTTTTTACGAACACTCATCTTACATGTGTATAACAATATTTACTAATAATTGTATCCAATTTTTAAAGGAAAGTAGTGTTAACAATCTCAAAATTTAATTACAAATTATTATAGGGCATCAAACTAAAAATACAACGTTCTTAAACTTAAAATGTCGTTATAAAACAGTAAGTTTTAGTCGTTATAACAAGGCACGTAAGACCTCCCTGAGGTAAATGCAGTCATTTCACAAACTAATACATTCTAGGCTTAAAATAAAGCATGTGTGGTATTACAGATAACATATAGTTCAACTTAAGCTAATAATCTGACACTGTGTGTAATCCATGTTCTTTAAAAGAAAATTTATCATTTTAAAATGCCATTAAAAATACTTATCTCGTTTTAATATGTACTAAGCAAGATTTAAAATGAGTAAAGGCAGAGTTTAAATCACTCACATGTATCCCTTTGGATTTTAAACATGTTTAATTCAAACTCCGGGACAGCGTGACACATTTTTAAACTCAAAATATGTTTTGAAATTGATGCTTAAATAATGCCCTAATCACATATGTACGTATATCTACTAGTGAGTGAGAACTATACTTTCGTATGACTTAGAAGTTGGGTAGATGTAGAGAGAGAGAGAGAGAGAGAGAGAGAGAGAGAGAGAGAGAGAGAGAGAGAGAGAGAGAGAGAGAGAGAGAGAGAGAGAGAGGGGGGAATTCATAAGATGATTTTTAACTTTAAAAAAATATTTATTCAGTAGTTAGTTTTGCAGTTACAACCGTTCTTGAAAATTAGCTATATATATTTTTCATGAGGTGAAATTTAATACTTAACAATCTGTAGGTTTATTTTCTACATCATAATAATTCCTCTAATTGAAGAAGAGTCTGTTCGTATGAAATATTAAAATATCAGAATTTCACTTTTCAAAACGATGGACTAAACAAATGAAATAATTAGTAACATTAAACATTGAGAAAGTATTTAACTGTATCTAATGGTATTTTATTTGTCAAAAAATTAAACATAAATTTAGCAAAATTAAAAAAGTACAAAATAAACCCGTAAATCAAAACTCAAAGAGATTGGAATTGTTTGTGTTTACTACGGTACTACGGATTACCAAAGATCTAGGTGTAAGAATATAGTCTGACTCATGACAGCTTACTATCAACTCTAGTTGCACTTCAAAATATATTCCTCAACTTTAACATGTTAATTATATTTTCTCTAATTTAAAATATATTTTATATAATGTACAGTATGAATGACTAAATATCGGTAACAGTTAAAAAATAAAGAAACAAAATAAAAGAACTTACATCCTATAACAATGTTTTTTGCCTTTCTCATTTTGTATTTGTTTAACAAAAACAAGAAGAAATTTCGTTTGCATTTCACGAAGACACAGTATAAGATATTTTACATTAAATGGTATCACATAAAGTAAACAGTTTAATCAAATTGTTTTCTTGTAAAATCAAAACTAAGCATACTTTGATGTCCACAATTTGCATTACCCGTGGTTCTAATATGAGCTAAGAAATGTTAATGTCATAAATTATACGAATTTTGCGTGTTTCTCAGATCATTTATGTATTTACCCAAAACATTGTGCGATGGGTTCGTGTGATGTGTTATAAAACAATTCTATTCATATACAAATAATAAAAGAAACTATAAACGTTATTGAATTTGTCTAACATGTCCGTATCTAATTAAAATAGGTTTATTCTATAACAAATTAACAAATTTTAATATATTAAAAACAGCATGTTATTGAAAATTACAAATTATGTTATTTTACCATTGCAAAGATATTATTTTTCTCCCTAGTCAAACCCATAAATTATTTGACATAAATATACAAAACTCAGTGAAAACATAAGAGAACGTATTGTTTTACATTTATGATTCATGTGCAGATAAGAGGACTCTCATATAAAGTTAGTTTGACATTTTTTGTTTAAAAACCAAACTCTCAATTGTAATATAAAGTAAGTACAAAGTAAAGGAGTCAAATTGATACTGTGAGTAATCTTTACTCTTTATTAGGTTAATTTATAAGTTAAAAATAGTTGATCATTCCTACCTCTAAAAAAAAACTAAAATAAACGAAATTTACAAGAGTTTTATAGAGCTCAAGGGATTGTTTAAACATATTTATTTCTACCATTATAATGTGTGACAGTGTGCCTCTTTAACTTCACATATATTGAACCCAGGTATTATTTTAAACGATAGGAATTTCGAAATATTAAATTTGTTAAACTAAGAAAGGAGAGGGAAATCAGGGAGAAATGGAGAACTCATTCATTCAGGACCGAACAACCAAAACACCTAGTCTAGTATTTAAGAAATACATAAGCACGAAATCATACTATTGATGGTTGTAGTTGGGAGGGTCTTGACCGAAGTGACAAAAGTAAAATAATAAACTTTGTGTTCACATAAATAAACCGAGTGGAATAATGAGGACATGATACTAGAAAAACATGGAACATAATTAAATAAATGAATAAATATATTAATTAAAAAATTTAAGAGACATTATATTTGGCAAATCCATAGATAGAGAATATTACAAAATTAGGTTAGTAATCATTTTTAAACACAAATGTTGGTATATAGACAACATAAAAGTAAATAAATTTCACCTAACACAAAAATTATTATCTATATATTTATCTTTAATCTGTAGGTATTTTCAAATGAATTTTGTATAGGTAACAAAGTTGATTAAACTCGTTAAAAGACAAATTACTATTGCATAAGATTGTAATAAAGGCTAAGTTAATCAAAGGTTCTCTGGAGATATTTTACATCAAATTTGTGTCACAAAATAAATTCCCATGATGTAACAAATTCTTTCAAATTAAGCTTTGGAATGTTTGGAATTTCCTATTTAAAAGGAAAGTAAAATTAAATTCAAAAATTATTTATTGAAAATAATTTACCGGTTAATAAGTACAATTTGTTTAGGAGTATAATTGGTTCTCAGAAACACATTGATGCAAAAACTGCCACAAACATAATTTAACAGAAAAAATGTCTACGTGCGAGGATTCAAGTGTCATTTCGTATATTTTAAAATACTTCCAACTTCATAACAATATTTCCGAGTCTTGAAACGTAATACAATAAACTTTTATTGTTACCTTTTGTACTTCTGTAACTTTGAAAATTGGACAAACTTGAACAACTCTCTAATAAGTAAGCGTATCAACAGACAAACTTTTTAGCAACGGGACAATATAGCTTTACTTTATTAATGTAGTTGAGTGGGAGAAAGTTTTGTTAATTGTTTTGAAAGGAGGTGAAATTCAAAACATCTGTAGTCAGTTGACTATATCCTTTCCTTTAGTTAAATCACAATGTGTAAATATTAATAATAAATAACATTATTTTTACCATAATTTTTATCTGTACAAGTTTAGCTGTTTTAAAAAAATTAATCACTCAATAAAGTCAATAAAACTCGATTATAATAAGTTACGCATACTTTTTACTGTTTGAGTAAAGAAAACATTTTTTCTATTTATCCCATACATTATTACTACAGTAATTTCAAGTGGTTTGTTAACAAATATTTTGCTTAATCAATCCAGTTTTTTCTGAATTAAACCATTTTAGAAAAACATAATATATAAAATGGTAGATTTAAACACTGCTATCAATATTTATTAATTTTGTGTATCTGCATTAATTAAATATCTTCTTGATGCCTCGCTAAAGATAAGTACGTAATAATTTTATTACAAAATGACGACTGAACAAAAACGATTAAAATAAATTAAAATCTTGTCAACGCTTAAAATTTGAACATCGATTTTTTTAAATAAAGAAATTAGTAAAAAACAATTCAACTAAACCTTGGTATACAAGATTTTTTTTGTGTTTTAAGATATTTACAAAACATTCATCACTTCCTTGCTCTAAGTAGCATCTTCTTCGATAATAAATTCTGCACACTTACAAATTTATAATATTGATGTAAATAAAAAACAAATGAAATAATAATTAACATATTTAATCTGATGATGATATTAAAATTGAAACAAAAATAATTTTATGTGTCCTCTTGAAAAACATGCATGCCTCTACAGTTTCAGTACACACTTTAATTTCCCCTAATGTGCAATAACTTTAGGTTTTGAATTAATTGTAGTGATCTCGTAAATAAAGACAGGAATTTTATTGAGACCAGATAATCGATATCACAATACTTCTACTGAATGATATTTTACAAAATGTAAGAAATTTCGATGTATTATTTTGCCTTCCAAATATATCCAAGAATAAATTGTTTTATAATGGATATAAATTATACACGTGTCATATCGACAATCCAGACAGAGTTAAACAGACTATTATCAATCAATTTATTATATTAAGTTTTGATGATATAAGTTGTCAAATCTGATTTTATGGAAATCTAATACAAGGTACTGAACTAACAACTAAACTTCGTCTTCTTTATGTTTTTCATTTTTTTATAAGGCGATGATGATCTCTAGATTTTCGCATTTAAACAATAAAGAAAAACATGATAACTCATAGACTGATATTTGGGACGCACTCAAATTTCTTTTGCTGAGTATTAAAATTTCTAAATGAATTCAATATAACTATAATTTCTGGAAATAATAATACTTACAATAGCCTACTAAAGTTTTGCTGTAATTTTCCTACTTTTATCGTAAATTGTTCATAAATTTGTTATTTTAGTTAATAATAAATAGAAACTAACATATGATTACCATTTTCAATTTTAATATAGGAGTAAAATTATTTTAATATTGGTTATAATATGCATAGATCACAACATTGCAAAAGAGACGTAATATTGTATAAGGCTCAGTTTAAATGTAACTATTGAATAGACAGCAATTTTCAAACAGCATAACCATTTGTATAAAGGAGATTAAACCATCATACCCAAAATGACTTATTTTCAAAGTTTTATTAAAAATCATCCAAAATTCCAATTATAAAACTTTCTTTTTAAATTTGAAAGACTTAATAAATTTAATTTTTGAAATTAAGTCAATTTTTGTCGTAGGAGTTTGAGTTTCGCACATTTCAAATACTGTACAAACTGGGATATAGTTCAATTGTACAACGATTAACAATTAACTTCAGAAACATATTTCGAAATTTAAATCGACCGCCATTTTAAAACTTAACAAACTTACCAGTTTTATGGTTAACAAAATTGCAAAATTGTTTATAAAATAAACCATCCTCGTAACAAATTTTACACAATCAGACTGAAATCGCTACATTAAAGCGATTCCTAACACGTATATACTAGCAGTGAGCCAAAATGTGTGTGAATGTATTTAATTACCGGGAGTAAATTTCTTGAAATCAGGTCTACGTTTCCATAATTTTGTGACTGTAATAGCATGATTTACTGTATTAGAAATTTGTTCCAAATGTAGGTCTGAAAATCATGATTTAATTACCGCAGCAGAGTTTCACATTTCCAGCGTATGTATTCTACTGTATACATGTGCTTGTAGCACAGTCTACATTTTAAGCTACCTTGGGTTAGACCTAACGTGTTCATGTGTTTCCTGAATGTACCATGACAAGTCACAATGGTTCGGACTTTTCTTTGCTTACACCTACTAAATGTAGAAATTCACCTTGAAGGTTTGTGTTTGGGATAATACAAAGATCCATAGAGGTTACCTTTTAAAATCTTTTCCACATTTTTAGGGTCTCTTGGAGATATACCTTTTCAGTCTAGTTCCTGCTGCAGGTATAAAATTACTTTTCTTGTACTTTTTTTTTATAGAGGTTTGGCAAAATGCTATTATACACTCGTCCCAAGGGGACTTATGTGTCGGACTCTCCGAATGGCCTACCGACTAAAACCTTCCTCTTTCCCAGGCATTATTCCACTCCGGTACCGCTCTCGCATTTCATCAGAGTGGTGCCTGAGCTCTTGTACTTTAAATGAAGTACTGTTTTATTTATAATAATAGTAATAGTCTTTCCATTGCCCCTCAGTTCAATCACATGACTCAAGTCATTAAGAGCAGTTCCACAGTTATAGACGTAAACTAGTTGAACGGAGCCTATAATGTATCGTCATCAAATTATTTAATAAACTGAATATAAAATACAAATGCTAACAGAAAAAAGTTACTGTAAACCGTCGACAATTTTTGTTGCACAAGAATTATTAATCTCATTGTGAATATTTTACAGATTATTAGAACTTTCTAAATATAATATTAGGAGGAGCCTTAGTCGTGTAGTAGTATATTTACATGTTTTGTGTACGAAATAATTACATATATTTATCTACTTATTTTAAATAAAATTCGAACTAGTTATCGTTTAATTTTAATATTTAAAATCAGTTCAAATGATTATTGTAAATTTGATTATTATATCTTACGTGAAATAATATAGAACCAGATGTTTTGAAAAAATAATAAAATAAATTTAAAAAATATTATATTCATTCTTAAGTGACCTTATGGTCACAAATGAGGTAAGTTTTGACTTCATTTTTTTACTTTGAAAAAAGTATTTCTATTTACTTGTTAGTCGTTACAGCTGTTTCTCCTTCACTAGAGGCATCATCAGGTACTACACACACATATTACAAAACGTGTTCACTTTAAACGAACACTAAAAAATATATATTAAAATCGCACTTTTGATATTACATACTAATTTTGATTTGTTTAGTGATTTATTATAAAAGGTTGCTCTTGATTGTGATAACATCTTTTCATTTTCAATGTTACTAGGAATCTGAACGGAATTAATTGATATGAACACAATAGCCTTTGATCTGTGTTACTGTATGTGTAGAATGAACGTGTATTACTTGTGTGTTTCACCTGATGATAGCTCTAGTGAAGGCGAAACATCTGTTTCGACCAATAATTAAACCCAACCACTTGCGACAAGAAATGAAGATATGTTAATCAATCTAATACAATTTTTAGATAGGCGGAAAATGGAAATAATATAAATATAGTTAATATATTATTTATATAAGATGGCTAAAATGTTGGTTTTTATTTTTACTAATAAATACGGAAGTGACATAAGCGACGTAAGTTTAGTTTGGTTATCATTTTGGTTGTGAATAGGTGTATGAGAATCGTTGGTGTAATGGTTTTTATGAATTCTCTCAACGCAATGAATTTATGACAAACCTATGAACAGAGTTTAATAAAGCTATTTAGGAAAATATAGATTTTTAACTGCATCCCTTGACGTTATTGTCAAATAATTTTACGGTTTCAAGAAGAACTTGTGGAATGTCATAAAAATATATAAAAACAAATTCTAGGTATGATTAAATTCCTGGAACAACAATTTACCGTTCTTTATATACATTCATACATAGTTTCACTTCACTGTGTGTATGGAATTTAGAGAGAATAACTGAAACAACTTCGACATTTAAATATTCTGTTTTCCTCTTTGAATTTTTCGATCAATCATTCTTTTTCTTTATACGTCTCTCTATTAATAGAGTAGATTGCCTAAAATAAAAATTGAATATGTCGGTTATATTATTGTAATACAGTATGGAGTTAGGCCTTTCAATTAATAACAGACTTAGTTGGACTGAATACGAGACTGAGAGGCGTAACAAGATGTTTGTAGGTGTACACTCTTTAGAGAGAGTGAAATGTTTGTTTAACTGTACACATAATAGTGCCCCTTGCAAAATCTTTGACAATTTAACGCTTTCCTATTTCCTGTGAAGCTGTAGTCAGTTACATGAATATTCAAATAGCAGCACAGTAAAGAGTTCCCAAAATTAATCTATACAATACTCGTTTGATTTAAAGAGCGATGAATTTATAAATTTAAATTGATCATTCAGAGAGTTCCAAGTACTATCATTGTTAGCAAGTACTAATGATTGGCAAAGCAAAAAGCCAAGAGGTTTCAAAAATGTAATCAATTTACCAGTGACTTACTTGAACCAAAAAAGTGCATGGATGAACAATGATATATTTTTTGGAATGGTACAACAAAACCTACATTCCTGAGGTAAAAATATGTCAAGAAGAAACCGGACAAACATTCTACTGAAAAAACCGGAGATTTTTTTAAACTTATCATGACTACTTTTTTAAATTTAGAAAAATTAAGACGGCCATTTCAGTATTTGAAATGAATTTTTGCACGCCTTTAGTTAAGAATTAGTCTCATTTTTAAAGTTAAACTTATTTTTAATTTATAAAGGTTGCAACGTACATTGTACCGCAAAACTAGAATGACTACTGTTATCTCTTGAAAGAACAGAGACTGCCTCAAGGTTCAATTTCAGCCTGAGGGCAGTTTACAGTCCAAACGTCTGATTCTGTGTTTCAGAGGTAATACGCTAGGGGCCAGCACGTGACGGACGGGCTAGGTAGAACGTTACAGTGTGTAAATATGGGTTTCTGATCAACGTATCTCCCAAACCAAAGTTAATAATATATTACAATATGAAACGTCAAATCGTATAATAAAGTTGGCTTTATCTTTAAAATTAGTTATACAAATATTCGACCAAACTTCTTTCCCCAACAATCTTTGTCAATATTTTACATAACTAAAATAACCCTCAAGTAAGTGTACTCAAATGGAAAGTGAAGTAAAACCAATTTAAAACAATTTTTAAATTATTTTCTACCTTTAAAAGATGGATTATTCATATTAATGAAATCATGTTTTCAAACATTGGCCATCATTTGTGTGTACAAAAGCACTAGGTTTATTTTTTTGAGGTTATTAGTTTTAGTTTTAATTTCTAAGAATATCCTTGTTACTAGGCCATGTCTGTCATGTTTTAAATATTTCATTTGATAACGGGAGTTGATAAGCCGCCTCAAAATCGTATGTAGTTTTTATAAAGACAAGTTATGGTAAATTTCCGAATAAACCGTACAAATAATTTTATTCAATATTACAAATAGGACAGTTTTGTGTATTAGTTTTAATTTTAAGTACATAAATATTACACGTAAGCATTTGAATTATTTTATTTATACATTTATGCAAAAGTAGGCAACTTTAAGATTTTATTTAATAAATGGACTGTTTTGTTACTAATATATGCAAAATGGTTATTTTTAATTTGTTTGGTTTTAATTTTTATTTATATTCCATTTAAATTACGTAATATCTTTACGTAGTAATGAAAAAATGGTTGTCAATTTGGGCGTTTTATGGCTACTCAATATTACGAGATAGTAAATGTTCTATTTGATTCTAAAAATATGACATTTAGGGGGCAAGTTACCAGTTAAAAAATACCAATTTGTATGTAAAATATAAACAAAGTGTAACTTAGACTAGTGGTCTGATGGTTTTGATGCGTATAAGTGTTTGTAATGCACATAATTAAAGGACCATGTAAAATGTTCAAGATATATAAATTTGATTTCCGAAATAGTAGTAAAATTTTAGGACTGGCATATAATAGTAAACATAACGATAAAACTTTTGTCAAATCCGCAAACATATGAGATACTAACAAGGTATATTGATTGCGTATCACGAGTAGCAGAGTTTGCTCTTCCCGTTAGCTTGTAACATATTAAAGAACGAACCAACATAATCCCTCTAATAAGTCTAATTCAGAGGTTATATATCTAAGGTTTCAGATTGTGTTGTCGATGATATGAATAAACTAATCATAAAGTAGTTATTGCTAAGATGACTGTTATTCTGGGCGCCTTGCTCCAAAGAGATATATAAATCGGGGCATAATAGAAGGAGAAGATTCAAGGCAATGTTTAATATCGTCACATTATCAGATGGTGATATTTATTACATCAATCAATGCAGCGAAATAAATCTCGTCCAATATTGGTTGTACTAAACACAAATTTTCCAAATGAAATTCTCAGGAATTTACAATTTATACACATTCGATACTTTTTTTACATAGTTAATTAAAATAAATTAAAATTTATGTTTTTTGTTAATTAGGCAATCAAATAATATAATACAATTAATATATATTATTATAATAACTTTTACTCATTTATAGGGAATTATTTATCACAAATTAATAATCAGCTACACATTTTTAATGTCGTCTCTTTCATTTTTCGTATCAGATATCACTTGACCAATTCTTCTTCTCTACCCTATTAGAATGTTCTAGGACAAAGGGTATTTGATCTTTTTTAATAAGATGGTTATGACGAAGAGGTTTTTTGGCCTAAACAACAAGATAAATATTGTAAACATTTTTAATGTATTTTATTTTAATCATAACTGTTGTATTACTGTTATTTATTTTTATGAACAATTTCAACAATATAAGTTATAGAAATAAAGCTGTAGTCAATTACAGTTTAAATCTATTGTAGTATCATTTTAAAAAAATAGGTATATGCAGTAAAACAAATAAATAACATAAAATAGTTTTTGTAACTTAAATAAGTTAAAAACTTACATAACAAACGACATAATTTACAGTAAAAAAAAAGAAAAGTTTATAAAGTTATTTGCTTGTGATTTTAATTTATTTGTTTATCAGACGAATGTTAATAGCTAAAGGGATTTTTTTTGAAATTGTAACAAAGGACGATCTCTCTGTCTGACATATTATATTGGAGATAAAGTATTAAAATGTCGGATCAAATGTGTAACATGAAATCTATGAACTAGTTGTTATAAATTAGTTCTTCTAATTGACAATAGTGTTTAACGAATTGCTTCCCCGTACTTAAAATAATTGCTCTTTATTAAAATGGCCTACCTATTTTAAATAAATTTTCTCGTTCTAAAAACGAAAAATGATAATATATCTATGAGATAAACATTTGTTTGTCGTTAAAACCAACAAACGTTATAGTGTTTGCGTTTTATAATTAAAATACTACCAAATCGAGGATTAACGTCAAACCATTATGTGTACAAGTTACTAAACTGTAGCCTATAACGATGAAATACATTTATAATCTGTGTTTAAAGTCATGACAAACCCTTTATCAGCAGTTTAACAGGTTCATTTGAGCTTAGATTAACAAAAACAATATACTAGTTTTCATAATTATCGTAAATTAAGGTGAAAGGTAAAAAATTATGCAAGTAAACCTATAGTTGTTTACAGTTCTTTAACTATTGCTTAATATAATTATTTTATTCTAATTATATTAAATAATAGTATCCTTAAGAGTTATATCCTTTAATAATTATTATTATTGAACCTTATCCTTCTAAATCATATAGTACTAAATAATACTAAAAAAGGTTCTTTGAATTACTAACAAATTTCGTCAAATTTAGAAAATAACAAAGCCTAACCATATATAGCAAATATAAATATCGGTTTTGAAGGACATAATATTAAGCACACACAAAGCCAAAAGTAAGCACATAAAATAGACAGATAAACAGAGCAGATTTAACAGCTTTTTATTTATAAATGAACTTAGTTCAAATTGATAATCTCAAAGTTTTTGAACACGAATTCGTCTCAACTATTTGAAGTTAACTTTCAAACAAATCCTAAATCATTTATTGGCTTTACAGTAATAAAACTATTTTAATACTTTCATGAAATATTTTGAGTTTATTTTTTGGTTTACCGATTCTAACGGTTAATCTTATCACAATAGCATTTAAAATTATTAATAAATCGTTATGTTTGACACCCAAAACAACAATATACCTCAACATTTTGAGACATTTCTTTACACCCATTCAATAGATTATGTTTGTTAATACTTTGACAAGTTTAATGACTCCTTAGCTCATCCATAACACAATTTTTACTAACCTATATCATGCATTCGGAGGTAATGGGTGATAAAATATTCACTGGTAGATAGAATTGAAAGATAGTCTATGGTTCCTATGGACGTCGATAAAAATATTCCAACCATTTTAATGTTCTTTACTGTGTCAGTAAAATCAGCATAATAAAAGATTGTATCTACGAAGTTCTTAGAAAGGCTTGTAAAGTTTCTGAAAGTAAATCCTATTTGAAACTTTGCATCAGTTCTGAATCGAGATGATAAAGCTATGATTGTCAACCGATTTACGGTAGATGGGTTTTTAATAGTCCTGGAAAATAAAACAATTTGGTTAACTTTGTGAAGTTAGTTTTAGAAATATTCTCAAAGTTTCTAAACTCCTAACTTGACACGTATAATTTACAACGTTTTAAAAATACAAAAACGTCATACTCTAATATTTTTGTTTTATAAAAGCATTTACTTATTAATTGATTTATATAGTAGAGTTATTTAAAATTGTAACTTCATGAAGCAAACCAATAAAATAAGTCTTGTTTGATTTGGAATGGATAAAAATGATAATTAATGACGGTCGTATTGTTTCGAAAAAAAAAATTAACAGTTTGTAAATAATGCAACAAGCTTGAAGTTTGTGAAACACTAAAATAGTTCTTAAAACAAAAGAAGAATTTACTCCAAATTAGTAACTGTTTAGTTAAAACATTTAATATTTCTGGCAGTTATTCAATTTAGTACACATTTAAATGACAGCGATAATTCAAACCCGGCCTTATAAAATGTAAGTAAATTGGACTAGATTAAAGTATTAAAATCTTCTATACAGGTACTGTTGATTGGGTTGTTTTCGTTTTTTTTTAAGTAAGCACGAAAAGACGTTTTGTCGTAGCTAGTGAAAATGATTAGACTATTATGGTAGTTGTTGTCATTATATAAATTGAGTTGAAAACACTTCAACTTCTTTAGTTTTAGATTTTCAGTAATTATGATAAAATTGTAGATTGATTTTGTTCGGTTTTAAAAACGAGATTGTTAAAGCCGAGTGACAAAATAAATAGCAGCAAAGTTAGTAGCTATATAAATTATGAAAGGAACTATGGGAAAATTTTCACAAATTTTCTCACTCGTCTATTCCTAAAACAAAATAGAATCAACTAAAATTATTTGTCTCGAGAAATATCGTTTCAGTAATTGTCAGTATAAAAAAGAAACACGGGCTCCTTCTTTGGAAAATATCTATACATTTAAACAGGGTCTAAGCGTACTTTGCTTGTACTATAAATGCTTCCTCAGCATAAATAGTTTTTGATTGATATTTAGCGTTTGATGACAGCAGTTACTGTTCGTTTTCCTGTTTTTATTCCTGAACTGTAATTTTTTTTTCGTTCTCTGTTAAAGTGTTCATTTAGGACCTAAGAATAGATTCTTAAACAGCTGATTAATACACAGTGTCATAAATAGAAAATCATTACACACAAATTAACATTGATTAAATGAGATTCTTTATCACACGTTGAATAAACCAGCTGATTCAGGTTTATTATCGTAACAACGTCCGCTCATTGAACAATAAACAGACTCAGTTAACCTCAAATGAATTTATAGGTTATATTATCGGAACACGATTTTGAAATGGATAACGACGATTTTGAGATTCACCGGTATAGCTCCCACATAAACTAATAATAATAATAATAATAATAATAGGAAATATAAGTATCCTGCAGAGGAAGGAAACTTTTTGTATATAATTAGAGTACAAAGTGTCTTTATTCCTCGAGACAAATTATTGCGCTCAGCTAAGTGTTAGTAGCGCTGTAACTTTTTCTCTCGTCCAATAAAAACCTACTACACTTTTATGAAAAAAAACTGGTAAATAAATAATTGAATTGTTTAAAGTCCTCCTACCGGCAGGTACATTGGTTATTTGTCAAGGTATCTTTGGTACAGGATAAAGAAACGTACTTAAACATTTGTGTGTGTTGTGAACTACAAAATATCAACCTCTCAATATATAAGTAATTATTTTATTCAAACAACCACGGAGAAAAAAAATACGTGCTATTTTTCATACGGGTTTTGGTTAAAGGTTTTCATAATTCATTAAATTTTTAATCATATCTGTAGAGCTGATTGAGAGATGTTACGTTTTTATAACATACCTAATACAAATTATTTTTTACGATTTTTGGGAGATTTCGTTGAATATGTTTTGTTTGGATATTTAGAGACTACACTTGAGCAAATTTTAATCAAAATAGTTTGGATCGATTTCAGTGAAATCGTAAATTTGTGATTTTTTTATGACAACTACCCCCAAATTTAGGGTTACCGAAAATAGAAAAGACTCAAATACCAAATTTGAATAAAATCAGTCTACACTTTTCGTATGTAGAACACTGCACAAACGAATGACGATAGACAGACGTTATTCCCAAAACCATTTATTTTTGTACTTAGGGGACCTCGAAATGGTTACATCAGCAAAACGTTCTAGGTCGATTTTGTTTTATCCATCACATTACTTTCTCAATTAGACGTATATGTGACAAGCTAAACCGGAAATCCAATCCTTCACTGACATGAGCTTAGCGGGTTTAGGTCACTGAAGATATAAAAATTGTGTCGCTAAAATATTATTTGATCTGATTTTCATAATGAAATAAATACTATCTCAACCGATGGTAAAGGTGATCTGGCGTGTTGTTACCTTGTATCACCTTTACCATCGGTTGAGATAGTATTTATTTCATTATGAAAATCAGATCAAATAATATTTTAGCGACACAATTTTTATCTCTTCAGTGTTCGTTCAGTACAATAATTGTATGTTTGTAATCATTTGTAACTTTATTGCAATTAGTGTAGGTAATCGAAACATAAAACATTTGGTAGAAAGAAAAAAAAAATATTGTAGACTTATTTTTGGGATTAGAAATAGTTTATGAATAGCGGATTTGAAAATTAAACTGTACAAATCATTCTGAACTGATTTGTTAGAGTTGTTAACAGTTTTTAAGTTAATGATTATTATGCTGAATACTACAATGCATTATACAGCAATTTAATTTAGCGATGGCAAAGGGGTAATGTGTCCTACAATAAGAATACAATTTCAGCTGATGTAGAAAAGCACACGAAAAGCTTGTAATTATCACTTTTTACTGCTTTTGTTTTGGGATTCAACGGATTTGGGGATTTATACATTATTCTGTTAATTTATAGTTTCTATAATAGTTGACTATAATATATTAACGGTGAATTTGTTCATTGTCAATGTTTTATATCTAGTTTTAATTATTTGTGAGCTAAGTTTTTTGATTTATGTAAATAAAGAAAGCGAAATTAATTATCATATGAAATAAAAAATGAGTAATTATTGTAAAAGAACTAGAGAGTCGATCTTTTGAACCTAAAAAAATACCTTGACATACAGCAACAGCTATTGGTAAAAACAAATAAAACTTTTTTTTTCTTCGTCAGCACTCTTACAATTTGTAACCACGTGTAAATTTAACTGAAATTCTTTAATTTGACCCAGACATGACGTTCTACTATTACGCCTATCACCACATACTTTTTAAGAATAAGAATTTCAATGAAAACAAATGGTTATTTGATACTTATAGATGTGTTCCACTCAACCCTCCGTTTCTAATCCCAACATTGATTGTAAGTCCCGTATCTCCCATGCTACAAATGTTCATCTCCCCATGTGTACTATTTTGAGTACATGCCGAAATCTCCACTTTTAACCAAGTGTACCTTTTTGAGTAGATATTTATTGTTCAATTTATAACGCACCTGACAGCTACAGACTACATGTTTGTAGGAATATTCCTTCTACTTCTTAACAAAGATGATGGAGTGAAGCATGGGATTACTTGCACCTGACTCATCCATAACAATATGGGTGAAAAGGAGAATGATTTTAGAATTTATTCCTCCCATCTTCAAACCCCTAATTTTATAACCTTAATCATAAATGCAAACCTTCAATAAACAAATATTATGCAAATCGAATCTATATCGTATAGATTTTGTATAATTATAAAATTAAATATCAAAACATATTTTATCATTATGCAAATTTTGTCGTACTAGATGAAAGTTAAATCATTGTATAGTATTTTCATACCAACTATATAATATTTGTCCCGTGAAACTTTTTATTCAGAAACAACCTATAGACCTTATGGCGAATATGTGATTTATTAGAAAGTTGGATAGTTTAGTAATGTAAGATAAATGTAAAATAATAAAAATTTAAAATAAGTCTAAATTTGCTTTTCACATAACTTCTATTTGTATCTACGTATACATGATATTTTTTAATATTGTACATCTGGAGAAATCCTCTTTAAAATGAAATCTTTTAGAATTGTTTATTTTTATCATCTCACCCTTAAGAAAAATTATTTACTCCTAACAAATGAAAGTAATATAAGTTTAGACGACCATGATTTAAAACCACTACCATATAGCCGACTGCCTTTATGCCACTAGTTGTTAACCGCATGTAGTATGCCCTTGTTTAGGCTGAACTGTGACAATTGTTTCAACTTTATTTCAGTATTTTAATGAATTTGAATGTTGCCCACATGTAAATTCTCTTTTATTTTTTTATATATGAATTTAGTATTACCTCTAATAATATCGAAACTGAAATTTCAATTTACTCAGACCTGGATTAATATTTTTTGCATAATATATAATCCAAATGGAAACAATAGACACTTATTTGTCATTACTCTAAAAATATATTTTGGATTTATTGATCAATAATAAGCTATTGAATCCGTATAGGTAGAATATCTCAAAAATATCCAATAGCCTTTCAAACATGTGTATATTATGTACATTAAGCTCATATTATTAATTAATAAATATTGAGCTTGACTTGTAAGATGATATTAGATTTTAAAAAACTGGAACACAAGATCGTACGAAAATTACGTTTACTTAATCAAATGGGTTTCAACAACAAAGTGGCAATCCTCAGTTATAGTTTTTGTATTGTAGCTCATGTATCACTGAGGATGGCGACTTTGTCGTTGAAACACGATTAATTAGTAAACGTTATATTTGTAAGACATTATTATTATTACTAAGAAGAATAAAATTATAACAATGGAATTGCAGGTTTAACAATGGAATTATAACACTTGGAATTACGTGGTTTGAATAATTAAATATTATTCTTTAAAGTATAGTTTATATGGACGCAGAACTCGATCTGTCAATAAACCGTTTTAACCAGTAGTAAACTAATATACTGATTAATAAAGATTGTGTTTTAGAACAAGAGAAAGTAAAAGGGGATGAATCATATGAAATGGATAAAGTAAAGGCTAATTAAATAAACCAAAATAAAAGACAGTCGAACTTACATCATTCCGATTGAGCTATAATAAACATCTACTTGTAAAAATCAAACTTAAAACCACTTGTTTTGTTATCAGCGTTTGCAAATTCAATAATCAAATCGTCCAAAGGGTAAGGTATTCTTTCATATACAATTTCATTTTTATTTTATTCTCAAAATAATAAATTTATGTCTAACTTTAGGAGGGTAGTGCCAATATTTTTTTTTTTAATGTGCACTACAAGAGCCTGATTTGAGCTATTTATGAATGTTTCCAGAGGCGGGTGTAATAAAGCGTATTCTAACAATTTAGTTAAATCACTAATATCGACCAATTAGATTGAACTTTAGAGTACGAACTAAACACCCATGGTACATGGCCTTAGACATACTGCTACGAAATTATCCAATAGACACCTTTTATTATCACCCCTAATATAGTTCTAGTTTTACAACGGAAACAAAGTTATACATTCCTGTAACATTAAATGATTACTGATCTATTTGTGATATCAATAGTTTGATAAACAAAAAGCCTTACTCACTAAAATATCGGCGGCTAGAGCTTGATAGTAAAATTATTCCTTTGTGATTATTACAAAAACAATGCGACTATTATAAACAGTAATACCCTTTATTTACCTACTGACTCACGGACGCCTATCTACACCGCTATAAAGGTAGCTGACAAATAAATCATTTAACTAATATAAAGCAGATTCCTACTAAAATTATGGGATTGGTGCCAAGATATTACTTGTAATCTGACCAATACCGAAAATTCATTTTTAGACGGCTAAAAATTATTTAAATTTTACAAGATGCAGTATAACATTCAAAACATATTTTGTTCCTATCCAGATTTTTGATTTGGTACCTCAATATCTTTAAGTGAATCATAGGACAAAATTTTTTTTCGTCTTGGAGTAATATGAAGAAATCAATAAAGGGGTAGTTTAATCCCTTAACTATCATTTTCAGCTGCATTTTCATAATACGGAAGTTTTGTATCAAAGATAAATAATAAATCCGTATACCACAGACATTTTAACATCCAGAAAAATTAAATGTTCTCCATATTATGACAGTTATTTCTGTTTATTTATTTATTTTATTTTATTTTATTTTTTAATGTTTTACAAAAATTACAATGAATTCTTTAATTACATATCAGTATGACAAAGGTGTACATAGCAAATAAAACGCATTTGTATTTATTGAGTTTGCTAATATGAAGTCAAATATCATATGATCTAAGTGTGGGTAAAGTTATTGTTGATATAAACCTAAAAGAGTATCAAAAAGTATAACAAATAGACGAACAGTAGAGGTAATGATTGAAATATATGCAAGACAAAGAGGGGATATATTTATAATGACGTAATATTCAAATAAACTACACGTATTAGATTTGTCAGTCCTCAAAGCAGCGTGCGGAGAATAACACAACACAATTTATCTTAGAGGCAGATATTATTTAGATTTAGTGTTTATATAAACAAGAGACATTCATTAGAACTGCAGACGTATCATTAACAACGCGAATGTATTTACAACATAATATCAGTTACAAAATAGCAAATACGTTATGTATTTACCGAACATTAAATAATGGAATTTACATTAACCAGTTCTGACTAAAACATTCGTCACATTGGAAATTCAATACATAAACCGTTTATGCTTATAAAACTGAAAAAACTTCAGTTTGATCTACACTCTATTGAAACGTGAAACGGAACAACTAATTTCCTTGCGTACAATGTTCACAAACTTCGCTCGTTTTGGTCCAAAATATAATAATTCCTCGATAGAATAAAGTATCCCTATATTTGTCACCTGACCTCTTTTATATTTATATTTTATATGTTTCTTTTCGGGACTTATCCCATAATCACATAAACTAAGATGCACTCATCTGAGGTCGTCAATATATTTAAACAAATAACATAAAAACTACAATACATTTACCTACACAGGAAGTTTGTCGATGGCTACTACACTATGTTTATTGTACTTACTTAAAATGTCTATATAAATAATAACACACGACGTTTCGAAAGTATAAATCAATTCTCGTTATCAAGTGTTAAAGCTAGACCATAAAAGAGAAATAAAACCGGATAACGAAAGATAAATTGAACTTTTGAAGCTTTGCGAATTAATTTTTATATACACAAATGTCTGATTAAAAGACACTAAAAATATGATAAATTTTTAGACGGTTCTGTCAAGAAGAGATAAACTGTTGTCATTTTAGATTTCCAGAATGATTGTATCGTCACATTTATTGAGTTCGAATAATTGTTCTACCAATCTATTTGACCTGTGTTTCCCCTAAAAATTATAAAAATGTCGTCAATATATCTGGTTATAGTTCTTAATTTTTTTGTAAAATGTAATGTCATTGGACAGTAAGAAATAGTTTATATAATGGTTCAAGAATATGACAGCTAACAGATGATCAGAGGTGGTGATTCCATACATAGTCCCTCTTTTTGAACAAAACAGACACGTTACTGATAATTATGTTAAGGTACATAATACTATTCAATTAGTGAGCTGGAATGTGTCAAATTAAAAGAGAGTAAGAAGTCAGCAGGATGTGGGTGAATGAATAGGCTACACTTATAGTCACGTATATCCTAATAAATTCCACGTATTGTATTTGTTAGTCCTCAAAGTAGCGTGCAAGAAATATTTAAACCAAATCCAACTTAACTTAGAGGCAGATAGTATATTTATAAACAAGTGACACTCATTAGATCAGCACAAGTCTTCATTACAGTTATTCATTCATATATCAAATTTATTTATAACATGACAACATTAAAATTATTTAATTTATAGAACAAAAAAAATCAGTTAAGGAGTAATGCATCGTTATTCCTAACACAAATTTACGACAAATGCGAATTAAAACAAATAATATTATAATACCCGTACTTAGAATGTTCATCTTACCAACGAAAAAAACAAAACAAGATGTATTGGTAGAATGTTGTTGGTTTATATCTTTCTCACATATATCTTTCTCAAACCAAACAGAGATTTGAATTTTAATGAATTTAAAAAAAAAATCATTTCAACATCCAGGAAGAGGGGGCAGTGGTTTTCACCCTATTTATACATCAGGAATAAACGAAATTGAAACATGAATACAAAAAAAAATTTTTATCATGTCTCGAAGGGTTATTTAGTTTTTTTGTAAATTTAATTTCGTTTGAAACATTGAAATAGGCTAAATATAAACTGTGTTGAAATAATAAATCCACACTTGTATTAACTACTGTGCTTAATAATTACAAACAGTAGGAATTAAAAAACCCTCAACTATCTTTGTATAACTTCCTTTTAGAAGTACTGTATATGACTTAACTTTTAAATTGTATAACTTATTTCCATACAGAATTCATGAAACGAAATTCATAGATTTATCGTATTTTACATACTCAAATATTTGAACCTTTGTGTACAATTACCAAACACTAGTGTATATATATATACTTATTGCCAACTCTAAACATCCACGAAAAACAGCCATCATTTATACTGTTGTATATTTCTTGTTTATATAAATAATGTTCCAACTAAAATGGATTTTATAATTCGTTATATAAATACAAATAACAATAAGAAATTATTATATCTGGACACAAACATTATTTTTTAGATTTCGTGGATATCTAAATCTAAACTATAATTTAGGAAACAACATCCAATTTCAAGGAAATCTGCATTTTTTATATAACAACCTTTATCTCACAAACAGTTGTTGTTGTGAATATTAATTTATTATCTCATGAATATTTTATGACAGTAAATTAAGTTAAATTAAGTGGTTTATCAATAAATCCATTATTAATTTTAGTTTAATCTATCTAATTGTGGAATAACTGATAAATCGAGCTTTATTTTGAAGGTAGGGGTGGAGGGTGGAATTTATTTTCTTGACAGGATGAGTATAATGGTAGTAAATAATTTAGGTGAAGTAATATAAACTCCTGAAGGAACTTAAAAAAAAAGAATGAAATAATGTTGTTAAATGTATAAAGTCAGTAATAAAACTGTTTTTTTTATATTGATACAAATATATTAAAGATTTATTCAGTAGGAGATTTAAAAAAAACCAAACAACTAAAATATTGTTTGTAATGCCATTTACCAAGATTAAAATGAATACTTATGAATATAATTTTACAAATTTTTACATCGTTTATATGAACTTTTTATCGCTTACAAAAATGAGCAAACACTCACACAATTCCCTAATTTAAATTCATTATTCGGCTATTAATAGACTAAATTTAATCAAACCTACGTCAGCAAAATTCCTTGCGAATTTTTATCAGAAAATTAAAATCACTTCTAGAAAAAAGCAACTGCATGCAATTACCTGTAATGGAATTTGGGATTTTATACAAAATATATTGTAAATACTAAAATTCTAATTTTTATTTCATTTTGAAAACGATAATAATATAATCAATACAAATATAGTTAATAAAATATAGTGTAAAATTTAATTTTAATTTCTTCCTATCATTAAACTACAAAGATCAAACCAATTTCAGTGAATTAATTTGTTCTGGTAATTAATACAAAAATGAGTAACACTATGTGTTTAAAAATTAAAAATAAGACAAAATACTAATATAACAACATTCTACCTTTAATACAAAATTTTAAAAAAACACAAACAATAATGACCAAATAACAAAGGTGCACAAACTAAAATAAAATATACCAACTTAATGATGATGTTAATACAAACAAAATTAAAAAATACATAAAACAAACTATATGAAGAAGTAAATTAAGAATCAAGAGCAAATATTTAAAGATATGTTATGATATTTATTAAGTCAAACACGTCATTCCTTCACATATACTTTTTGTGCATGACATATCAAACTATATTGATATTGGATTGGACTTAAAATGTTAGATTTGTTTATTTAGGTTTCAGTTAGAATCTAATATAATACCGAACAATATAATGTACAACTATAAAACCTATTATAGTAGGCGGTATCACATAGGAAAGTAATGTTTCTATAGCCTAATAGAAGCAGAATTGAATTTGGAGTCGAGGCGTGCTATTGAATTTCAAAATTGAAAAAAAAAATTTCAGTTTTATCTAATATTTTGTAAAAATTTCAACATTTACCAATACCAATTATATGCTCAACAAAAGATGCAGAATTGAATATAAACCCCTTAAAAATCACTTTGAAATCTCAAAATGTTTATGAGAATAAGAGTTAAAAGTTTTTTTCCAAAAAGATAATAAATTGCAGTTTTTTATACGCCAGGATTTAAAAATTTGAAGTTTTACTACTTGCAATAACTTTTCAAAATTCTTGTAGTTCCCCAACTATTCATCCTAATGTTACGAACTTCTTTATTTCTTTATTGCAGTTTCCAGATTTTAACAATTCAAGTTTTGCCACTTGCAATTTCACTTTAATAACAATTGTAGCTCCCTCAATATTCATTATAAGTTCATTACGAACTTCTACATGAAGATAGAAGAAACTTCAAATATTACTGTGGTTATTTTAAATACAAAATATTTCTAACAGTTTCTAAGTAATTAAACCAAAAAACCGCAAATTTTCAAACAATGCAAAATAGTAAAGGTATTGCAAAACTTTGCAATATTTTTAGGTCAAAAGTGAGTTTTTGATTTTTGAATGTTTCTATGGCTTATTATAAGCAGACTTAAATTTGGAGTTGAGGCGTGCTATTAAAATTTCAATTTTTTTAATATATTGTCTTATTTTATCTATTTTTTATAAAAAATTCACAGCAATATTCATCTAATAACCAATCATTGTTAATTTTCTGTATGTTCGTGCTTACACAATTTGATGAAATGATCATCAAGGATGTTGATACAAAAATAATGATTGAAATAAATACCCTGAGTGTTGACAATTATTTATAAATAAATGCAATAACAAACCTATTAAGTTTCTCATCTTTTTTCTACATCTTGATGACGTGTACATACTAATAGGAGTCGTTACGGACGTTGCTACGAAAATCAATAAATAAATAGTTCGCGTCCTACTCTGCGTATTTCAAATATTTTAATTTTGTTTTTCAGTTTTATCTATTTTTTTTTCTAAAAAATTCAAAATTTAACAATAACAATTATATGCACATCAAAAGATGTGCATATAATTGGTGATTAAAGCAAAACCTTAAAAATCACTTTGAAATCTCAAATGTTTTACGAGAAATTGCAGTTGTTTATGTGCCAGATTTTAAAATTTTAAGTGTCACTACCTGCAATAACTTTTTAAAATGCCTGTAGCTCCCCAACTATTCATCCTAATGTTACGAAATCATTTATGTTGAAAGAAAAAACAGTCAAATTTTACTGTGGTTTTTTCAATTCCTAAATGTCTCTTTTAGTTTCTGAGTAATTAATTAGCAAAAAACAGCCAATTTTCAAACTTTGCAAAATAGTGAGGGGGTACCTTTGCAATATTTTTAGGTAAAGGAAATACCCTAAAAAAATAATAATGACTATTTAAATGTAAGACAAATAAATAACGTTAAAATGTTTTGCATTTTAAAAATTTTATGGTCCTTATTTCTTATTTCTTAGAATAAAAATAAAAACGTTATAATAAAAGTTTATTAAATTAGTACAAATTAATAATGTTTTACTTGTAAATTCATTTATTTATGAATTACGAGATATTGAGGAATAACTTTATAAACTCACTGGTAAACGAGTTTTTCAATATTGAGTCGCTCACAAGAAGTTTTGATTTATAAACTTTCAAAAATCGTGACTTGATCTTTAAAAAAAAGAAATAACCAACAATTGTAATGTTAAAATTAGAGGCTGTAATAAGTTTACTGTTGAAAACTTAAGTGATAACTTAAGTGTATATATATACATATACATACATGTTATATGTCATTTTCGTTAATCAAAATATAATCACTTTCAAGCATTATAGACGACAAATAGTTATATAAATAGTTGATAAATAACCATGCACAAACTCTCACACTCACTCATTCCCAAAAAAATCCAAAAGCAACTAGTTTTATTCGTCAGTAAAATGTCAGTTCTTTAGATATCGTCAGAAAGTGAAAGTAAACCATTTTACGTTATTTATTTAAAAAAATACTCATGTATTTAAAAAGCCTAAACTTGCTCCGCTTTTGACCTAAAACATCGTAAAAATAACTGTTTTAAATTAAATACTGGATCTTTTTGAGATAGTTCAGGGTTTTACTTTTTTGTCTTAAATTATTCCTGAAACGTAATAATTTTACGTGCGTATTTGAACACGAATTTGGGTTCATTCATTTTCACATTTCGCTATAATTTAAAAGCAATAAATAAAGTCAATTTTCAGAAATTACATATTTTGTAACAACTCATTGGAATAATTTAAGGGGTTTTTTTTATCAATAACTTACGAACTACCATTTCTTTATATATGGCGACCAATATGTTTTTCTTATGTCCTAAGTGTCCCCACTTAAACCTAAATAATTGATCAATATCTTTAATGCAGATTTTGAAACAATCATAATATTATGTTATTTCTTAAGGTGTAAATATATTTTTTTAATTATGAAGAACTACAGAGGTATGGCTAAATTATCATAACATACTAAATATTATTAAAATCCATCCTCGCTTGTTCCACGCAAGGAAAACTACAATCACACAGTCAAACAGGGCAAACTACAGTCATACAGACTGTCATCATTCCAAAAAAAGCAAACATATTCTTTGGACTGAGGAGATGTCAAATCTAATAAACCCTTGTCAAAAAGCCGGCGTCGAATTTTGGTTAGGGAGATCACTTTCTCTATTCTACGAATATGTAAGAAAATACAAATATATACATAACCTTACTTACTTTAAAGTGTCCTTTACTAGCGATAAAAATTCCTTGCCAACTATATATTCTAGGATTCTAAAATAACGATTTTATCAAAATAGATAAACAGATACAAACCATTATTTTTCAATCACCTAATAAATGGGCTAAAACTATATTATCTAACTTAGATCAAAAACATTTTAGGTGGTTTTACATTGTCAGAGCATACAAATAAAAATAATAAAATCAGTATTCTTAGCAAACATTTAAGGAAAATATTTCTAAAGAAGAAATACACTACAGAGTTTTAGACTCTTCCGTTTTTACATGCAATACTTCCTAAAGTCAAGGCAACATGAAATTTGTTTGGGATTCTTATTTTTTTAAATTTGCTTTTACAGATAGCTTTAAATGAAATATAATATCAAGCCTACATTTTTCGAAATTGTCTACAGGCTTTGAACAGATCGAATACAATAAGTGCATGCTAAACCGCAAATTTATACCTCACATCTATAAAGAGATAAATTGGATAGTTTTGCTATTTAAATTAATCTCAATCTTACAATAAATATTCAGACAATAAACAAATTTGCAGAAATTGAATTACAACAAAAATACATATTGAAATGTAAAACAAGTAGTTAACTAACTGATTAATTATTAAAGAATATTCTGAAACATATTTGAGTAAAATGATCTGCTTTATTTTGGATTAACAAATATCTGTCTGATAGGACATCATGTGTACAGGTTACAGAAAGATTGTTAAAAATTGTAAATTTTAAATTATGAACTTCCCCATGAATGACTTCTAGAACCTGTATAGTTTCCTATTTTACATAAATGATTTAAATTCATCAGTCTGTAGATGGTTTATTCGGTAACAAGATGACGCAACCATCAATCAGCCTATCGACAATTTCTGCTGAAATCTTACACATAAGGCCATATACGAATTAAATGTGTATATCAGTATTTCATGTAATTTAATCTTTAACTCTAACAAAACATATTATAATACATTATAATTTAAGTATTAAAAATGCAGAATCAAGTCCTCCTGTTGTGGTAAGTGATAACATAATTGATAAGGTCCGTTAAATAAATTTCTAGGTTTGATCAGTTATAATACACCTCGAAATATCATATTGATTGTGTATGCAAAACACTTAGTATCGTAATTTCATAATAAGAAATCATAGACATTATTTTATTTTCCATATTGTTCACTGCCTACTACGTACTTGTACATTCACATCCAAGTTATGGGGTGACCATCATATCATCATATCATCAATTCAGATGGTTGAAAGTCTGTTTATTTTACAAATAAAAGCGGTATAATTCTATGACAGAAATTAATAGAAAAAATAGATTGGTGTTACATTTCCACGTACGAAAGATTTTGAATAATACTATACAATTAATTTAAACATCACTACTTTCTGAATAAGGACGTATGGCACCCAATTCAGATGGCACTTAGAATCAGACATACAGAGGCTAAGAAAGTTAAAACAATTACAATAACCTGGGATGGCTTTGTTTATTAAACTCCCAGAAAACATCTAGAACTGTAATGAAATTAATAAAACTTTAATAAAAATTATTGGAAATATCCTTAAATATGTGAAGGAATATTTCTTTAAAGAAAAGTACATATAGCTTTAAAAAATATAAGATATCCTATCAACAAATATATTGAGCATGCTTTATCGATTGTTCTTTTTATTTTTTACACATTATTACAATGATTTTGCCAGGATATGCTCTACCTGTAATTATAATGTTTTTAAGTGTCACTATGTGTTGTAATTTATTTATTATTTAGACTTAAATGTAGTAATATAAACTATTTTTTTAATATGCAATTAAGCTGAATAAAGATAAATTATAACTAAATAACATTTTAACCTAAGTCGCTCTATATCAGAAGCTAAATGAAAATCCGAATCACATTCTGTTGCTCTTTTTCTAGATCCAAGGATGGTTTGGTGTGGTTTACAGTAATACACAATTTACAGATTCATAATGGTGGAACTTTATAATATTTTTAGTCTTTTCTGATTACACATTGTATCATAAAATTTCATCAGTCTACGTGAAATTACTTCAAGTTAGCTGTTAAATAGATTTAATCGTTATATAATAGAAATTTCTCTAAATATGATTGTCAGTCTGTAGATTTTTTTAGTGGTGTTTGCTTGGAGCTTTTCATGAAAGGGTAAATTTTTTATTTAACAAAACACTTACAGTTGTTTACTCCCTAATACAGAACAGGGACTTAGTATGTAAACTCGTCGTCAGAGTTTAATTAAGTCCTCGTAAATAGCTCGTTTACCTGAACAAGAAACGTGTAAACACAAAGGAGCGACGCACAGTTTAAAATTACTTTTAAAACTGACGCAAAGTCGGTTACGTAGATCTAGGGATATTAATCCAAAAAATATATACCTAAAGACTACAGAATAAAGTTCTTATGAATAGTATATTTGTTTTCTTTTCTAAATTAACTTCATCTGAAGAAATATGGAATTTAGATTGATTCCATACTTTATAGTATGACTTTCTATCTATACTTATATAATGGCAATTTTGTTCTTTCCATAAATATCAAACATTTTATATTGTAGGAACTCATTTAATTTAGTCGCTTTGGCAGTTTATTTTTGGAGTTTTAGAAATGCACCTAAAGAGTAGACAGTCTGAATGTTTAAAATTTATATTTTTTAACATTGGAAGAAATATCTACTAATTAATTATTATATTTCTGAAAAAAAAAAAAAAAAAAATCCCAAAAGTTACGAATAATAATAGATTGTAATAGAATAAACATACGATTGTTATGCTAATTCTCAAGAACTAGAATTCATTTGAATGATTTCAAAATATAGCTGGTTGGACTAAGGTAGATATCCCGGTAAAAGATAAGATTTGGGTTTGTCATTGGGAGGATGGTTTGAAATATATTTTAATAAAATTTATGAACATTTTAAATTATAGTTTAATTTTGATAACTTTCATAATATTTACGTATTTTGTATTGCTACTTATTATATTTACCAAGAGTTTGAATATTTGGAATCTACATATGCGAATATAAACAGACAGATATATTGTTTTATTATTACGTCTCGTGTTGTTTAATAAATTTTGTTTATAATTGTATTAACTTTATGTATTTTAATTTATTTGCGTTTTTATTGTTGTTAAATTTTAGTTATTTTTTAATGAAATAATTTTATTTTAAAATGTGTTTAAACAATGTTTTTTTTTTAGGTTACATAAAAGAGAGGACTATATGGACAAATATCCATATACTATACGTTGAAATTAATAAGTTAATTCATATCTAGAAAAATAAAAATGATGTCTTAACGGAAGTATCTTTATATTTGTTAATATTTCTTGATGACAACATATAATTCTATAAAAATGGTATGACTTTCATTGATAACTTACATTGCGTACCATTTTCAGCAATTTTTATGTCACCTTATTATTTTCATATCTTTTTAAAGATAGGTGTAATCTGAAACCCAGCAACTAGAAATATTATCGTTTCGAGAATAAAAATTACTGAAAATTATAGCATTGTTTGTCTCGGGTACTATCTAAAAACACAATGTATCGGAATTTCTGTATGAAATATTATTTATATCAGATATATTCAATCCAATATAACCATCTAATTTATAAAATGGTGGAGAGCAGTTAAAAAAGAACGTTTATAAAGTGTCTAATTAAACCTCAATACAAGCAAAATGTAATAGTCTAGATTATGTACGGTTTAGTATGCCAGATAAAGACCTACCACCATAAATTTACTATGAATTGTTGTGTCATTTTTTGAATTATTAATAATAATTAAAATTACCTTGCCTAAATTTCCATGAATGCCTATGACATTTTTGTTGAAAATTGTTTTCGTAACATTGTTTCGTTACTATTAATGACATCATCAGATGCAATTAACAAGCATACACGTATATAAGAGTAAGAAAACTTAAAATAATTCACTAATATCGTTATGTGTAGTAATTTTTGCTGTGATTTATCACAATATTAATAGTCATATAGTTTTCAGTTTATGTATCCACATGTAATAGATTTAAAATCTAAAGATGGATATCTAATTGTTTTTAACTTCGTCCTATTGTTTTTAAAAGCTACGTTAAATACAAATTAACTTCTCATTAGTAGAGATTTTTTGCTATAATAACTATTATATTGTATCATAATCTTCTAACTCCAATGTATCATAAAATTTTATTGTTCGTACCGGATACAGATAAGTGTTTTTATAGAATGTAAATACAAAACAAACGAAATATATTAAACTCTTTTGTTGAAGAAAAGAAAACGTAACGATAAGTCACGTAAAAATTAAATTATTGAAGTATGTTCAAAACTTACTAAAAAAATTTCAAAATAATTTCTTCTTTTTTGAAATGTACTAACAGGTACGAGAATGCAATATATGTTATTAAAGTGAAAGAAAAAATAATTAACTACATTATAAAATAACAACAATATGAAAGTATCGTAACTGGTACCATAGATTTCAGAGACTAATTCGCAGTTTTATAAAATACAATATTAAACTTCAAACAAATCACAACCTTCACAGAATGTAGTTGATCACACTTGATGTGAAAATTACTAAGAAGGGAAGTCACTGAGAGGGTTGTCAGAGGAAGACATATTTGAACCGTGTACAAGATTCCATAATACTTGTTAAACGTGAATGTTTGTGTAAATAATAAAGTGATTTATTAGAAGTAAATTTTTACGAAAATGTATTAGTGATATATTGCTTTACAGACATTAATTATAAATTCTTGGCTTGGTTAGATTTATTTGTGTATTAACAAATAAGGTGCATCCAATGTAATAAGTAAATTATTTATATGTTTTATTGTTGATGTTTACGTGACGTGTTATGTGTTGAATTCATCTGATAATGCCGTGGTGGGGCTGCATATTGCTTGAAAAAAACTTTCCAATAAAAATTGCATAGATATTCAACAGAACTTAAATAAGGTAATATCCTCATTACAAAAATTAGTAAATAAATTACCTTAGTTGTGACTTCAAAGTATATTCCGAATTTAAATATTGAAATAAAAATAATTTTATTACTTTGAATAAAATATTATTACATAATTACAATATTAATTTGCTATTCTCTCTCTCTCTCTCTCTCTCTCTCTCTCTCTCTCTCTCTCTCTCTCTCTCTCTCTCTCTCTCTCTCTCTCTCTCTCTCTCTCTCTCTCTCTCTCTCTCTCTCTCTCTCTCTCTCTCTCTCTCTCTCTCTCTCTCTCTCTCTCTCTCTCTCTCTCTCTCTCTCTCTCTCTCTCTCTCTCTTGTTAGAAAATCGTCTTTCTTGTTAGATATGAATTAGTAATTCATTATAATAGACCGTTACCGGATGACCCAAAATTAAAATTATGATTGATACGGTCCGTCATACATAAACATTGCATATATCAAAGTAATTGATCACGTTACAGTATAACTAGCAATAAACTTACTAACCTCAAGAGAGTATATTTGGAATCTTTCGAATTCCATATCGCATTGGTTTATGTTTTATTAAATGCCTTAAATCGAAAATGTACTTGTTCAATATTAATATTTGCATGCTAACTTGAAAATGAGGGAAAACAAAAACATCAGTTTTATTTGATGTATCATTTCTAATAATTAAAAATATCTTCATTTATTTTACTTTAGTTAAATTTTGTTTTAACCCAACGAAAGATATTAAATAAATAATACGTCTATTTGAGAAAAGGGATTTTATTAAAAAAATTTTTTTTTGTAAGATGTTAATGATTTTTTGTTAATAAATGCACATTCGATGTAACCTTCTTTCCATTAATTATACAAAATGTAATATTCGAATATAAATATATACAGAATATAAAGGGTTATAATAACACACATGGTTGATCCTTTTGTTTACGAATTAAATGAAAACCTAGTGTAATATGACACACGTTTATTAAAACTACATCGATAACAATCATTTGTTTTTAAATAAAACCTTTTGAATTCGTGGAATTGATTAAATAATGTTGTCATCAGCTAATTGATATGGACTAGCAACACCATTTTTAATAAAGGCATCAATTTGATTATACAGAATTTAATTAACACTTAACTGTCGGTAGGTGTCATTTTTAAATACAAAGCTCTGCTACGAGAAAACATATCAACAAAATGCACCCCAAAATCCAAACGTTTCGTCATTAAAGTTAAACGTATTTATAAATATAAACGTTCCGCCTCGGATATAAACGTTCACTTTTAAATTATTTAAACATTAAACTTGAATATTACAATTGGTTTGTCTTAAATTTATTGTGACAGCAGGCTATATTAGGAACATTGTTTACTAAGAAAAATATAAACTACAATTCCATTTTCTTTCAGTATGTTATTTTCGAATATATATGGTATATATTATAACAATTACCATGTAATTCGAGAAATGAATCAGACAAAGAATATTCAAAATTCAGACTTACTTTGTCCTATTTTTATAAACAATGATTTACCGCCGTTTTGTATTTAACAATTTAAATTTTAGTTTTGATAATGAAAAAATAACACATATATAAATGTTATTATTAGTATCATTATTACTATTATTATTTAAAAGAAAAAGAGAAGCAAATACTTTTAAAATCCTAGACATATTACAATTTAATGAGAATCTGATAATTACTAGCATCACAACTTATTTATGTTGGTCTAAGTTTTATAATTTATATTCACGTTTTTTACTTTTCACTTAATGTCGAAGTTGATACACACTCTAGAGACATGGTGTATTAATTTTTATACACAAATGGCATATTTCTGTAGAAACTACATCAATATGGTAACATTTTCAATACGATACTAAATAGAAATAGGATTTACTAGTGACTATATCAAAAAACAATATTTTCAGAAAATAAGTATATATGCAGTCATTTAAATTATATAAAAATCACAATGAGAAAAAATTTAAAAGTACTGTTACTTTTATATTATTTTTGTTAGGACGTTATAACACAATAATTAAATTGTTAGAGTTGACGTCATTGGTATTCTTCGTGAATTATTTAGTTTACAAAACCTTTAAACAGCTTAAGTAAGTGTTTTCATAATCGAGGAAGGTAAATAACCAAAGAGAATTAAAGAGAGCCACAATAAGTCAAGATGACATTTTAAAGAAGTGTCTGAGATCAAGTTTTAAAGCGATGGAAATCTACTAGCATCTTAAAATGATGGAGTAAAGACACTTGCAATCTATAAAGTATCATAGTTGTTTGTATTTTTTCATTGTGGTAGTAGTTCTTAATTAATTATTATAATTTGTCCTACTTACTTTCTCACATATACTTTGTATTAGAAGTAGCCATGTGATAGTTCAACAAACTGGATGTAGTTCTGAGTAAAAAATTGTTTTTTAATTATGTACGTCATATGTGCAGTGGTCTACAACCCTAACCCACGGTTCGATTTTAACTATATAATGGCATATGGGTATATTTTCCCCATATCTCGGGACGTTTTTATGACTTTTTGCTAACTCAAAATATTGGTGTAGCTGTCCAAATAAATACTGTTTATAAAAATCGATTTCAACAATTTTGAACAAATATTGCCTCTATGGACAAATAAAAAACAAGGTTTCTATCTATTAAATGCAGGATAAAGATTTATCGCTAAGGAAAAGAACAATCGGGTTTAGATCTGTTAAAGACGTAACTTCTAAAAAAAATAAAAATAATTACAGCTTAAAAAAGAAAATATTGAAATATAAACGTTAATTTACCGATATTAAATATGCAAAATCATATGTAAAGAAATATTATGGTTCAGAAATAATTGACACAATAGAAGGAATTAACATGAATCCCTACGATTAATTAATGAACTTAATTTGAGTCAAATACGACATACGCTGTGTACAGATTCAAAGCACAAACATCGTGTCATTTTAATGTACATTTTTATTTTAAAGACCGTTTCCATGGTTTACTTTAACTTCTTGAGTTTCAATTATTGAACTGCATTTTTTGTAGACAGTTAATTTTTTGTTAGTTTTGTGATGGATGGGCAAGAAAGTTTGTGAAATTTCTATTCACTTTTTTTTTATTAATATAAAATGAATAAAAACATTTATGAAAAACTATTAAGAAAACAAAAATCTGCGAATAAAAGAGTGTTCAATGCAAATCCCGTGATTTTTATGGCTCTATTTGTTACCACGAAAGGAAACAAATATTGTTATTTGTAAATTATGTGTTAAAGTGTTATATCATTTACCAACTAAGAGAATAATTAAACAACACAATTTGTTAAGCAAATGACTGAGTGCATAATTTGCAACGCTCAATTAAAGAATTAATTCTTATTTAGGCTATGATGACCCACAGTTTTTGATATTTAAGAAAAAAAAAAGATGTTTTAATTGATGTTATATGTGCAATTACATGCAGAAGTTTACAGAATACAGATGTAGTATTCTGTAAGGGTGTATTAATCTGAGCTCTCTTTTATCACTAAACTCGTGTAATTGTTTTCAAAAAATGTATCATATACTACCAAAGCATTAAACCTATACTACCAAAGCAATAAATCAATATACCAAAGCATTAAACCAATATACCAAATCATTAAACCAATATACCAAATCATTAAACCAATACTACCAAAGCATTAAACCAATACTACCAAAACATTAAACCAAAACTACCACAGCAATAAACCAATACTACCAAAGCATTAAACCAATACTACCAAAGCATTAAACAAATATTACATTTTGAAATATTTATTACCATGTTTGACTGTAATTTAAGAATTTATGCTGGACCAATCACAGATTCAAATGTTTCGCAGATATCGAGGTTCAAAAAATTTCTCTCATTGAAATTTAACCAGTTACTCAGTAGTTTCTTAATGAATTACATCTGTCGACTCTATCAACAGTAAATCAATCGGATATATTAGTATCAAATAGTGAAAGAAAAACTTCATCGTTTTACAACAATGTTGTTTAGCAATATTTTTGATTTAATCGGGTTTCATAGAGAGTATATTTGACAATAATTACACTTTTAATCGATATAACACGAGTGGGACAATTGGTGCAATAGTCAGATGGAGCAGTATAAGTACCGATAAGTGCTACATTTCATTCTACATTGATATTGAAATTGAGTTCATTTTAGTTAATCTCTAGTTGTGGAGGGTTAATTTATTGGTTGCTGTTGTGAGTGCAATGTAAAACCACTTTAATTATGCCAATATAAGCATTGATGTGGCATACAATTATGGATTGGATCTTAAAATTACCAAGCTAAATTATTTCTCTGCTTTGTTCAATTTGAGATCTAGTTATCTTGTTTTAAAATTTAAAGTTAAAAACTTTAGATTAATACTAACAAATTGTACTTTGACTAACCATTGTGCGTGAATTATGATGTGCTTGATTCCAAAGTTCCGAGAAGTGAGGAAGTGAAACGATAAGACAACTACCATCTATATTTGAGGCTTTATATATTTGTTAATGAATTTCAACATAGTTACCTCTGACTTTTTATATGACTATAACTTTAATCAAATCAATTGAGGCTCGTTTTGTACAACATTATTCATAAATGATTAATTAACTGAATGTGTTTCAACAACATATATAAATGTATATGTATCTTTCTAATTATCTAAAGCAGCCAGGAACTATCCTCCCTGTTTATATTGTAAAATTACCAAAAACAAAAATTTTGCAAATTGGTACTACATATTAGCCGTATTTATAAAACAAATTTTATGATTTCTTCTTTTCTTTTTTTTTTTTCCTTTTAAGTGTACTATTAAAATTATTTATAACATTTTATAGAACATCATAATTAATCAAAGTGGTTTAAGTACACTTAGTTTTATTTCCACAAGGAAGAAAGGATATGCTATTCTATAAAAAAAAACAAGGAATTCATTAAAACACAGAAAAGGTCTCGATTTTCACTTGTATATTTGTAATTACGCAGTCATATAAGACGTACGTGTTACCAGCTCTTGAGATAATGTTGCACATTCATTTTGCACCATTTCTTTAACCTCTTATTAAACTAAAAGAAGATTTGTCGTACTAACTTTGTAATAGTTGCGTATAGAAATAGTTCAGTTCCTGATCAATCAGCTGAATTCCTGAACTTTTTTAGTTATATTTATACCATTTTTTTCCTTTGAAAAGAGATTATTATGGAACATCTTTGCAAATTTTGATTGCTGACTTTTAGTAATGCTAAAATTAAAGTTAAAATATTTGAAAATAAGGACGCAATATATCAGTTTTATTATCAATTCGACGTAACTTATACCTTTATTTCTTGTGTATAACTATAAAACAAAATGAAAGCTGAGTAGATAGCACACGTGGCAAGTTTAACAGAGAATGTAGTAAACGTTAAAGTAAAACAATGTTGGAATTATTTTAAATATGTTTATTTTTCAGTGCATATAATTGCCAGTGAGTATAACACAGAATGTCATAACTGCAAAGTAGAACAAAGTTCTATTTTTAATATAAAACCTCCTTTGTTAGTTTAAATTTCGTTTGCAATGCATATGATGGCCAGTGAGTTTAAAACAGAATGTTATAAACTGCAAAGTGGAAAAATGATTGCTTTTATTTTAATTTAAAACCTCCTTTATTGGCATTCATTTCGTTTGCAGTGCATATGAATGCCAATGAGTTTAACACAGAATGTCATAAATTGCAATGTAGAACAAAGTTGGTTTTATTTTAATATACATCCTCTTTTATTGGTTTTAATTTAGTTTGCAGTGCATATGATGGTCAGTGAGTTTAACACAAAATGTCATAAACTCCAAAGTAGTACAAACTTGACTTTATTGTTATATAAAACCTGCTCTATTGATTTTTATTCGGTTGCAGTGCATAGGAAGGAGAGTGAGTTTAAAAGAGAAAATCGTAAATTGTAAAGTAGAACAATGTTGGCTTTATTTAAACCTAAAACCTCTTTTATTGGTTTTAATATATTTCGCAGTACATATGATGGCCACTGAGTTTAACACAGAATTTCACAAACTGTAAAGTAAAACAATGTTGGCATTAATTAAACTTAAAACCTCTTTTATTACTTTTAATATCTTTCGCAGTACATATGATGACCACTGAGTTTAACACAGAATTTCACAAACTGTAAAGTACAACCATGTTGGCTTTATTTTAATTTAAAACCAGCTTTATTGGTTGTAAGTTCTTTTTCAGTGCGTAATGGTGGCCAGTGAAAATAACACATAATGCCGTAAACTGCAAAATAGAACATTGTTGGTTTTATTTTGATTTGAAACATGCTTTATTGGTTTTAAGTTCTTTTGCAGTGCATTTGATGGCAAGTGAGTTTAATAAAGAATGTCGTAAACTGTAAAGTAGAACAACAATAACTTTTTTCTTTTAATTTAAAAACTGCTTCATTGGTTTTAATTTTGTTCTTATTATTTAGTCAAAAAAATGAAATAATGGAAAACTTTATTATTGTAAATTATAATAAATGTTTTTATTTTACATCTATACTTATGCACTTCTAAGTATACTATTTTGTTTTATAATCAACACAATAGTATTTTCTCAATGTGAAATCCAATTTAATAAAATGTTAGTAATTTGAATCATTTAAAAAAACTTAACATACGTTTTTCAATAGCTTAGGGCTATTTTTTTTAGCCCTAAGCCTGTAAACGATATTGTAAGCCTAATTTTAGAACAATTATAAAGAAATTAAATAACTTAGGTATAAAGAGTTAATATAAACTTACTTAACAAAAGAAAAGTAAACCAATAGATCATAAAAGGAAGTTGATGATGGCAGAGAGTTATTCGTTATTGAACAAGAAGAAAAAAATCAACGGTAAATTTTAACGATTTATTAGGCCAACCTGCGGTGAGAATAAGTGTCTCCCAGTGACCCTAAGAAAAAACTCTCTAAAGGTCTATATTTCGCTCCAAATTTGCTGAATCTTCCGTTTTAAAAACAGTTGGAAAAGTTTTTAATTCCATATATTTGTAGATGCTTTTAAAAATATTGATCTATTATCAATTTTGAAAAATCACTTTTTAAGGATGTCTTCTCTAAATGTTATAAATACATAAATTTTACAAACAATGTATAGAGGCGTTTGTCATAAATTTAGACGGAATGTCCTTAAATTAATTTAATTTTGTACTTAAACTAATTCGTCATTATGTGTCACATAGTAATCAACAAGTTGTTTATTCAATACAAAGTTTAGTTAATATATTATAGAGTTGTTCATGTGTATACTGACAGTTGAAAAACTGTTGTTTTTATGCGTCATTAGAATATTTAATAATTATTGCAATTCCAATATTATTAACAGATTATCTGTAACTGAAATAAGTAAACAAACATGTTCTGGAATCAATTCAACTTTGTAGACAACTATATTGCTTTTTACTATGTCATATTAATAATGTTACTTCCTTGTTTCAATATATTTAATTAATTTTGCTATATGCAGCAAAAAGAACGTAATTCGAATTACTATTTCTTCCTCATTGATAAGAATAGACTCCATTCAGATTTGTTTTTTATCTTGCGATTTACAACATATAAATTTGTATGCTAAGAAAAAGGTTTGCATATTTATTTACTTTACCTTACTAAAAATTCTAAAAACAAGATAAAATTGTTAATTACTAACCTTGTTGAGCGCTTAAATTTCCATATGCGAAAAAATAACATATCTAGAATAAATCATGTCATTTGTATATTATTTAAGAAAATGTTATAACCGTTAAGAAAATTTGTAAATCAGTTACAGATGTTCTGTAATGTATCATTTCATTATATTCAATGGCTTGATATTCATTATAAACAATCATTTAACGAACCATAAGGATGGACATTTACCCAGAATATTTAGCAGTCTTGAAAGACAAATAATAAGGGAGTCATTGACTTTACAGTTTGGTGTGTGTATTTGGTAAAGCTGTTCAAAGGCATATAATAGTTGCATTATATTCAAACTTTGAGTATTAAGCACCCTAGTAATTCTCATAGGAGATACGTTTGTAACATCCGTCACAAAAAAATACAATCTGCATCATACTTATCGACATTAAGTAAACCAACATTCTAATTGAACACCTTGAACTCGGCCAACTGCAAGCAAGTCTAGTCGGTTCCTAACTAAAGTACTAAGCAGTAGCTTTCTCAAGATAAAATTTCTAAAATAGTAAAGTGCATCATGATACTAATTACGCCGTATTTTTCTTTTCTAAATTCGTAATGTGTTACAGTTACATAACATCACACTACTAGGTTTGTCTCAGTGAGTTTTTTTTCTTTGTTAACATTTCGTCTCACAATGACCTTCATGGACATATCAAGCTTCTAAGCTTTTTACAACAAGTTCCTGGTATTTGAAATTAAAATTGACCATACTAGATTTAGCACTGTTAATTTTTTTTTTTTTTAATTTTAATTACTGATATATATATTTTGTTCAGAAATAGTTTAACTATGATTAATTTTCTTTTGAATTGTCAATAATTCTATTGAAGGATAATGTCTTGTAAAGGTAGAATAACCTTCTTTCATTTAAAAACAATTTACAAAATCAAATTATTAATTTTAAAATAGTCATAAAATCAAACAATTAACTAGTCAAACTTTTCTTTAATTAAAATCTTTTGTTTTACTTTTCCTAGCAATTACTACCAGTTCTTTATTTCAAAAAAAGATTGAGATAAATTAGTTTCTTTATTAATATTAAAAAAACTTATTTGTAACCTTTTTAGACATTTTTGTAATTCTGATAATATTTCTTTTTCATTTTAATTAAATTTCAAATCATTCTTATTACAAAACTTGTTAAACAACCTGTATGAGTTTGTCTAAATCTCTTTTTAACTTGCTTCTTTGCACAGCAAAAGCTGGTTCGAGATTGCAATTGGAGACAGGCTCAAACTCACTCTCAACATTTCCTAAGTGCACCAGATCATCTTATATATATATATATATATATATATATATATATATATATATATATAATATAAACTTTCAAAAATGACAGTTGTTAACTAAAGAAACTTTGGTTGTGAATTATTCTTTTTTTTACAAAAAAATAACTAAATTTGTTCAAGAAACAAAACATTGTATAAAAATGTGTCTTCATTTCGGCGATTTCTTGCTGTGAAACAATGTGTACTAATTTAAAATTAAAATAACTTGGATGTGACAGCATATGCAAAATTTCGGCCTTAACGACCCCAAAGGGGTTATTTTTCAAAATTAGAAAGCCTAAATATTGACGTCAATGGCTTAAAACAAAATTAAAATTTAATTTAATTTCTTTTTTTGATATAATAAATTTGTCTTTTTTTAAAATAAAAAATTTAAGTTGATCAACCTAGTTTTAACATATATCTCTATATATTTTATATATATATATATATATATATATATATATATATATAAATGGTAGTAAACTAAGTATTTGATAATGCAAATTTGTTAACTGTAATACATAATTATGATTAATTTTTTTTTATATATAATAGCTAAATTCTTACTATAAATTTATATCACCTTTTTGAAATGTAACCTCTGTAACAATTGTATTTTCTAAAACAAAGGAAAGGATCAAGAACGATAAAATATTGGTTATTGTTAATTGACTTTTGTAAATGGTCAATTTTTTTATTATTTTTCTAAATTCAGGTTTAATAAATTTCAGCACTTGTTAATGAAATTTGTTTTCTTTTTTTTCTTAAACATGTTTACCAGAAGGTTCCAATAATCTTTAACTCTTAGTCGCCTGGTAACACGTTTGGGACGTGTTTCTCTAACGTAGGTACTTTGTCACATGCAAACATTCAGTATTTGTTTAGTCTATCCATGGTTATATTTAAATCTCAACTAGGAAATTAATTAATGATATGTATTTTTGGTCTCCAATAACACAATTATAGCAGTTGATCACACGCAATCAAACATATAAATATGTAAACAAATATGCACTTTTATAAACATTATAATTTGCTTTGTTTGAAAAAATATCTACCTTTAATCTCACATGATTGAGCGTCATTTGATCAGTGCGTAATTATTTATACCTAGAAAAACAGTGTCGTAAAAAGACAAACTTCTTATAAGAGATAAACGCGAATTTTTATTTTGAAGTCTATTCTGTCTATAAATGTACACAATTTATAAGTTACTCTCGAATCAATATGAAATATAGCTTTTACATGTTTCATTAATATTCTCAAACATGTTTGTGAAATTTTAACCCATCGCTTATAATATACATATAGTCTAAATCTATTGAGTTTATAAAACATTGAACCTTAAACAAAAATGTTCTTTGATTTGAGCCAATAAAAGTTTACAATCTCTTGTGATTTTGAGGGAGCATATTATATAATTTGAAAAAATACACACTCTATATTTAACAGAAAAATGAGAAACCATTAAAGCGACCGATTCTAGATATCCTGAGTACTATTGACAATAAACTAATCAATCCTTTAAGACTAAAATATTCACACAATGTTACGAAAATAGTGTACAAAAAATTCCACTATAGAAAAACACGACTTCAATATTTTCTTCCAACCCCAATAGACGAAGGTAAATTAAATTTTTCCATGCACAAAACCTTTGCATTTCTCTCATAATTCGCAGAACTGATTTATTTCCTGTTATATTTATATAAATATATTTATTGCAAGAAAATGTAATTTAAAAAATATATCTTAAAATATCTTTTTGGATCGAGTAAAATAATTTATTAGGATTCTGATCAGATCGCTAATTATAACGCGAAAGACATTTTAACGATGATTATAATATTTTGTTTTGAATTTATTCATCGTGTTATTTAAATTATATATATATTTTCTGTAATTGAAAAGGCAAACTAAATGGCAATTAAAAGGTGAAAAAAGTAGCGTAGAGCAATCTACTCTGATAGGTGTTTATAGACACGTTGTATTATTATTTTTATTATGATATAATCAGATATTTACAATGATTTTTATATAAAACCTAATTCACGAAGTTTCGACTGTATAAATAAACTCTTGTTATCAAGTGAAAACTAAAATATAACAGATAAAAAAATAATAATAATAATAAATAAAAACAACATAGTCTAGTAATCTATGACCTACTGTTGGGAAATAAAAGAAAATCATAATCTAAGAAAAGAATTCAAGTTTTAAAATTGGCCTGCGTAGTTAAGGCTAAATACATATTCTGTGATCAGATAAAAACCACAACAGACCAACACTACTCAATGAATGGCCACTATTTTAGTGTTCCCTTTGACCTCCAGGATTACCTTTAGTCTTAGTTTCTTTTCCTATAATATAAATTGAGTTTTAGTTTCCAACATAATTTATTTTATATTTTACATTTTAGTTTTGCATCCTGTTATGAGTAACAGTTGTTATGGTTAGTAAAATAAACAGTTGTTGGGTTCATATAAAATGACAAAATCCTTTGGTAGTATCAGCTAAGGCAAGAGATAATTTATTACATATAAAATATATCTATATAATTACTAAAACACTAGCAAGTGTTTATCTTTTTTCACACAATTAGTAAGATTACATTTCCACTTAGATCACAGAAACGTGGCACTTAATGACACAGCCGAGTATAAGTTATCCCATAAAATCCAGACCTATCGATCACAATTTTATTTCCAAAAAGTATTTGTTGCTGCCTCTGTGTAGAATGTTTGTCTTTCTAGACTTTGCTCTTAAAATAAAACGCAAACACAAATAAAGAAATGGGGGTCCTACCGTTCACCTTCTCCAGCGTTGGCTGAATCTAGACTGTCTGACATTTTTGGACCCTTCCCAGAAACAAGCCCCTAAGCTGTTGCACCAAAATCTACTTTGATCTCTCCACAAGAGAGACCGTCCTACTTGGCTGATCCCCCATAAAAAAAAAGTTGACCTCCCTGTTTATTTAAAACCTTTCCACCTCCCTTCCTGAACTGTGTAATTTTCACATTAAATATTCACTAGACCAGCAGGCCTACTCGGCACTTGCACCACTTCTCAATTTGTACTACCATTTCACATAACTACTTCCAGGAGGTCTACTTAAATTCATAAACTATACATCTATATCTTGCATAATCACTATTCTAACCAATTTAATCTTACATGTTACTCTTAATAATACTTAATATTACAAATAACAAAATCCTATAACATTTGATAACGAGAGTTGATTTATACCATTAAAACGTCTTGTAATAATTTTTATACACACAAATGATGGAAAATATCCGATTAAACGATCTTAATATCATTAACATTGCCTCAATATCAAATAAATTTAAAAGCAAGATTGTTGGATTTGTTATACATTTAGGGAATTTACACTAAACATACACTCAAAATTTAACTCAATACAACAAAATACTGGTTTATTAAATTTAAAGATTCAGTTAAAACTTTTAAAGGAAAGAAATTTAGAAAGGGATTTTGTGGTATCTATGTTAAAAAGGATTTATCGATTAGCTAAAGAGCAACCGACCCCTCCGACTATCCAAAGGGTAGATTTATCCAAATCAGATAACACACTTTACTAATTAGAGAATATTTAAAATCCTGAAATTAGAATTAAGTTTAATTTCTTCTTCTTTATTTAAGAAATGTATTTAGAAAATAACATATAGTCATCAACATCCTGTATACAATGGTAAATCTAAAGCAAACATTCAAATTTATAGAATTTATATAGTACACACGAAATTTACCATAATCTGTACATGTAGAAACTAATACAAGACTTATCTGTGTACCAAATGTACGAGTTGTTATATATGGAAAATCTGTAAATATCTATTAACGATAAAACAATAATGATTAATTATTTTGTATTGAAAGTGTAATTATATGAATGGGAATTAACACCATATATAAAACCAAACATAGGCAATAGAAACTACTACATTAGCAATATGTCAAAGTAACTAGCTTGAGAGAGAAGGAGAATAATGGCAAGAGGGGGAAAAGAGTTATATCTATACTCACGTAATATTCAAATAAACTACACGTAATACATTTGGCAGTCCTCAAAGTAGCGTGCGGAAAATATTAAAACCCTACAAATTTTTATTTTAGAAGGAGTTGTTATATATATATATATATATATATATATATATATATATATATATATATATATATATACATGTGACATTCATCAGAACTGCACAAATTACAACATTATGTCAGTTAAGATATAGCAAATATGTTATATGTGTATAGAACATATAAATAATAATATATAGTTTAAACAATGTTGACTAAATCAATCAACAATAAATACATTAATAATTAACATACGATTTACGAGTGACATTTATTAGATCTGCTCAAGTGTCAAATTTATTTGCAGTAAAATGTCATTGGAAATAGGGATCTCAAGCAAACACACCTGTAATATGCATTTCAACCTAACAAGAATAAAAGATTGAGATAATAAATAAAAACAAAACAAAAAACTCCATAATTTATAAGAAATACGGACAGATGCAGAAATCAATCTTTTTTTATGATCGTAAGTACTATGTGTATGTGTATATGTGTTGTGATACGTTGTGTAATAATAGCAGAGCGATATTCTAAAGATGGAGCGAACTCCGAAACGCGTCATATAATTATAAAGTAAGTAACTACTTTATTAATAAAAAAAGTCACATAGACGGACATTATTCGTCTTTTATTATATATAAAAGAGTGACTTGGATACAAACACAATGAGTTTTATAGGAATAGTTGCAGCTCAGGTCCATATTCAATGTGCAGCTACTCCAACTATATGGTTTCGTTTAAGAATGATTTGTTACGCTGCTTAAGACTAATGATTTATCTAATTATGACGACATTAAATTGTTGGAGTCAGTTTAAAATATATATATAGTTTATCATACACATATCTCCAATAGTTGTTTTTTTTTTATATTCCGTTTTACCAATAATTCTCAAATGTGTTTTTTATGTGGTTAGCGCTTATACTAAGATATCTATTTAACAGTATCTATCTATATAGTTATGTATGTATCTGTAATATTAAAATTTAATATTCACACACAAAAAATTTTAACTGAAATAAACGTTTAAACTCTGCTGTCATAAAACAACACATATGGAAAAGGAAAAAGTGCCCTTAAGAACAGGAGGTATCAATGATCGACAAAAAACAAACATTACAAATTAAATTGAACAAAATAAAACATAACTGTAATTTGACTCAAGATAAAAATAAACAAGAAGTCAGAAAACATCCAACACCAAATAGTCTAAAAGCCAATAATAGCACTTTAAACACTTAAAGTAATAATAATATTAACACTTTAAAATATAAATTTAAACATTTCGCCCATTTGTTCTAATGAGAGTAACAAAATAAAACTTTAATTAGATTTTATTAAATATTTTAAAGTATCCATTTCCACTAGAACGGAGTTGACAGACTTCGGAATTAAATAAACACATATTGTCCAAACATGCACTTTGTACTTCCGCCATTAGTATAAATCTACTGGAATTTGATACTTTTCAGGACAGTTAGCAATGGTTATTCCTTTATTTGATCCAACTTTATAATAATACAACAACTTAAATATATATAAAATTTAAGTCTAAGGTAAAGTGATCAATAATAGTAAGCATAAATATATATTTAATATGACATTTGCTACTGGAAAGTCCAAACTTTATATAAGATATATTATTAATTAGTTAAAAAATATTATTTCGTGATTACATGTCATTTATCTACATTGAATACTTCGATATAATTAACTGACTCCAGAATGATGACAGAATTATTAATTTATACATATTTTATTTAACGTTTGTGTGAATTCTGGTGTCGGTCATTGATTCAAACGTGGGTTCTTTTGGTACTATAAACAATAGTAGTTTAAGTAGTAGTTTAATAGTAGTACAATAGTACTATAAACTCTTTCAATTTATAATTACTAAATCTACCATTATTCCTCTTAATATAATTCTTTATTTCACATATACATTTTAGTGGTTCAGTCAAATATTACTACAAATATCATTTGATTATAAATCCAGAATGATTCCAACTATTGTGACTCTAGACATTCCTGACTTTATTTTTGAATAATTACAAGTTCCCTTACATCAAACTTCCTCACCTTTATTACGTCATAGTGCATTTCCGCTGTTTGATGTAAATCCCCCGGAAGTTATCTTTATCTTGCCAAGAACTATCTATTAAATCTGCCGACGGCCCCTCTTGAATGATTACCCACTTATCTTCCCACCTAAGGGTTTGAATACACTTCCCAACTTCCACATCACTTGCATAGCAAGCTATTTCAACAGTTTTCTAGCTGTTACATTAGTTGTTATCATTCTGACTTCTTTATAATAATTTAGACTTTTTTCCAAACTAAATTATGTCCCTAATTCATAGCAATACTACCATAATTATTTGGACATGTCACAATAATTGAGCGATCCTGTTACTCCATATCTTACTTATATATCAACAGTTAAAAATTACAGAGTAACGGACTTAACATGTTCATTCCATGATGCAACCCTTAAGGCGTCAGTCATGTTTTTACCGCTCTAGTTATGTTTTCCATATTGGACTCCATAGCTGCAAGTCTTCGACTCATTTGCTTATTTATGTCCTCCTGCTTAGTGAACTTATCATATATTTTTTTGTTTGATTCCTTCTGCTCTTCCATACTCTTGTGTAGGGAGTCTAGTTTACTCAGCACCTCCTGCATCATCTGATCACCCTTGTTTTCTATGTGCTTGGTTTGCAGATTTTTTACTGCTCCAACATAAGTTTTGCTTCTTGTTTTATTGTTTTCAAGTGTTACAGAAACCATTTTAATTGATGAACATAATAATGTAAGGATCTCCAGTTTCTGTTTGGCTTTGATATAATATTTTTCTTCCTTTGATAAATCTATCATCGGATATTCGCAAGGAATACTGAAACAGTATCAGCATTATTGAAACAGAAGAACTCATTAGGTAAAAACAACACCAATTAATTATAACTATCTACAATCTTTGAATACATCTACGTTATTTCGTATATAATATGTTTTGCCTTATCGTATTTTCACACAGTATCCAATCATCATTTTTCTTTTTGAGGAATGATGAATCATTTCCTTTTTATAAAGTCTGTCCATATTAATATGATCGAATTTTTCATGCAAATTTGATGTGACATAACCGAGTAATTTATTAATGGTTATTTATATATTTGAAAAAAAATAATTTCAAGCCCCTACCCACAAAGAGAATTTTAAATTCAGCAATATTTCAAAAGAATATCTATTTCTTCAAACAACAATCTACCTCAAATCACAGCAGTTTTTACTAGAATGTATTTAATGCTCTAATAAAGGACCCATGGTATTTAATTAACCTGTGAGCCATTGGAAATTCATAATAAATCATCTCAAACTATATTTCCTAATCAACTCATCAAGTTGATTGTCAAGCAATCAATTACGTCTGAAAGCAGGTTGAACTTGGAGTGTGTACTAACATCTCCAACATGCAGAAGAGCTGCAACGCATTCTTTGCACTACTCCATATTTTCACTACTTATATTGATGATGTATTGTAAAAGTATTTAACCAATCCTCTAATTCTAATTCATAAGGCTACAAAATATTATGTGTTTTGCATTTATTTTACATTCTTTCACTATGCAATTTTAAAAGTGAAAACAAAAAACCTTTCCACAGCATTTTCAAATATAAAGTCCTTAAGAGATATGCATTTTAAGATAATCGAAAAAAAAAAATCTATGGTATTGCACACTCATTCGACATTTGGTTCTTGGAGAGGGGGGGGGATTTGTTCGAAAAAAAGTTGAGAAAAAAATTTTGTAGAGAGGAATAGTTATTTAAATTACCACTGAAATGTAACTAATTGAACTTAGACACTCTTTGCAATAATTTTGATTCAATGGTCAGTAATTTACGGTAGTAAGAAATATCATCTATTGATGTGTTTAATATAGAAACATATTATATTGTATTAAATAACACTCATGTATTTATTTGAATGATTTTATTTGCCTTTATTAAAGCATATGCACACTGTACTGAATCCAGAACAGCCTAAATGTTAATAGAAAGAAGATCTCAGATGCCTCGAAAGACTATGTCGTTGCTTTTGTAATAAACTGGAGTGGAGCACTGGAACCGTGGTAGTGTTTCCTTCCATTTCAGAGGCAGAAAGTATTTATATTTTATGTTACTATATACAATGGTGGTCACTAATAATTAAAAGTTATTAGGTATTGGACAAATCATTAGGCTTACAACGTACAGCAAAGGGATGATTGGTCAAAGTCAATACTTTACAAAATATAAATGTTATGAGTGTTTAAGATTAAATATATTTACTAATATATATATATATATATATATATATATATATATATATATATATATATATATATAATATACAGAACAAAAAATTATATTTAATTTTCAGTTTTTTATCCCATTCCTAGAAGGAAAAAACCATTGTTAAGAAATTATTTTCCATGGTTAAAACTAAAGCGATTATTCAAATTTATCTAATTGTATCTCTTAACATTTGAATGAAGATGCTTTCCTTCAATTTGTTCACTCCGCTTTTGTCACTGTAAACAAGTTATTGAAAAAAAATTAGTAAATTGGGTAAGCTGTTATAATTGGTTGGAAAATAGGAAGATGAAACTAATTTGTTCAGTATTTTTTTTAAAAAATTAACCATTCAGGACTAACTCAAAAGTGAAACACAGATATCAGAAATATACTGCAGAAAATTATTCTTTAGTCATGTTTATGTCGACTGATCCATATCAGTGTCATAACAACAATGAAACAAATTACACAAAGGCTCACATTCATGACACCAAACCTGTTAAATCAAGTTATATTAAGGTACATTTTTGACATTAAATTCTCAATAAAACTTGAATCTTTAAATTATCTTGAACTCAACAAAACACATGCAGTCGGAGCTACAAAATTTATAGAGTCCGAGTTTTTTTGAAATATTAAAAATTATTGTCTCTGACTGTGATTCGGTCTACAGTGATTACAACGAATAATCTGTCTAATATGAACTTTAAATTATCTTGAACTCAACAAAACACATGCAGTCGGAGCTACAAAATTTATAGAGTCCGAGTTTTTTTTTAAATATTGAAAATTATTGTCTCTGACTGTGATTCGGTCTACAGTAATTACAACGAATTATCTGTCTAATATGGTTTGGTGGGTAAATCGTCCTCTTTGAACTATTCAGCGCATCACTTCAAAAGTAACTGAACACCAAAAGTTATTGTAATGATAAATGTTTTACAAATTTAAATGTTAGTAAGGTTTGCAAATTGAGTATAATAATCACTTTTGTAGAGCTGATCATCCCTATCATATCATAGGCTTTATTATATACAATTTACAACGATGGCTAAATTAGTAATGAAACTGTTATATACCACAGAGATTATGTAATATCCAACCATAAAAAGTAAAATACAGATCATATGTACAAAATAGTTTTTTTTTTTTTTTTTTACTTGTGGTACTTAAACGTTGTTTTGTAACATCTAAAAACAATGCGAATCTTCTTAGGTGTTCCTAACATAATTGTATTTATGTTTTTGTATTTGTAATTTGATTTTTAAAAAGGTTTGAATATATTATCACGGTCAAGAAAAGTTTCGTTGAGAAAAGAAATTTTATTAAATAAAACAAATTTATTAGTTTATTTAGAAAAAAATGTTAAATTATATTAGTGGAAGTAATATTAAGTAAAACTCAACCACGGTATCGGAGAGTACTATTAATTGAATTCTGTCAAATTAAAGAGATAGGAAAAGAAGGAGGGAGAATGAATCTAGACGAGTGGTTATATTAATATTCACGTAATATTCAATTAAACCTCTTCCATTGCATTTGTGAGTCCTCAAAGTAACGTGCGGGGATTACTTAAAGCTAAGACAATTAATCTTAGAGAGAGATATTATGTACATTCTGTGTTTAACACCATCAACCTAACACACCTACAATGTTAATTTACGATTAAAACATGAAACAGATCAATTTCTAAATTCAAACTTGATTAGGTGCTGTGCAATATGTTAACTACATAAAGTTGGTAGCTAAATCTCTCGCACATAAGCGAGAGAGTGACAGAGTAAACGGTTTATAAAATCTATATTAAAATTTGCTAATCAGATTTCGATAAAAACTAAAAATAATTTTTTTTTCATACTATTGTATTGGAGGGCGGGCTATTTAAGAACAAGCGCGGCGGGGTGGTACGCAAGTGATTTAACACTTGTCCCAATGAAGTACTGTATACAAACAAACATAATCCCGCCTCCCAACCGCTCTTTTGAATTAGTATGTAGTTTAATCTAATCCAAGACCGTAAAATATTCTAACCTGATATTATAACCTAACCTAACCTAACCTAACCTAACCTAACCTAACCTAACCTAACCTAACCTAAAATATGTGACCAAAGAGATGGGACATGAGTTGTGACAACCTGATATTTGTGTCCGTAACCTAACCTTGAATCTACCTCTTGTATATAACCTAACCTTGATATTTGTGTCTTGTATGTAACAACCTCTACAAGTATTGTTCTCCAGAGCTCTGCTAATGACAAAAACGATAACCTCCTTTTACTGTTGTATCTTTCTCTTCTTTAAAATCAGTGTCTTTCAATTGTGCTTTATGACGATCTGAATTCTCCCTGTGACGAGGACAACAGTTCCAACGAAACTACTTCTAATGAGAAAAAAAGATGAAATATTTACCGATGATTCACCAGTAGAATAAAGAAAACAAAAGATAGGAAGTTTGTAAGAAAATATACTGAAAATAACTCGATATTCATGTCGAGATCATTGATAGAATTTGTCTGATTCTGAGGGTGGGGAGGATTCTGTCTCTTGATGTGTTTGGAGGAACAGGCAAATTAATTGTTATTGATTGATCTGTTGCTTTCTAGTTTAAGGAAAAACAAGAAATAAACTATCCTTGTAGCATCATCACATATGGCATTAAAATTGCCTCTAGTGTCTGCCTCGAAAAATCCTATAATAGTGGTCTGCCGGGATGTACTGTAAACAATTTTTAATATTTCTAAGCGTTAATAAAATAAACTGGAAAAAATAAAACAATTTTTTAAACTAGATTTATTAATATACCACCTTTGTATTATTTGCTACTGGGTATTATTTTAACATTAATTTATTATATAGAAACAAAACTATTTTCAACTCATCTCTTGACACTGTCAGACTGACTAGATAATTCATAATAACTTGCAACATATGCAGAACTAGTAACAATCACATGTGATAATTGCATCTCCTAAACTATCTTGTTTTAACGGTAAAAACACATTTCAAAAAACAAAACGTAAAAACGCTTAAATCGTTTACTCTTCATTGATTATTTCTGTTGTACTTTGTTGTATGACCAAGGAAAAGAGAGGAGTTGCGATAAAATAGAAAAGTTAAATAATTATCTACTAGTCAGCACATATCAGTAACGTAACATCATTCAACCACTACCTTATACATTTATTATAATTACCAACCATCTCTATTTAATGCTTTGTACTAATCTAACTCATTACTTAAGATTATTGCAAATTTGTTTAGTTATTAAACTAACTATTAGACGTTTCGTTATTATTTGATAGCACAATAGTGATTTGTTTGTTTATACCTTTTGTCATCGATATTTATATAAATAAGACTCTTGTCTCTAATCACATTTCTGAAATATTTTATAAAAAACCGTTTGTATAAAAATATTCGTACAGTTATCAGCCATGTGCCAATAACCGATACAATCATTCAGTTAGTGAATATTTTTTACAAGTGGATATGTTTAGTTTATAAAAGCTTCAAGGCTTCACAAGGTAGAGTGAACAACATGACCGACTTATAGCAGCTTCGATATCAGAGAGTAGAAACGACATTGGGAGATTAACAATGTGTGTAGTTACAAAATTAATTGAATAACCGTTTGTTGGTTTTTAAAATACCAAAATAGAGCATGTGAAGTTGATTACCTGTTAAGCTTTATTTACTTTCATTGATGTGTAACCCCATAGCTTATGGAAATTCCTGAAACAGTCATTGTAGCTTTCTCAAACAGATTTCACTGCAAATTTTAACTTAACTGGTATTTTCAAGATACTGAGTGAACACCATAAAAGGGCGAGGCTCCCTCCTTAGTGGGGGGGGGGGATTGAACCGTGAACCTCTCACTCTCGAACCAAGTATAATTACTACTAGACCATCCAGAACTCTATATTTGATGCAATAAAATCCCAAACCTGAAATCATAAAACATTTTTATCGCCAGATTAAATTGTATCATATTTATGAGGGTACGATTTATAAATCTTGTCAGACATATTACCCTCAAATAAGTTAAACTTAGCAATTCATTGTTTATTAATTTTAAATTAGTTATGATAAGAGAGAAATAGGTAGATAGATAAATAAATTACCTTTATTATAAGCTTCGAAGAGGGAGGGAGAGAAAATTTGCTTTACACTGCATTAATCAAGTACAAATACATTATAACTATAGATAAGACACGTGATATTGCTGTGCATGCAGTTTCTGTTGCTAATAACATACGAGTATATCATATATTGAAACATAACATTTGCTTACAAACGATTAATTATTAACTTTAATGTAATATCAGATATTTCTTGTTGAAACTCCATATTCAAGGATAAAATAAAGCAAAAGATTATAGTTTCAAATATTTTAATTATATAAATGAGCTACAATTGTTTCGCCTTGCGGCATCATCGGGCAAGTGGTGAGAATAAAAGTGAGAATTAAAGAACATGTAAATAGCTGGAAACATGGCTATAGAAACTGTAACTTTGCTAACCACCTTTTGGACTCGGGTCATGGTTTTGATTCGAAATTGAATGTTAAACTCTTACATATAGAAAATAAAAGCAATAGATTAAATAATTTAGAATGTTTAGAAATAAATAGATTTATTTTACTTAGGCCTATTCTCAACTTAAATGACCAAATTGTATTAAATTCGTCAACTCTTCTAAAACTCCTCCGTAACATAGTTCATTAACCTTTATCTACCTACTAGGTCATACCCCTACCTTTCCCGATTTCTCTATTGTATTTCAATTTCCTGTTACTTATGTTTAATAGTTGTCTATACCTGTATATTATCAGTTGCCCGATGATGTAGCAAGGCAAAACAATTGTAGCTCATTTATATTATTAAAATATTTGAAACTATAAGCTTTTGCTTTATTTTATCCTTGATTAATTATTAGTTTATATTTTCTTTAATATTTTTTCATTATTCGTATTGGTTTGTTTCATAAGTTACAATTTTTTTTTTAATATTACCTAATGCTTTTCTAGTTGTATTGATATATTTATATCGCAAGAATATATAGGGTAACTAGTTGTCATACAAAACCGCACTTACCCCACAACTGAAATATAGGGAATGCTTCCCCTCCGGACTCTTTCACCAAAAACAGGAAGTTATATCTTTATAAAAACATACACATAAACTACAGACACTGTTTTCAGCACACGGTCAGCTAAAATGTGCTTAATGGTTAGTAGCACATTGACCAATTCCTTTCTCTACATTCTCAAGAGGGAATAACTAGATATATCTGATATGCAGTGAAATCTGATATAAATATTGTACAAATTTGGCATATTGGCTTATTTGTGCCATATGTGGAGGCTTTTATAAACAATATACAGTATGTTCCATGAATGTATTCCATTGTTTGACATATTGTAAAACAATGTTTCACTAATTCTTAAATACTTGCGATTATTTAAAGTTTAGTCATTTGAAAGAACTCTATAAGTATCATAAAACTCGGTCAATAAATTTAAACATCCTAAACGTCCACTTCATTTTACAATATTTTTATTATGAATATTCCAAATATAACAAATTCAAATTCCAACTCAACTCTAAAACCCATAAATAGTTTTAACGTATAATTAAACAAACTGTAACTTCCATTCCTAGTGATTTTGAACAAAAGATATTAAATTCGAGGCACGGTCTCCTATATTCATACCATCCGTTTTTGAGATTATACTTGACAACGCACCGTACCAAGAAAATTCCTTGAATGATCATTTTTGATAAACTCAACACTTTGAAAACAAGTTATTACGACAAATTCAAATGTTCTCACCAATAAACTTACTACCAAGTTAAACAATTTTATTCTACAAGATTAGAATTCAACGAGTACAAAATCCGAAACAAAATATGTATAAAAAATTACACAAAATTAAGGAGGGGTTTATATAACAATGGATACTCATAAAATTTATTGTTTAATTCAAAAATAACGTTACTTTGATTGTTGAGACACTATTTTACAAAACTTCATAACTGAATATACTTGGACGATTTTAACCTCGCAGTTAAGAGGTTCTGTTTACATTCCATTCAATTTGACTTCTTAAGAATATATTATGCAAAACGTAACATTTATATTTTATTTCTTGTTATTCCTTTCAAATAAATAATCGATTAATATTACACATTACTGCAACAGTTTTGTAACAAGTGTGAAATTTTAACATGTTTTTATGAAAGTATTAAGAAGTTAAGAAATCGTTCACAACACGAACATTGGATACCTTGTAAACGTTTTAAATATCAAAATAGATAATTTAAAATATGCTGATTTTTTGTAAATAGAATAAAATTTTAAAAAGTGTTTTTGATAAACGTTTTTCACCATTGAACTCACCATGAAAAATAACTATAAAACTGTGTATTACATGACGCTATTTCAATTTAAAAAAATTAACTTTATTCTAATATGGCGAATCCAATATGGCCGGAATTATTGAAAACACGTAAAACTAATAGATTTGATAACAGCATTTTAAATAACTTATCTGTATGATTTTTTGCCATCTAGTGTTACTATTGAGTTTGTTACTCTTTACGTATAGTCTATACATTTTGATCCCTAATATGATTATCTCTATAAAATCGCAATCATTAATATTTTACCATCTGAATTATAAGACATTTTGTCACTCAAAGTTTTACGAAAGTTATTTTTAACGATATAGTATAAATGGTTTAATACTAAAAATAAAAACTGACAGTTTCAAATAATTTTTCAGAAAGTAATTCTTCCATGTGGGTTGTATAATAATTTTTAACCTATGTGAAGCTTGCTGTCATTTGTCGATACGGCGAACGTTAAATCCAGACACAGAAAAAATACCTAGGTCTATCTTTATAATTGTAAAAGGGATCCCATTTTAAATCATGTAAACTGGGCTATATTTGTTGTCACTGTCTCAAAATACAAGATGTGTATGTTAAGTGTTAAGTTACGTGTATGAGAGCGTATGAACTAAGTACTGTTTCAATCCACAAGTGAGTTTATTATCACGAACGGTTTTGACTTTACTGGTCATTTGCAAGTGAAGGGTCCAGGGAAAGAACATGTTCAGTCACATTTTCAATATTTTACAGGACAGCCATTTAAAAGTTTAACGAGTTTTTAAGCATCTTTCTATAGTAATGAAATGTAAAAAAAAATACTATTTAAATATGTTACTTATATTAAAACACATATATCATTGTAACAAATGTTATTTTTAATAACTAAAAGTGTAACGTAAAAAATAATAAAAAGTCACAGGACTGAACATGTTTTTTCCCTGTAAGGCAAGAAATTATGCTTTAAAATAGTCAAAACTAAAACTTTACTTTACAAACATCTTAACATTTTAATAATTTATTCATCATATTAACTTAAATTTTAAGTTCTTCAAAATATTTGATGGCTTGCGGGTTTGTGCAGAAGTTTTTCAGTGATTGAAGATCTTGATATTTTGCTTGAGATATAGCCAATGGTCCTGTAAGTAAACAAACCCATTAATCTCGCCAATCTGAATGCTGTTTAAGGAGTTTAAAAAATAGTTGCATCTAATTTTTTATGTTGAATTGTTTATACTTTTTAACACCATTATTAATCAAAGTTTACTATTACATGGACTGGAGTAGTTCCACATTGTTTCTAAACGAAATTAGAACTATTAGAACATTATGCTTTCAATAACTTACCCTCATATGCCAGATTTGGAAGGATGAATTCACCATCTTCAACTCTCTGCAATGGCTCAAGACCTCTTCGTTTAAGCCTTTTTTCATTTGGTGGTCGCATAGGATTTTTTTTCCATGGTCCACCGTACAGTGTTTTGTAGCTCATGAAAACAGGCTCGGCTTGTTGAACTTTAAAAACTTTAATCGGACGAGTTTTGCAGCCCAGTTTTTGATTGTACACTTTTTCTAGGTGGACTCCCCACTCCTTCACCATGTCTTGCTTTACTTCAATTACATCAAATGGCGTTGGTTTCTGTCTGCAATTGAGCAGAGCTTCAGCCCAATCCTGTGGCAGCTGAGCCTCGTGATTTTGCGGAATTAGAGCAGAGTTCTTATCGCATTCATTATAGGAGTGGCCTCTAACAGGAAAGGTGCATGTTACACTTTTCAACTTTTTTTCTTTTACAACAACATGATGAAAGAATTTGAAAACAATGTTGTTTTTATTTTGACCAGAGCAAGAATCGCAAAAAGCCTGTACATCAGTCACTTGAGGGTCAAGAATGTTGTAAATAAAGTGATGGAGAAAGGAGCATACCTCATCACTTCCTTTGTTAGCTGTATTTTCTGGATATATATAAAAAACACTATGTCCAGTCGACAATATGTGGATGTTAAAAATGAAAATAGACAACTGACGTTTATAATAGACGTCGTTCGTTGTAATGTTTGGTACATGATAGTTTTTGGTATAGTCAAAAACTATTGCTTCTTTACTTTTGTCTATTCTTGAGTGTTTCTTTGCATTTCTTTTCAACTTGTACCATTCATTGGCTTTCAACAAATGTATATCTTTGTCAGAAGATATACTGTTAATTTTAGTTTGTAGGTTTCCTTTGATTTCATTGTCATTGGTTGATAGTAGTTCAGATTTCAAACAGCTGATTTTTGAAGAATATAAGTCACACTGAGAACAAGTATCCTTGCGGGGATAACCAAAAGCAAGATTAAACTCGGTACAAAATATAGTTCTATAGGTTTCATAGGATACATTACATTCAGGGTGTAGGTCTTTAAACATTTTGAATAATTTATTAACGTTAAGATCGCCTGGTAGATATTTCTTCTTTGTGTCCGCAAGACAGTAACGAACATCACTGGTTTTAAGACTTTTAATGTGTTCACGCATTTTGTTTTTAGTTTCTTCAGATAAAGCATGTCTGTGTTTATTGTGTTTTCCCCTCTGGTCCTTAGGAGCATCACCCATATTTTTCAATGACTCCAAAATGTAGGCAACTTTGGCCCTGCCAATTCCATGAAAAGCCATAAATGCTTTTTTACACACTGTAATTTCAACAGGCCCACTTTCATTGACATACCTCACATTATAGGAAAAGTTTGCGTCTCTAAATTTAGCTTCAATGTCATCAACTCGTGGTCGACGTCTTTCAACTGGTACCACGGTTATTAGGCCAGAAAGATAAGCATTTACGGCGTCATTCGATCCAAGTGAATTCATTCTTTTTATTAAAGCTGTCTTATTATTACCAACCCTGTCAAAACACTTTAACCTACAATTGCATTTTTTTCCAGTTTCAAATGATTGAAGTTTAAGTTTCATATTAACCTGTGAAAGCCTGCCTGTTTTCTTTCTCTTTTTTGTTATTTGTTGACTCGAACATGGCACATTTTCTTCACTGTCCGTCAAATCCATGGTCAAAACTAAACACACTACTTGCACAATTCTCACACTATATACAAACACAAAATATTTTCAAAATACTGAATAAAAACAGCCTGCACTAACAAAACCAAAAAATTGATATTTCAGTCACGGTATGACAGAAGTAAACAAAGATGCAAGTCATGCATCCAACTACAAGAAAATTAAATGTCAGAACTACCAACTGTTAATACAAAATAAGCATGTTCTTTCCCTGTTTCACATGGACTGAACACGTTCTTTCCCAGTGTATGGTTTCTTTACACATACATATCTCTGGACTGGTCAGGTTGTTTTCCTGTATGAATAAACTATTAAAAACATTCTTAATTGTTCTACCAGATGGCATTAAAAACAGAAAAACACAGATTTTGGACTGAACATGTTCTTTCCCTGGACCCTTCAAGTGATAAACACCATTACAAATACAAACAACTATTACAATTATCAAAAGGAGTGTGGAATAGTGATTGTGGTAAGAACATTAAGGTGTTTGGTGATTAAGATTAAAGAAAGTTAAAAAACCTTGTAAGGTTTTCCTTCTCGTACAATGTTTGCCTTCGATGAAGTTAAAATTTCATTAAAATGTCAAAATATAACTCCTGTCAAAACTCTTTATAGAAATTTATTTTTTGTAACAAAAAATTCCAATGTAAAACGTGGTGCATAACGTTACCTTATTAAAGTGTAAAATATTGAATATTTTATCTCTAATAGTGTTTTACACCTGGCAGTTTGAGACATCTGTGAGTATTAATTTCATCTCATACTTTTCTTTAAAGGTTAAAAATGGGATGTCGTATTATTCCAACAAGGAAAAAACCACTAATAAAAAAATATATAGTTTTCGTGTATAGTCGACGTTTAAATGTTGGGATCATTCTTTATTACAGCTTTTTTTTTGAAAAGTTACCAGTAAAAATAATAAATTTTGTTTTAAATTTAACTGCAATAAAATATCCAGGAAGCGAGAATGTAAGTTAAAACCACGTATTATCATTAAAATCCATTACCCGCGACTAAATTTTAGGATTACTATTTGCCTACCACACTAAATTTGGAATTATTTAGCTCAAAGTGAATAATTATTAGCCTTCAAGATTATTTTACTTAATATAAAATATATCTCCGTTGTTGTTAATTTTAGCAACAACAATAACTACTAAATCCATATCAGTCGTTGTATCATACATCTTAGTTTCATAGGTAATGTAAAATAGTTTCTAAAAGAGAATCATAATACTTGTTCATATACTTCTGTGTTAAAGTTTACATAATGATTTGAAATGAAAGCTTTAATAGTATCTTACTAATCCTACGACGATTTGTGGAGTAAAGTATACTCTATTTGTTTAAGTCACTCCGGTAAAGTTTCCTTTCCTTCAAGTTATTGTGACAAGATATCAGTATTTCGCTTTTCAAGGTTAATTGTCTGAATATGGAATTATCAATTCGTTGAATTTTAATGCATTTTTACAAATTACTATAAATCATGGTGAAATAAGAGTTTCAATCATTTCAAATTTAAATTTAGAGACATATGCTGATTATATCGTTTTAATGTCATCAGAGTTTAACAAGATTAGAATGAAGAGTCAATAAGTATTTTTCGAAGAGCCTTCTTTTTACGTTACAAAAGTAAAATACTTTATAACTGGTAAGTTTTATGTGATGTTTAAATGAATAGATTTTTTAATGAGGACATAGAAACCATAAAGTAAAAAAAATAAATAAATAAAACTAAACTAATAAATAAACTTGTACAAAATGTGCAATTTTTTTTAAAATATTTGTAATGGTTGAATAGAGAATAGCGTGACGAACATATAAACAAACTAAATTCGTGAAGTTAGTAGAGGAATCGCACAAACATTGCATTACAATAATTCTTGTTCTACTACTTTGACTAGTTTTGGATACAGTATGAACTTTTTTTCGTTGAAGCTTTAAAGGTAAACAATACTTCTATATACAAAATGCATAGATATAAATTTATAAACTAAAAATAACTATCAAAATTGGCTTTATGGTTTTGATGAAATTTTTAATATATAGCACAACTCTTTTTATCGTTGCAGCAAATAAATATATTACCACTAATATTTTGTATTGCAATTTATTGGAACTTGAATCATGGACAACAAAGTTGAAAAATGTATATGTCAACTGTTCCCTTGCAACTCATCGCAAAATTATCCCCGACTTGTGTTTTACAAAATGAACCGTTACCAGCACATAAATAAATCTGGATTTGTTATTATTTTTATTATTAGATTTAGACGGACAAGTGTTTTAATTAAAACACGATTTGTTTAGATATTTAAATTTATTATACGGAGTTATTGTTATCTTCCGCCTATACCTTATTGTTACAAATTAGTAAAGAACTTGAATTTATCGGAAAATTGTATAATTAAAAGTCTTTACTTTCTAGTTAAAGCTTTCCAAATATGTATTAAATAAAAGTTGAAAATGTACGTTTCAAAAAAAACATTTGAGTGTTATATTTGTGCACTAGACGGGCCGATTTTGAATTTGTATTATTAAACCTAATCAAATAATAAAATGTTGATGAGATTGGGAAAAAAGTTTACATACTTTGCTCTCATAAAAAAAAAATCGCTAGGATAAAACCAGACATACAAAAAACTCCTATCTTGTTTATAATGTTTGTTACTTAACGGGTAAATGTAAATGCAAATGAGTTTTGAAAACCTACTTATAATTTTCATTTCTATGGCTTTCAAAATGTTCTAAGTTTAAAAGTCAATAAACTTTGCATTTTATATTTGAGATTAGTAATATAGCAATGACAATCTGTCTAAGAGTTTGGGTTGTATAAATAATTAATCCGAACATGTATCATTGTTTGTCACTATAATTTTTTCACGACATTTTAGAATTTATCTTCAAATTTGTAAAATTAACGTTATTTAAGTATTGTATGTATTCGAAATACGATATTTTTCAACGGATTTATTATATAATTATCATTTTATTCTACTCCAACTTAAAAAAAAGAAGAAAATAAAATTTAAAAAAAGTATACTGCTCTTTATTATTTCAAGCATTTTGACAAAGACACGAGCCCAAATATATACAGTATAACAAACACACAGAACACAATTCTCACAAAAAATACGCCTAAGTATCAGACGCGTTTCAACGATAAGGTCGTCCTCTTCAGTGATACACGAGCTACACCAATCAAACTATAACACAAATTTACTGTATAATTTTTTCTCATAAGTCAAGCTCAACATTTAATACAAATATACATAATTTAAATTTATTTTGTATATATTTAATTCAAATAAAAGACACAAATTATTTTGTAAATTCTACATTTATTATGACAAGCCGTGAAGGTTTCGCCAGTTACAACATTGACGAGGCTTGTACATTACATTATTATAAATTATGCTAATTTAGTCTTGAACGATCGAAGAGAATTCTTGTATTTTTCTTTAATAATTCAACCTTTGTCAAAATTCCTTATGACTTACTGAGTTTCCCGGTTACAGGTTCCATTGTCAAGTAACGAGACTGGTGGGGTTTGTCGCAAAATGTGTACAATATATTTCTTCTCAGATTATTTAGTCTTTGTATAAGCCTTGTCAAAGTCGTTACTGGGGAAATCATGTTCGGCTAAATTTAATAAATGTAGAATTTACAAAATAATGTGTGTGTCTATTTTATTTGAATAAGATGGAATTGGGACTGTCACGCGCACAACTGCTACTACAACCCAATATAATTACAAGAGTATAATACACCTTATTGTAAATTAGCTGTGAGTAATTCACTCTAGCCAAAGAGGAATAATAAATCCAGAATCGTTTAAATATTGTTTAGGTTAATGCCAAAGTAAATAGCTTTTCAAAATTTACTCGAAATTGCAGCAGTAAAGTATTTCTGTTTTGTAGTTTATGATTCTTGTACCAACAAATTCCAACACAGAATTTTAGTGCAAATTATGTTCCCCTAGAATCCTTGTGGTGTATTTAAATCCATGGTTGAACAAAATTGTGTAGAAATCTTTGAGACCTATTTTGAGAAAATGAGTATTAAATTTTAATATAATCGTGAAACATTTTTGTTTTAGTATATTTTTCTATATACATTTTTATTTTATATTTTATAAAGATTTGTTTCGTTTCTTCGAAGTCTAAACCCCCAAATTTATGGAACTTTTTGCGATTTTTATTGATCAAAATTCAAAATATCAATATTCAAAATTCAAGTTTGATAGTTTTGGGGGAAATAATTTATTAAACTGATCAGTTTTGGTTACAATTTAACTTTGACGATTTGTAAAGATAACAAATCTACGGATATTTCTGAACTCCAATGTTGTTATAACCGAGATGATCTTTACAATTATTTCTAATGTAACAACAGAAATCTCTAATCGAGATCTTTTAAAGATTACAAAATATTAGGTCGATACTAATATACAAAAAATAAAAATAACATTTCAAAAATTATTAATTATATTTTGAGTCTTTCAATTAAGATTAATAAGTTCAAAACTAACAATGCATTTCGTTGACGCATTTGTTTCCCTCCATAATTGGAGGGAAACTTTGAGGGCTGAAGCTGACAGCCATTGAGATAAACAATTGCATTTAACTTTACAAGACCTTGGTTTTTAAAATTCTTCATTAATTACGAGTCCTTACATTTATTGGTATAATTAGCTTGTTATAGTAATATGTCATATATTTGGTATCATCTCACATTATACTTTAAAATCTTTAATAAAAGAATGCAAATCCAGAATGACAAATGACAGATAATAGATATAAAAGAGAAAGGATCAACCCAAGATTAAGAGAGGTTGATATCCAACTAGGGCCTCCCGGAATTGTCAATCCAGTCGGCACAAAGTAGGAGTCCCTTGAACCCCCAAAAGCTTAAACCTAAAGATAGTTTATAATAATTAAAATATCCCATTGATCTGTAGATAAAAAAAAAATCCTAATTTAAAACCATAATAATTTGACATTATTTAGGGTTTTTGTAACTTTTATAACTTTGCACTTCTATTGTGATCAGTGTGCAGTATATTAAACCAATGGATATAATGTTCACTATATTATACAAAATAAGCTTTCTTAAGACTGATTACTCTCTCTTACTTCACCCATACAATGTAATTATAATGTTATATGGTTTAACACCAAACCTATGCTCCAGTAACAAAGGATATTCTATATGGTATGTAACAATAGTGGTTAGTTTTAATTAAATGAGTTATGGACACTGAGAGAAAATTTAATATGGAATACACGTAATAATTGTAATACAGTAGGTGTAAGTTATACTTTTAAATAAAATTATATATGCAATAAACTAAAGTTTATGTTTCCAGATTGTTTGTTAAAAAAAAAACAATAATTCCAAAACCACATTACCACGTTTTAAAAATCAACAAATAGGGTGATTAGCTCTGTGTATGGGGAAGGAAATCCCAATGAAAGACAGATTTAAAATTACTTTGTGATTTTCTTAAACATATTGCTTTGATCCACGTACACAATATACAATGTTTAAGTTTCTTAATAAATAATGCAAAGCATAACATATTATTAGATAAATCATCAAGCCACGCACATACAGATAAGATACCGGTTTGCATTTATGTCGCTGTTAGGATTAGTTCCTATAAAGTCTTAAATTTGGAGTACGTCTGGGTTGATCTTAGGGTAAAAAGAGTCATCAAAATGTATGACGTTAATACTAATGGTATAATACTTAATTATTATATCTACTAAGACCTAAATATTAGATTGAGTATAATCTCTGCCAAAGTTTAATTGAGTACTGAACCATTCGATTTTATTTAGATTAAATTGGGAGAGTATACCTAATTTGTGTTAAACAATTTAGATGGATAGGTTTGATAAATTTCAAATCTATATAAATTGTTCTTTTTATAATCAGAGTGTCGAGATTACTCTAATATTAGTCTATTTTGTTACTGTCTGGACTAAGTTTTGAAAGTTCTAGAACTACATGCACTAGAGTTACACACTAATTTTATTGAAATGGACGGTTGGGAGGGCGAGTTATGTTAGGTAGACATAACTTCTTCAGGGGAGCGTGGCAGTCACGTTACCAACCCCCAACTACTCTTCTTCTAACGTAGACTACTCTCTACTACAAATATTGTTTGAAATAATACTTAATTTTACTTTACATCGAACATCTGATTAAAAATTTTTATACTAATGATTTTATAAAGGTATATTTGGTCACATTTTACGAGAGAGATGTAGATCCCTGGTTTATGTTGTTAATATATTACACAGCTCCAAATCAAATTTTAATTCAGATATTGATCTGTTTAATGCTTTTATCTTATTATAATATTATTGGTGTGTTTGGTTGAAAGATTGTATACTCACTGTTTATTTGACATCGTATTGTAAATTTAATTGAATTTGTACATTCAAGTAATAACAAATGTGCAGTTCTAATGAGTGTATTTTGTTTATATAAACACAGAATGTAAATAATAGCTGCCTCAAAGATAAATTGTGTTGAGTTTAAATATTCCCCGCACGTTACTTTGAGGACGAGAAAATGTAATATATGTAGTTTAATTGAATATTATGCGAGTATAAATGTAACCCTTCTCTCTCTCTCTCTCTCTCACTCTCTCTCACTCTCTCTCTCTCTCTCTCTCTCTCTCTCT
>OY740773.1:86837930-87040964 GCA_963513935.1 Aphrophora alni | reverse complement strand
AGAGAGAGAGGGACGTTAGTATTATTGAAAGGAGAGCAACTTCTATTGTTTTCAAGGTACAACTACAATTAAAGTTTTATAGTAAACCTGAGTAGAATGAAGAAAACTGTAGTTATGGAAAACCTGTTATTTCTTTAAGAATTGAAATTAGTATGCAGTTTCAACACTGTCCCGGTTAAAGTACACAAGAGCTAGAGAAGGAGATAGACCCGTCCTAGAGCAACTGCTTAGGTGTTTAAAAATTTATGTGAAATAAACGCATAATGAAAAATTCAAAAATTATTTTTTTTATAAATGGAGCCAAGAATAGAGAACTAACTAATTAGAATAGGCCTTGAAAACAGACATACTAAAGGGAGAATTTTGTTAAAAGAAATAGTGAAGCTATCTTTTTTCCCCATATAATCGAATTCACTAAATAAGAAATCTTAACACCCTTTGCATTGATTTTTATTATTTTTTTTACTATTTTTAATATGCGAGTAATACAAGAGAGATAAGATAATAAATTGAGTATAAAAATAGCAAAATATGAATCTTAACATGCTATGCTAGATAACTTTCAATACTATAAATTGAACATCGGCATAATGAGAGGGGAAAAACACGACATGTTCACTAGTTATGGTACTTAGAGCATTACAATAGAAAGAAGCTTTTAAATGTATTAAAAAAGGAATATAAAGTATTATAATATGATTTTCAATGAAAAATTTATTTTTTAGATGCCTCTTCAGAAACAACAGTCCGTTTAAATCGCACTGTTACTAATATATTTTAGGACGTAACAAATAAATTTTTTAAGTTCATTTCCTTAAATATTTAGGTAAGAATTAAGAGACAATTGTATATTTTCTACAGTCCCGTAACATTTATTGTTTGAAATTAAACCTTAAATCAAATTTCTAAATAAATTCCAGTATACTTCCATATTTCCGTATCCCATATAACGCCCTAAACGCGGTACAAAATGTTAATATCTGAATCTCAAAATGTTTTGTATGCTTACGGTGGATAGGTACATATTAATTAACTATACGAAACAGATTTCAATGAAATTAATCACAATACTAGTAAAGTCATCTAGTAAAGTCAAATACATAATTATAATATAACGTTGCATTACAATGAAAGATATTTGTAAATTTACTCAAATTGTGGAAATCAAAATGTATCAAAACATGTGTTAATTTGTTTCACCAAATAATGCTATTTTGAAATTAATAATAGTTTCTCACTTTTGAGAATCTTGTGACAGAAATTTGTTCGTGATAACTAAAGTTATGGAAGTTATTTGAGTTGATTTCAAGATTTATTGTCCACTTCTACGCTTCCACTTCTAAGACGATTCCGATATTTATTTTATTTATTGAACTATAATTCCTAACTTCTGTCTAATACCGAATAGGAGAGGAGTTTGTCAAGAGATACCCATACAGGAAAGATCATAGAGAGGAAACAAATTAGGAGAACATAAAAAAATGTGTAGATTCAGCGAGAGCCCATCGGGATTGCCACCCCGTACTTACTATAGGGCAGTGACATTGAAACATACAATTTTGTATTGGGCTTTTGACACCTAAAGTAAAAATTATTAAAACTTGAACATTCGTAAGGAGCTTCTTCTGAGACGAAACAAAATTATAATATATTGAGTAAGGCTATTTAATTCAGCTGTTGTTGTATGATGGCTCTATTATAAAATTAATGAGGCGTGGTTGTCATTTTACCAAAAAGTATAGTATACCCGGAAGTGTACAGTATTAGTTCCGGGTGATGTAGAAGCGTATAAACTATACATGGGGTTTCTAACCCGCTAGATGATTTCAATTTGTTACTTTTGTTGCTAATAGCATACTTTATAAAATTCCAAAAAGGCGTGGCTGTTTTTGTTTGTTTTACAGGTTTTTAATTTGGTGGACGTTAAAAATAAAATTTACAAAGAGTGTTCCTGCCCCGAAAATAAGATGATAAAAAAAATTAACATTTTTATAAGAGATCCAATTTGTAACTTATCAAATGTCCTATATATTGCATCTGAGGATAGTTTTAATCAGCTGCTTTTACAGTATGTGTAATCTATATTATTTATAATATTCCCTAAATAAAGCTATTCGTGTTTCCTGTCAGAGGTTATTGTTGTTATGTAGGTGCAATTTTAAATTAATCTTTCTGGCCATTGAGTATATTAGAAAATTATCAAAACTTGAAATTCGTAAAAGACTGATCTCTAACCAAATTTAACGAAAATGAAATTGCCCTTGTAAGCCTAGAAGAATACTTATAAAAATTGTTGTTACATTTAATTGTTGTTCTTCATCCTGAATTATACTGTAATATAATGGTCTATGTTACTTACACCAATATTACTACTAATTCGCATATCAAATATAGTTTTTAATATTAGTTAAACAATAAGCAATTATTGTTATATATTTAATTAGAATACGTATAACTTGTCTTCAATATAACTACGTTCCTAATTTTGATAATAACGATTAAAAAATAACAATTATGTTACTGTCGTTTAAACAGATATTGTAATAACGTTTATAGGAACAGAGAGTAATTCAATAAGTTTTCGTCTCTAATGTTGAATTTAAACCGCACTGAAAAAAATAACTTCTCTTATTGACATTATAATCTAGTTTCATGATATCATGAAATACTAGTTTATTACTGGTCTCCTTAATGGCTTAATACAAAGTTATTAGATTTTATAAAGTGGAAAATACTCGGAAACTGCTGCAGGAAAACCTGGAATAATAATTATTAAATAATTTTATCAGATGTTCATCTTTTAATAAATATTGTTTCCACTAGCTTTGCACGTGATGGTAATTTAGCTTTGCTCGGTCATTTTATTATCAATTAAATTTGTTAACAATTACCATATTAATATCTCTTCATTTATTTTCTTTCTTGACTAAAATAAAATTAAAACTACACCTTGTGAAGGTAATTAGTCAAAAATTGAAACGGTTAAAAAATGAATTGAAATTGTATTCCCTTTGATGCCTTTGCTGAGTTTAGTATTACTTTTTTGTGGATAACATTTAATTGAGCTGGGACATGTCGCTAAAGCCAAGAGGACTACAATACATTATCAACAGAAAAAAAGGAACTGAAAAAGTAAAGGTTAGCTTCCGTTTCTGTGTTTTTTTTTTCATTATTTCTAAATAAATTCTTCATAAATTTCTAAATTTACAATCTCTGCTAATGAATTGAAGATTGTCACAATATTAAGCTAATAACTTTGACTACAAGTACTTATTACGTTTTCATTCTTTTCCATACAAAATTAAATTTCAATATGCAAAACTCTGTTTTTTAGTATATACAAAAAATTAATATTTGGTTAGAGAATTTTTGCTTTCTTTTGTATTTTTTAAAAAGCTTCACTATCTTCAGTTACAACAATACTACCATTAGTTCTTATACATACATTAATTTTCTACCTCATGTTTATTTTTTAATTCCCTTCATAATATTATGTCAAAATGAAGCTACAGTAAATTAAAAAAATTCAGTTACACTTTTCCTTCAACTCTGGAACTTTGATGTAACTTTTGAAATTTTAAGTTAACTCGACTATTTCAGCGATAAACGTAAACAAATCTCCTTTCAATATTGATAGCAGAGACAGGCAACATATTGAAGCATAACAATAAACTTAGCTTTGGTTGACAAATCTCGAGCTACATACGAAAAAAAATAGAAAAGTTCAAAATTAGCAACTCCATTTTCAAAAATGTCCATCTGTAGATTTCCTCGGCAGTTTCGATGTCACGATTCTTAAGAACTGAATCGATTTTGATAGACTTAAAATTGAACTCTTAATCCAAGCATTGACATAAGTTATTTGTATTTTTTCTTTTAAAACAATCTGGTAAATTTATTCCTTTCAATTGTAAAATTTGTGTCTTCAAAATGATCAATATTATAACAGTATTAACGATAAAACACGCGTCACATTTCCTCAACAGCCATCTTATTTTTAATTATTATAAACTAATACGATTATTTGTTTAACAAATATTTCAAACCGTTTCTCTTTCACTTTCACAAAATTTCAAACTGAGACACAAAACAAATACAATGAAACATCCAATCAAGGAAACAACTTTCACGCGAAATCCAATACAATATCTTTCTCAATATTGATTCGAATTGCCCCTAACCACAATCACTAGAAACTTTATTAATTATTTCCACTAAATGTCCTGATGTACATTTCGATCGGAGGGTCTTGCTTATAAACTAATTCTAAACTTACATATCTACTAATGAAATAAAATAAACCTAAAACTATAATGACCTGAGTGGAAGCTAAAATCCCTCCCACTCCACAGATAAGTTGGCCAGTAAGATAGAGGCTTGGGTTGGCCCTTCGTCAAATTATTGTTATATGTCTTTGATCTATGGAGTGGGGTGAAAGATAACTGTATCTCTAACAAAACTAATGAGAACAGGTGGCCTACTAATTACAAAAGTCTTTATAAACTTAACAATACACAATACAGTGACTACTTAATTTATTGCATCTGTATTTTCGCTAGATTACTTAGAAAGTTAATATCCGTATATGTCTTACAACTAATTGAATACATATGTTACATTAATATACTTAATATAGATGTTACAACTAATAAAATACATATGTAAATTCTACCTTAACTTGTTACATATAGACATAACTTAATATCCGTATAGATCTTATAACTAAAATACATGATTGATTTTAAATAACTTCAAATCTGTCTTTCCCTAATAATACCGTGAAAGTTAATATTTTGGTTTCAACAAAGAGAAAAGGCAATAATTAAGGATAGGTTCTTTATCTGCATTCAAAAACCTATCATCATTGTCTTTTGCTATGCAAATGCTTTCATAACTGTTCAATAACTTGTTAGAGATTACATTTTTAACTAATTTTACATTATTCAAATCTAAATCATGATTTGTTTCTAGTATATGTTCAGCTACACTAGACTTTTCTGGCCTGTCGTATTTGATGTGATATAAATGTTCTTTAAGATCTAGTCAATATTTTTCTCTTTGTTTGTTCAATATATTTCTTATCACATGTATTACTATTTATTTCATAAATTCCTGACCTCTCCAACAACGGAATTGTATCCTTTGGGTTACCTAATAATTTTTTAAGAGAGTTTTGGTTTTTGTAGGCTATTTTAATATTATAATGACTGAAAATAGAACCCAGACCATTGGTGAGGGATGAATCATGAGCTAAACTTATATATCTAATTTTAATTTCTTCTGGTTGGAGTGTCGTGGATTTGTTTCTAAGATTTTTTAGTTCCTGTTTCCTTAATATATTATCAATAATTTCAGGATCAAACCCATTAAACTGAGCTATTTCTTTTATATTATTTATTTCTTTGTTCCAACGCTTAAAAGTATGAGGGATGTTAATGGCCCTGTTAATCATACTATTAAATGCTGCTAATTTGTGTTGAATACAATGGTTGGATTCGCTTATTATGAATCTGTTATTATTTATGGGTTTTCTGTAAATGTCAAATTCTATTCTATTTTTATTTCTATTACATAACAAATCTAGAAAAGGTAAACTGTTGTTTTGTTCTACTTCATGAGTAAATGTGATAGAGCTATGTTTACTATTAATTTGACCAAGAAAATCACTAACACTACATTTGTTGAGATCAAAAATTGCAAATATGTCATGAACATACCTCAACCATATTTTAGGAAAATAGTTAAGGTTATTTTGTAGCTCCTCTTCAAATTTACTCGTGAAGAGATCTGCTATAAATGGTGACAGATTACCCATTGCTGTACCTTCTAATTGTTGGTAAAATTCATTAATAAATGCAAAGTAATTTTGATTCATGCAAACCTCGGTCAATTTTACAAACTCATTAATTTTACGAGGTTCGATGTTATTTTTAGTTAACAATTCTTTCAGATATTCTATACTTTCTTTATAAATGAGACTAAGATTTCGTTTCTTTTTAGTTTAATGTCTTTGATTTTGTTTATAAGTTCTAAATGATTTTTATTGAAATTGAGCTAAATTTTTTTTAATCCTGAAAACTCTTCAGCTAGCCATTGTGAAAGGAAGTAAGTCGGTGAGTTATTGCCTGATACAATAGGTCTCATATATTTACCTTTGCAATCCATTGATTAATCGTGGTAATACAGGATTAGAATTGTGGAATTTATAAGTATATTTTTTAGGAATAACAGAACTGCAATTTTTTATAGATTCGTTGGTGATCTTAATGCATTTGTTTAAAGGATTCCTTTTAAATTTTACATAAGGTCCCTCGTCCAACATTTTGGTAATTCTGAAGAAATAATCTTTCTTATCTAGTATTACAATTATTGTACTCCCTTTATCCGCTTTTAAATAGAAACTATCTTTTGTCCTCATACCTTTAAATAATTCTAAATCTTTTTTAACAGTAGTATTTTTAATCAAGTTTTTATTTAAATTATCTTGAATTATGAATTTACATGCGTTTCTGATATAATTTTTCTCAGACTCTTTCAAGTAATTAATGTTACTTTCTATACTGGCTACTATGTCTTCCACTGTGTTATTATTGTAATTTGGAAAACAAAACTTTAATCCTTTACTTAAAACATTTATTTATTTCATCTTTATAGATTCGTCTCACTAGATTTGTTTTTAACTAACGGCGGGCATTTATTAAGAGTTGGTGTAGATGTTCTTTATTTTCTACTTTAGAGATGTCAGTAAATTTATTATTAAGGTTAATACATTTAGTTTCTTTTTTTATGTTCATTAATTACATACATTTTCGACACAAATCATCCAATTCTTTTCAGTTACTATTTTTTGCTAGATTGAGGTGTAATTTATATAATTCTAATTCTATTCTACTTACTGTAACTTAGGCTACTGTATAAATATTTTATTTCGAAATTTAAACATTTCTTCTTAGCAAATTCAATTATATTCTCTGTGCGAGAATTTTTCCATTTAATGTTGATGCCACAAATGAAATTTGGAAAAACATTCTGTTTCTGACATTTTTTAAGATATTGAATATCTACTTTTCATAAACTTAATTTTAAACCTAACTTACGGAAGAGGTTTTGCTCAGTTGACCGGGAAGCCATATTATGATACAATCTTGTTGAGAAATGTGATGAAATTCACAATAATGATTCGAATTTGCCCCTAACCACAATCACTAGAAACTTTAAAATAAAACACAATTATCTGATTAATTTTTCTCTATTAATTATTTCCACTAAATGCCTTAATGTACATTTCGATAACATGGTTATCACCATCGGAGGGTCTTGCTTATAAACTAAATCTAAACTTACATATCCACTAATGAAATAAAATTAAACCTAAAACTATAATGACCTGAGTGCAAGCTAAAATCCCTCCCACTCCACAGATCAGTTGGCCAGTATGATAGAGGCTTAGGCTGGCAATTTGTCAAGTTATTGTTATATGTCTTGGAACTATGGAGTGGGGTGAAAGATAACTGTACCTCTTGATTAGAACCCTTGATCTAACAATAGAATTCAATATCTCCAACAAAACTCAAGAAACCTACTTTCGAGCATTGAGTATCTGCTTGTATTACATCTTATGATTAGGCTGGGTAAGTACCATGATGGTTAAATAAACTTGTTTCATAATATAACATGTATAAAAACTAACCTGACATTCCTATAGACGAAATATATTGTATGAAATATCTATAGAAGTGGACAAATGTTCATGATAAGAAGGTTTCAAAGACTGTTTAGTTTTTGGGAATGAAACTTAACACCTAAGGTGTAACAATATACTTAAAGAATTAAAGTAAACGTATTTTATTTTTATTTTAATAAATAAAGAAAATCGTATAACTGAATTGTTATCAACGAACAAAAAATCAAATAGGAGAAATAAAAAGTTCGTATCTAATTAGTTTATTTAACTTCATTGTTAAATTTTAAATACTCATGTTATATTTTTTAATCAAAATTAGTCTATTATTAGCTCATTTCATATTGGTGGGACCTCCAACTACAGACTAATTGGACGATATGTAAGAGTGTAGAACCAAGGCAGTAAATATTGGACACAAGGATCAATTTACAAATGTCGGCAAACAAATTGCAAAAAGAAAAACTTATGTTCATTTAATGCGTTGCTAATTCACTCTTAGACATCTCCAATTAGGCTACAGATGGAGGTCTAAAGACATAGACAGACGGACAAACACTAGGACGATGTTGGCTCCTTAGAGGATTATTCACAACTAACAATCTAATTATTGTATCACACGTTACTATAGAAATTATTTCTTTATTGAAAGTTCATTGTTATATTCCTTTATTATTAGGAGATTAGATACATATTCCAGATATAGCTAATAAATTACTTTAATAAAATTTGTGACAAGTGTTAAGCTGTCTTAAAATTCAGTAACCATATGAAAGATTATCTCAAGTTCTAAAAGATGCTAAATATCACATTGTGTTACAGAAACATTTGTAATAATTTTATAAGTGTTTATTATTACGTCATTTAACATCTAGATACTTTATAAATATTCACTTGAAATGAGTAACATTTCACTTGTGGAAACTTCAATCATCAAACTAATGAAAACGCACTAATTTTCAATAATATTTAACTTGATACACAATTAATTTGGAACAATCTGACTATTCAATGATTACGTTTTCACCTTTAGTTGGGTTTGTCTCTTGAAGTTTATATCACAAATTGTGTATATATGTAAAAACTAATTTTTGTCTTCTTGTTGTTTGAAGGCAAATATTTCCCGGTCATGATCGCCTAATATAAAATTAAAGACGCCAAGCCCTCGAATATTCTAAAAATGTTAGAGTCGGAGAAGAACAAGTGATGATCAAGAGAGACCTGATGAAAGAGAATGGTATAACCGAAGACGAGATGGAGAAAGATGTACATCTAGCTATGGCCTTCGGGATTGCCAAGCACATACTTCCTAAAGTGAGCTTCTGAGGGTAACTAGAGTAAGCTCAGACCAGGAATGTGTCTGCTGTAATGGGCGTGTCCTCCCTTCTATTTGCTTCCTTAACCTGACGTGATGGTACAACATTTAATTCTTAAAGTTTAAGTATAAGTTAATTCTTAAAAGTTTAATTTTGTAAACGTTTTATTCTTATTTACACCGATAAAAGAAACGAAAGTAGGGTAGGCGTTTACACAGAAACATTTGAGGTCTATATTTTTTAATTGGGGTTGTACTGCTGAAAGCAAACGTAACAAACGAAGTGTGGGGGGGGGGGGCTCATTTCCTCTCCACCCCAGACACATTCCTACCTTACTGACGTTACTGAAAATAAATTACTTACCCATGGTGATATAACAGACATTTTAATTTGATGTAAAATTTAGTAATATCAAGGCTTGTGTCGTTAATTATATAGAAAAATAAACTTATAATAATTTATTGGTACGATGTGAGAAATATATTAAATATATATATATATATATATATATATATATATATATACAAATTTTGTATGGTTTTAAAGGGAATTTATAAATATGCAGATTACAAGAGAGATGAGTTACAAGTCTACTGTAACAAATTACTTCTGCACAAACATAATCGGAACATACCCTTTATTATACTTAAATGTATACGGTATGAACATATTTTCGATCCAATGTATGAGATAATAGAAAATAAAATTTTATTTAAAAATTGTTTTGATTATTATCATTATTATAAATAAATCTGACCATGAAATATTACATTAAAAGAAATTATCAAAGATTTAATTTCTAAAACTCACAAAAAAACAAATTTTTTTTTTTTAATGGAAGTTACAATACTAAAGGGATAAACGAAAATTGGATGAGAATAATTTTCGATAACATATAATTTAGGGGTGATTTTAATCAAACATAGTCATTATTGAGGGGATTTTATTACTTATATATACTCAGTAAAAAATAAGTCCAAATTAAAATTTTTATTATTTATAGTTTCATAAGATTTATTAGACGACAAAGTTTTAACGTTTTGGATAAATATTTTTCGATGTTAAAGTAATAGAAAACAACTAAGTAATTAAAAACATGAGAAAGAGAGAATGAATTAATGGGTTTTTATTTAGGGGCGAGTTTAGGACTGTATAGTCCTCTCTACCACCTAACCCCATTACAACATAACAACATATATAAAATATAAAATACAACTTGATAATAATAAAAATTAAAAAATTTAAAACAATTAAAAATAACTAAGATAATATAAAAAATCTACAAACTTAAATTTAAACTAGCTACAAAATGAAATTAAGAATTTGAAATAAAATAAAAATTAACAATCTTAAAATTAAAGTGACAAGACAAAATGAAAGTTATAACTTAAAATAAAATAAAAATTAACAAATTTAAATTTAAACAACATAATAAAATATAGAATTTAGAAACAAAAATTAAATAAAATGAAATACTGTAGCTTACATGTGTTGATACAGATAAATACAATCACACATACACACAAGCACATTCATACATAATAACATTTAAAAAAGGACACCACATAAATAAATAATCACTATTATTACTACGTAAAAGCTAAAGAAAGTACCAAATACATATTTCAATCATAAGAGAGAGAGAGAGAGAGAGATTTCAGAGAGAGAGAGAGAGAGAGAGAGAGAGAGAGAGAGAGAGAGAGAGAGAGAGAGAGAGAGAGAGAGAGAGAGAGAGAGAGAGAGAGTGAGAGACATTCTAGTAATAATAATAAATTAATGAGAATTCACAGAAAGTAATAAAGATGTAACCTATAAACAAGAGAGAGCAGTAATTTTTCAAAAATAAAATATCATTTTAAAAAGTTTAGATATTCAATATTTTTAGGTAAATTTTAAAGTTTACAACAAGTCTGTTGCAGATGCGCACCGGTGCAATGATGTAACATGTAGAGATTTTGAGCCGAACAGACCTCAGTGAGTTCAGAACGATTCAATAATTTAGAGACGCTGTAAAAGAAACCTACCAACTCCAACAACTGCAAGCTACATTTCAAGCCAAAATAAAAGCATCACCAGAGAGGACGCTTACTTAATACGTATTGAAACTTCGTACTGGGTGACAAAGAAGAGTCTTTATTTATACTCGATTCAAATAAATTGATGAAAGATACCCATTCTAGAGAGTCACCACTAAAACATCTTAATTCGAGCTTAGGTAAGCGAACCACTGACTTTTGTACAGGGGCAGGTTCACTATTACTCTTGGATTGCATTTTGCTTTGAAATGAGGTTAGGGTAGAATTAATATAATCTACTAACTCATCTGCACTATTAAGAGACGCGTAGTTAAGTCTAAATTCAGGATAACTAGCCAATTTAAGCTCCAGGTAAATGTCTAAAGCATTAGAAAATTCTTGGCGAATCTTACTGACAGATTTTGCGCGCAAAATAAATTTTTGAAGATCCTTGTCAGAAGTTTTTTTTGTAAGATCAAAAATCATTTGAATCTGTGAGAATGCGTTCTCCATTCTTACTTTCACAACTGCAAGTGATTTTGCCATTTTACAAACTTAATTCACGGAAAGACACTAAATGAATTTATTTATCTTGAAAACACGCTAACCACTTTTTTTTTTATTAAATAAACTTATCTTTTTATACACAATAAGAGGTTTATTTTAAACATAGGCCCTCAACTTAAGAAATGTGGTGTAGTCTATAAAGTACAATAGAAAGTCAAAATAAGCAAAACTGAATTAAACATAAATTATTTACAATGAAAAGCTGAATAGACCCTTTTATGGTAAACACATGAGTTATGTCAATAATATTAATAAATTTCAATACCTTTTAAACTTTCTCCTTTTGTGACCTAGTTTCTGAAAGTAAATAAAATAATTATAGTCTATTGAGATAACATATGAGCAGGTAGTACAATACAAAGGTCAAAATATTTATAAGCCAGATTTTGTGTACACACTAAGTGAAAGTATTAAATTTACAATATTATTTCTATTACAAGTTTAATTTTATTGGAGATCAATATTAAACTAAAATAATACTAATCGACAATTCTCAATGACAAAAAACTGGTAGCCCGTCAAAAGTTATTGAAGTCTACACAAAATTTCATCCTTATAAAATTCAACTTGTCTATGAGTTGAATGAAGATGATCCAGACCGTAGTCTTCAACTTTGTGAGGAAATAGAAACTCTAATTTTAGCTCATCCATTGTTTATTCAATTGAAGACAACGGTCTGGATCATCTTCATTCAACTCATGGACAAGCTGAATTTTATAAGGATGAAATTGTGTGTAGACTTCAATAACATTTGACGGGCTACCATTTTTGATAGAGAAGAGATAGCGAACTCTGGTTTTCACCATTCTTTAAGTTTTTGTAAACACTTCAAAATGAGGTGTCACTTGAAGGGGGTTTACATTTAAAAATTTTGAGTTGCCCCCAAAATCCCCCATTTTTGGGGGACACACCAAATTTTCAAAATCATAAAATGAAACTTCCTGCTAAGATTGCACGACCACCAAAAGGATATCTCTGTATATTTACTTAGAAAAATATTAGAGGGGGGGGGTCTTGACTTTTGATTCACCCGGTAGTTTTTTCATTACAGTTTAACATTATTTTTTGTTATACTCTATTCAGAAAAAGTAACTCAGCTAAAACACTAAGGGGTAGGGTATGCAATCTTGTTACACTAAATAAGGGCACACGTAAGCATTGTTACTTCCAACATTCAGATTCATCCTTTTTCATTTAAAGTATAATAGCATTACATAAACGTTTTAGAATATTAAAATGTTATTATTATAGCAAACCAAAAACATATTTCTTAAAACACAAATTAGAAGTAAATATTACTCAGGTACGATCTTTGACTATTTTAGATTATTTGTTCTTAAAACAGAAAACTTTATTTATTATATCCTTTTTGTGTGACTAGTGAAATTAGAGAATGACCTCCATTTTAAAAGTTTAATTTTTTACAGTTATTCATTGATATCTTATTTTAAATCTTTAAGAACAATATTCTGCAATATTTGGTAATATATATGTGTAACTACAAAATTCTTGAATCTTAAGTAGAATACATAAAATTTGTAGAATTGTATTTCTAATTGAATTATACATTATTAAGTCGGATGTTAAAAATAAATGAACATTATTCAGTTTTGTGTCCTAAAAGACTTTAGGTCGAAATCTCATAGATGGATTGGGGTAAAATGATTAAGGTTCTATGTTTTATCTTCGTTTGTAGCACTTATTTGTATAAAAGGGGGTAAAGGAGTGCACAGGGAAAAGTGATTTTATTTAAATAAATTAAATAAAAATAAAAATTATACAACGCTTACCTGCTTGAAGGAAATATGGTAATTTTTGGAACCAAAATACCGTTTTCCTATTTTTATCAGTATATATGTAAGTTTAGATTTAGTTCATAAGCAATACCCTCCGATGATGATAACCATGATATCGAAATTTACATCAGGGCATTTATTGGAAATAATAAATAAAGAACAATTAATCAGATAATTGTGTTTTATTTTTAAGTTTTTAGTGATTGTGGTTAGGAGCAAATTCGAATTATTATTGTGAATTACACCACAGTGCTCAACAAGATTGTATCTATTTTAAATATTTTATATTTTAAGAGATAAAATGTCTTTATTGATTTTTATAAATAGGTAGGCGATTCTATTTGATCCGGATTAGGTAATTAAAGGTGTCTACGAATAAAGAAAAAATCCCTTCAAGCTTGATTATCTAATCTACATTTATTTATTCTAGTTATAGCTGAATGTACATATAACAATAGTACCGAGATTATAAAAATCGAAAGTTATGTTGATCTCCATTGCACCTGTATAACATAATTAAGTATGTGTAGGGGGCCAAGTATTGGATTAATTTACTTGAATTAATTAGGCCCTGTAAAGGGTTTATCTACCCATGTGGAAAATTTGTCTTCACTTTGCCAAGGTTAAAACTCTACTTACTAGAACTCTAGCTTTGGGGCAATTTTAAACCAAACACTATATCTTTAAAGTGTTATTTAGTTCGAAGGTAGAAGGTTTGGTTTTATCCAACAAGAGGAGAAAATTATTTAAAAATAATTAACATTATGAATGTGTTTTTATTATTATTATTTTTTTTACAATAAAAATATATACGGAAAATACAAATTACAATATAAAACAAACCGATACTACATACATATAAATAATACCCGTATTAAACTGTATTAGCCTACGTCCAAATTCAATTATATAATTAGCGGTAACCTGAAAGTAGTCTTGTATTGCAGAGGTTAGTTTAGTATAACTGTTTATTTTCAATGTCTTAAATACACATTTAAAAGTGCTCGTCAAAAAATAAATACGTGGCTTTCAATTATATGTAATGTAAGATAAAGAATGCGTTTTATATTTTAAAAGGAAAAGGTTTTTTACTAAAAATTCATCCAAATGAGTATAGGCGTTTTTGTTAAAATGCATTGATATCGTCCATTCTCTACAATCCTGTTATTGAACCAATAATTTTGTAATTGCTGTATTCGGAATTGAGTTTTAAATTAAGGTAGATGTTATAAAGTTTATTATCAATCAACTTGTGAAATATACTTCAACTAACTCTAACTCGTGTGAGTATTTATTAGTCTATCTGAGTTTGTTATATCTTACATATTCAAAGCTTTCTGATGTCAAATAATTTAATATTTTAGTATTTATTAAAATATTAACATTTTATATTGATGAACTATCTTGAGAAATACTTTTTTACTAAACCATGTGCTCGTGAGTGTTTAGTTTAATTCTGTCTGTATTTGCTTTATCTTGCATACTAAAAGTTTGTCATAATATGTAAAGTAAAATTTATTTTTATCTTTAAATAATATTTATTTTATGGAACTCTATTGGTTAGTTGGTTATTAAATAACCTTAATTGGTTAGTTGTTTATTATTAGAGATTTTTATAATCTCTATTTTCACTTTGAATAAAATACTAATTTAGTGAATCTTGAATTTAGAGTCTGTCTAGTGATGGGTTTTTAAATTAATTGTCAATAGTTTTATTAGTGCTGGATAAATAATAAAAATAAATAAAAAAAACATAAAACGAAAAATATAACAAAACAGTCTACATTTGCACACACAAAGATTCTAGACATGTTCAATTCTCTTACATCTGTTTAAAAATCTGGCTTTTTAGAATCTTAGCTTTTTTATAATGCAGTGAATATTTGTATTCCAAGATAAATATTCAAAATTCCTATGGACGTGAGCTAGTTCAATATTCAGCTCATAGTCCCTGAGGGGCTAATATTTAAAAATAATAAAATCTTCTCTTTTTTTTGGCTGTCCAACATTTAATGACTGTTTACAACACATCTGTTATATCTTTAATTTATTAAAAAAGTTAAAATACTTTTTTTTTTAATGGTTAAAGTAAAATATAAATAAAAGGTTTTTGATGAGTTTTTTGTATACTCTCTTCATCAACGTTTAAAGTAATTTCTAAAATTTAGTAGATTTAGTTATACATTATATATATATATATATATATATATATATATATATATATATATATATATATATATATATATATATATGTGTGTGTGTGTGTGTGTGGGGGGGGGGTGTATTTTCTTTTCACGATATTTACATTTACAAACATATACGATTTATCTGAAAAACTTGTTCTGCTTTGGGAGAATTTTTATACTGATTTTGGTATTATTTTAATTTTAATGTTTTTTTTTTGTAAAATATCCCTTTTCTCGGATATTTCCTTCCCTTTTCTTATAATTTTAAATACAAATACTTCTTTACACTATTGCTTGAAATTAAAGTTAGTTGGTTTTTTTTTATTTCAAACTTTTGACAATTAAAGTTATTCTTATTTTTTGAAAATTATACTGGAAGAAATATGATAAATGTGGAAGAAATGATATCTTGATACAATACATTTCATGCAATGATTTCCGCAAATTACCGGCTGGGAAATGTAATTTTAAGTTTCTGTTCATTTTAAGTCTAAATATATTCCAATAACATAATTTTACTTTTTATTATTGTCAACAGATGCACATAAAATTTTAAGAAATATTTCTGAGAATTGAACAGTGGGAAAGAACATGATTGATTTAACTTACATGTCAAGACACAGTTTTGTGAGCTTTTTGAAAATATTATAATAGCTAGTTTTCAAAACTAAGACTGAAATGGCACATAAATATGTAGCAAAAAATGTTATATTTCAGTAAATAATTTCGTAAATAAGATAACTTGTTTGGCAGTGAATTGATATTGTGGGGCCTGAATTTAATTTTGTGTGTGTTATTTTTCATGAGTCACACAAAATTTATTAGCAACCCTCTACACCCCAGCTCCAAATAAATACAGAACTTAAACCATTGCTTTTTTGGGTGCCCCTCTCACTAAAAGAGATTACCCAAACAGAATTGAAATATCTTACATATTTAAAAAAAAATAACAAATGGTGGTAGTTTCTGTTTACTCATTGTATGTAATTTCAAGCTTTAATAATACTCGTGATTTTAAGACTTTTATTTTTCTCATGTACGGATATTAGTTTACATTGTGTACACACTGCGTGTTTCGAATTATTTGTTTTGTGTATTTAACAAAATATTCAGATTTTTTTCAACGAAGAGAATAAAAAGTATAATATTAAGAGAGATATTTTTACACTGTTTGCATAGTTTTTATATTGAACATGTATGGTGTTATTTATATAAAATATCGTTTACTGAAACCTCAACATAAAACTGTATTATTGCATTTCCTGCTTTAAACTAGTTCCTTCATTGTTGAAATTTAATCCAGGCTGATTCTTTTAAACCAACTTCCTACATTTAATCTTTTCACTGGCTATGAATAAAACGCACAATAAATATATTAAACTATTCTTACTAGAATTCTCAAAATATACAGTTAATTGGATACAGGGTGGGTTTAACAAAAAGGTATACATAGAGAGAAACTCCCACACGATGTTTTAAGTATTCCACAATCTATTACTGACCAAAATATAAATTGATTTTGTTATTCTTTTTATCCATTCTAAATTCTAAATTACGTCTTTTGAAATAATAAATTATTGTCAAATTGTACGGTTTATTATAATTAAATCTTCCTTAAGATTCAATTATTATGTATGTTAAAATACAATAAAATTTTATTGGAGTTAACATGAGCTATCGAAGGATTTGACATTTTATTTTAATAGGACTCGTTTTATTTTTAAAAAAGTTACAATAATATTTTCCTAAACATGCATGAAGTATTAAAAATTAATATTTTGATTATTTTTGAAATGATCCTAACTATTAATAATTTATTTATTGGCTGATTGTTCTACACATCTATGTTGTACCTTAAAAACAAACCCCTTAATAAAATATTTCTTTTGTCTGTTTTTTGTTATACATGAATTTCCGTCCTTATGAAACTCTCTCGCTGCATAGTTTATTTTTCTCCTTAGTTATTCCTTATTCCTCCGGAAGTTTAACAGTCTTTTTAGAATTCACTTTATATAATCTAATAATCTTCGTTCCATCCAGTTTTCTTGATGATTAAATAAACATATCTATCTATAAAAACTGAATTGTTATCAGTAACACTGGGTATTAAGGTGAGACCAATATGTTCTTATTTTTCCATCAAAACCTTTATTTTAGTGTTTAGTATGGTGTAGGTAAATCTTAAATTTTTTTATTATTTATCGTATAATTAGCATTTTTTTAAACTTTTGATTTTCCTAAAAGAAAAAGAAACTGGATTTTTCTTACACTTTCTATTTCCAATAATTAATTAAATTTGTTGTATAATTTCAAAAATTAGGTTTCAATAACTCAGTTGCATATATTGAACTACCACTTTCCTTTTCTCCAATTAAACAACGCTTCTATTACTAACTTATTTACAGTTAACAAAATACAAATATTTCAAAAAGGTTTTAAAGATACTTTATAACAAACTTTCGCTCGACACGATTTAACGACATAATTTACGCCATCTTTAAGATATTTACAACTGGCAAAGCCTATCCTTAATTTTTGCAGTAATATTAAAGTATTGTCAATAATAATAATTCAGTTACATTAAGGTTCTTATACATGTAACAACTGAGGATGGCGATTTAGTCATTGAAACATCATCAAAAATAAATAAAGTGTTTATTGTTTGTAAATAATTTTCTTACGTTTCTTTTGGTGTATTATTTTATTATAATTACTTTACACCTTATATCTTATATTTCATTTTAACATTAAATATATATTTTATTGTAGTTTAATCAATAAAAAGAAGTAGGTTTTATTTTCACGATTTGTATTAGGATTTATTATTACCGTAAATACATTTTAATTGGTCGTTTCAAACGGGTATACATCTACATTGATTTGCACATTAGTTTATTTAGATCAATCAACATTCCCGAGACACACTTTATGTTTTTTATGTTTCCAAGACATCATCCTTTCTCAACGTGTAATAAGGAGTAAATGTATAGACGATTCTAATCTTCCCTAATAAGATTAATTTGCATCATTCTGGCAAATTAATTAACAGGTATTTACCGTCCTGTTGCCCTTTTATATTCCGGTGATACCTACGACAATAATTATAAATAGCTAGTCTATCATCTGAAAAATAGAATTCAATAATTTTGTTTAAACTTCCAACTGAATTACCACTTAAGTAAAATCTGTTACATTTCATTTACGTTATGTAAAAACGAAATATATTAATATTAGTTAACTTAATTAATTATATTAATTGAATTTAAAAAGCCTAAAAACAAGCAACTTCTTAATGTTGAACTCAATATCACAAAATAGGACTTACATATTCAGTTTCATGTTTAAAACGACAAACAACTTTCTCCCACTGTCAGAATATACCCCCTTTTAAATTCTGCTAAACTCAATAACTTGATTTATCTAATATCTATTGAGAAAAAAAACTATGATGGAATTTTGATGGAGTCAAATGAATATAAAAACACCTGAACGGACTGATACATCCGGATAAATTAAAAACAACTTGAAATTAAAGTTTAAAATTAGTGGTTAAAGATAAAAACATTGATTTTCCAATAAACTAAACTAATATTAAAATAAAATCATTTTTTTAAGCTTTAAAAAATAATTCTGATAGTCTCTAGATCTTTCCATCAACATAGAACTAATAAATAGTTTTTGCATGCAGATATTTTTATTCAAAATTGATAGTTGTTCTAGGAGGTTGAAATCTGTGCTTGGAAAAGTGATAACATGAGAAAATTTCCCTTGAGGGTTGATTAACCCTACACGTAACATATTCTTTACTTCACCCTTCACAGTTATTTGTCAATATTATGCATTTATAAGGGCGATCAAATAACGCCTGATATAATATACTGGTTTTTGTATTCTCTTCATACTGTCTACTTTATATTTTAAAAATTAAATACATATTTTCTGATAATTTGATTATTATTAAGGGATACATTTTATTTAAACAATTTCGATTTATTGTTAACTAAAACTTCAGCAATTTGCTAGTGTTTCATGTAATTTAATATTTAATATGTTCGATAGCACAAAACGTTACAACTAATTAGAGTCTTATCAAAAATTAAAACAATAATACATCATAAGAGCATATTACAGTAAAATGGCTTTAGATGTTGAAGGATAGGGTTAACTATATTTTTTATCCCTTCTGTATGTTTCACCTTATAATAGTTTCGTTAATGTAACTCTATCTTTATTGAATAAGATTTACATTGTGGAAAATCTTCTTATGTTAGGATTTGCATAACCTGCACACATCTTTGCCTCTCGTCACTCCAAAACCCGTTTTGTTTTCATGGATGACAAAAAGTTATTTTTCCCCAAAGCTTTAAAACGCTTTAAAATTTATGCTGCACTAATCATTCAATAAGCCGGTGCACAGGGGATTTGCGGGTAACTAGAAAGCAGACAATCTAGCTAAAAGGGGTTCAAGGTCATAGTTTGTAGGACCTGGGCCAGCAGTAGGAATATCCGTGTGTTGGCCAAAATGGCCATAAATAGATGGGTGCATGCACAACACCAGAAAATATGGAAAACCTTAAGAGACACTCGCATACTAAATCATTACTTAAGAACATCCCTCAAGTAGTCCTGGAGAGACAACTAAGGCAAATCACAGGACTTATTACGGGACACTGTGGTCTGAGAGCGCACTTGCGCAAGGTAGGAACTTATCATGGCGAAACTGTGTAGGAAAAGTAAGGAGACTCCAGACCACATAATTTTCAATTCTGAAACTCTGGCCAATAAGAGACGTTAGATTTCTGGATTCCAAATTCCTTGGTATTCAGAACATTATTAATTGGACGAGCTAGTTTGTGATTACTCTAACTCGTAAGGGAACCTAATATGTTAAGCTAGAATGAGGTAGCATTACATGCACAATAGGCCATCGGTCGCGGTGCTCAGTGCCGGTGCTGGCCCTTTAAACTCAAAACTAAATCATCTATCACTACATGTAAAGCTTACCCATATATTATAGTCTTGGTTTCTGCGATCAAAGTCCTGATTGTTAGTGAGATGGTCGTTGTAAAAGTTGAGTTATAAAATATAATGTATAAACATTTTGGCTTTGGAATTGAAATATAAATGCATGCAATAAATGTTTATAAACTAAATGCTGAATAAATCAAGATGTACAGACTTTAATAATTATTAATACAGTAGTTTATAGTGAAATATGATCTGTACTTACAAATTCTTATAAACAGAAGTTCCTCAATCACAATAAAAATAATTTAATAAATCAACAAAATTACTGCATTTAGTCGGTAGAAACGGCAAAGTTTGTTGCAACAGAAGACAAAATTTAGGTCATGTTTGTCATTTTGTCACAAGTCTACTTTTCTGTCAAACAACTCCACATCTACACAGTGTTTTAGATTTCTTTATTTTCTTTGTAGTGGTGACTTTTAAATTATCATCACTCTTATATTTCGTGAGATAGTCGTTTCAATACATCATGACTTAAATGACAATTTTCACTGCCATTTGGACAGACATTGGTGTATAAAACATATCTGTAGGACAAACTTTTTGTTCGCACTGTATCGGAAAACTTTAGGCTTTCTGAAAGGCAATCTTCTATATTTTGCTAAACTTGGCCAATTTTGTCAGAGTTATAACGTCATAGTGCGTTAGTAAAATAGTTTCGTAAGTTTATTTTATGGTTTTTATAATTATTTATGGTCTGTCTTTTGTTTATTCAATTCATAATATGTTAGCTGTTGTTTCAAGTGGTGGGTTTAATATACTGAAAGTTATATTTTCGGTGTTTTTTTTCTGTTACAGGCCTAGCCAAGAAATGCAAACAGTTCTATATATATATATTACTTACGTCGTCTCATACACACTGATTATTGTCTCCAACCGGTTTCGCTGCTTCAATTAGTCAGCATCATCAGGGTTTATCTGCTACTGCTTCGTCATTAACATAAAAACACTACACAACACACATTACAGACACACATGCGTACACTTTATGTCCTGTCAGGTGGCTGACCAGTCCCGTACTGAATCTGTATCTCGTATTTTTTTATCATTATTCAAATATGCAGAGTAAAAACCGTTGGATTCAAACCTTATTTGTTCATTTATTATTTTTGTTTTGCTGGTTTTGGTTTTCAACAAATATATAAAACTGCTCCCAAGCTTTCATATTATATCCCTTTTCGCATTGTTTTAAAATATTCATTGTGCTTTCCATTGTGTCATACGAGTGCATGTTATCTAGAATATGCTTCGCGAAATTTGATTTTTCTGGTTGATCCAATTTTATTGCAGCCATATGTTGTTTATACCTTTTTTTTGAAATTAACAGTTTGTCCTATATATATGGTATAAACAACATATGGCTGCAATAAAATTGGATCAACCAGAAAATCAAATTTTTCAAGTATATGTAATATATATACTTTAAAGTTTTAAGAACAACTTGGTCCGTCGTGGTATGTTGGTTGCATGACTCTAAAACTTACATTACAAAATTAACTTCTTCACCTGTGCAGTAGTATTTTAGAGCACCAAGTATGTGTAAAAACAATAAACACCGGGCGGTTACAAATTTAACATTTTATCTAAGCTCTCACGAAATCAATGCTTGCTAATTCGTGATGTTATGGTGTAGTTGAGATATTTTGATTTGAATTTCTTACAACTCGATATAGAGAACAGTTTGTGATACATAAACAAAATATAAATTGAGATTTTTAAACTGGTGTTTTTACCTCATTGAGTAAAAAAAGTACTTTTTTGGTTTTATAGCTATCGTAAGCTCTCTACAGCCAAAAAGTGATTATTATAAAATTTGGTACGTTGATATATTCGTCTATATTTTAGAGATTTTGTTGTTGTTTACTGACAATTAGAAATCTTATATGTGGAAAATAACAGCTTTCAGTTATCTAAAGTAATGTAAAAACATATCTGGAATAAGCCAAACGCGTCCACATGCCAAATTTTATAAGAAGTGTGTTTCTTTTGGTATGTCCTACAAGTAATCACTATTTGCTAAAAATAATATATATCTTTAAATGTATATATATAATTCCAATTAAACTACAAAAATTAAATATACAATTATTTCAATGAACGTTGTGGTGAAGTTCACAGTATTAATTAATAATTCCCCTAACTACAGGAACAGGGGGGAAAATAAAAAACAATAAATTTAAAAAAATGGGAGAGTTGAATTTCATTCAAAATTTCTTGTGATATTTACGAAAAGATAAATCAAACAATACTCTTATATTTCATACAATATTGTATATATTTTAATATTATTAGTATACGTTTTAGTGGTCTAAAGTAGCAAATATTTATACAGTTTAGTTTTAGTAACATATTTTTACTTGTTTTGTAAGGTTATCACCATCGGACCCAACTACATAAAGACTTTAAATTATCTTTATTCTACCTTGTACATAATAGCATCGTATATTATGTATAAGGTAGAATAAACATTACGATGTAGTCTTTTTGTGTTTTTAATGTTTTATTGTGAGAGTTTTCCTTCATTGTATATTCACGACAGTGCTCTAGTGATTCATATGATCTAACACATGTCGAACTCAGTTAATATAGGTTCAAAAATAACAATTTATGTTACTGTAGTTTAAACAAACACTGTAATAGCACAACGTTGTTTAAACAGAAAGTAATTTAATAAGTTCTCGTCTCTCATCTTGAACTTTATATTTCGCATTTATCATGCAGTGACAAAACTAACTTCTCATTTTGACGTTCTAATTTAATTTGACGAAAAGCTGAAATATAGTTTCATATGCCCCAATGTCTCAAAAAACTATTAGTTTTTATGAAACTAAATATATTTGAGAACTATTATAGTAAAACTTTGAATAATAATTCTGTTATTAAATAACTTTATCAGATCTTAATGTTTAAATAAATGTGGTTGTTACTCATTACTAATTCGCCTTTACTTGATCTTTTAAATGAAAATGGTATTTCTTAAAATTACCATACAACTATATCTTAATAAAAACGCTAATTTATTAGTTTTTTGTTTTTATTAGAATGAAAATAACATTGAAATTAAACCTTGCGAAAGTAATTAGTAAAGAACTAAAAAAAATTAAAAGTGAGATGAAATGATATTTGCTTGTATTTGTATGAAAATATCTCACTGGTTTATTATACAGGGTGCGGCAAAAGTGAGTTAACCTAAAATGCAGCTTAGCTATAACTTGTATTTTACATAACTATAATAGTATCATTTTTAGTTACCTGTTAGAAACTGCTCAAAGTGGCCACCTTCATTATTTCCTATACACTTTTGGCACCTTTCACTACTGATTTGCACATTTCTTTGCATAAATTGCTTGCCTACTAGGAGGTTGAGCTTCAAGAAACTGTTTTTCGAATCCTGCAATAATATTGATAGAATTACGATCAAATTGCCACCACTTTTTCAAAAGAAGAACTCGTTGATCTAGAGAAAGTTTACGATTCATAATTGTAAACATTAACGTACAGAATTGAATAAAATAATCAACACACTCAACTTGACTTCACGGTCACCAGTGGTAGACTGACTAAACAAAGATTAAACCTTCAACACATCTTAGATTAGATAAGCAGCTACACAGAGATAAACAATGTCGCTTACCGGTTTTTAGCTGTTAAATGATTATTCCAGCACACGGTATACCTACTGTTACTTTAATACATTATACACTATAGACGTCTTTTTGATAATCAATTATGTGCATTCGTGCAAAATTTCCCTCACGAAATGTAACATTACAAAATTATATTAGATCAATTTCTTTTAGGCAACAATTCCACCAGTTCAACGTCCACTGTGCATTTTCGTATAGTTATAAATAAATATTGAACGTGGGAGATCGAATACTTGATAGAATAAGCTTGAATAAGAATTCTTACAAATAGTATGTTTATTTATTCAACGACAAAGTTACCTTCATCAGAGATCTACGTGACACAATAACTAAACTATAACTGCTTGTTGTTCAGCTGACCTTAAGATCTCCTGGAATTGACCATTTGATCTCTAGACATAGTCGTTGGAGTTTATCTCTATCAATTCCAACTTGTGGGCTCCCTACTCTGTGGCGTGTGCTTCGAGACTGGAACATATTCGTTTCGACTGTCCATTCTTTGTCCTATAAAGGAGTGTTCTGATGTCCGAAGTGCCCAATAATAATGATGACATAATGAAATTATTTTGGTCTTTGCAGTCTTAGACGAGACTATTGTCATTAATAATGATGGAGGCAGTATATAAAAGCGTGAGATCCAGTAAATAATTCATGTGTACGATAATTTAGAGGTATGTATACATATCTACGTCTTGTTCTATGTAAACATGCCGTTATGTAATAAATTTTTTTTTTTAGTGTTTAGTATTGGTTATTTATATCATATCTGTGCGAGTTCTTTAGGCAAATAAAAGATTTGTTTTGTAGGTCGAAATCTTAGAGTGTGTGAATGATGTCACGTTTGCGTATTATTTCATCTGGTAATTTAATAAATGGTGAATTTGTAACATTGCCACTGCCAGATCCAACTGATGATAAAATTTCAGTAAATTTTATCTAGTTAGGGTGTAGCATTTTCTGTGTCAAGACATTTTATTCAAAATGTGGGTCATAATAGACAGTTCTTGATAATGTTCCGCGAATAACAATTACAGAAACACTTATTTAGGTAGTAAATTACCTTTTTTTCTTTTAAATAAATCGAGTGACTTTATAAATGATGTTAGAATTAACTTTACCTCTAATTGTTAATAACATATCACTACCTTACACCGGGGTTGGGAGCGCCTTTCATAGGTCAAGTTAAAAGGTTAAAGATAAGAGATAAGGCTTTGAGAACGTTGTTGAAGCACTAAATATACAAAGATAAGGGTCTGTGTCAACAAGATAAGTAAATAAAAAGATGTTTAATGACATATAAGAGATAAAGTGTAAATAAAGAGTTGTGGCATTTCTAAACAATTTCTATCGGTTAAAGTTCGTTTGGGTTTGGGGCGTGACGTCATAATCGCTGTTCAAGGGTTCATATTTGTTATCTGTTTACCACGTACACTTAAGTCCAACAACTTGAATCTATTATTAATAATGAGTAATGGAACGACAGATATATAAAAAAAGGATATCAGTAAGTATTGAGAAAGTCTATAACCGATCAAATTCCGGCCGGAGTTTGTGTTCAGAATATATTACCAGACGTCACACGAGCCGTTTTTAATTACTTTTGTGATTTATAAACGTTCAAAAACCAAAAGGACAATTCCAGAGGCCTGTTTATGGCCTTGAATCATAGGTACAGATAATGCATTGTCATCTTGTTCAATTGAAAATGTAAATAATAATTATTATTTATAGTTTTGAAACTATTTTAATATATAGAGTGTTATCTAAATAAAGAGTGTTAGTTGAAATAATGGAATCTTTGTTTGAGTACAATTCTCTTGTGTTTGTAATGGGACCGTATAATACAAAAAGGGGGTGCATTATTTTCTTCATTATTTCGTCCAGTTTTAAGTATCGTACTATAATAAATTGAGCATGCTATTAAAATGGTTTTATTACCTCAAGATTTTGTTAAAAAACTAAATGAAAATGAATGCGCGGGTGTACTGAGTTATTTAGATAAAGAAATTAAACAAATATACACAATTCTAAACTTAATGATAACTATCATTGGTTAAAATATCAACAGGTTTTGCAACGTTACTTACATTTCACTGAACACACCACAAAACCCATATAACTTACTATAAATGAAAACAGTGTTTATACAAAACAGTATGAAGTAGAATTAACGGGAAATCAATCATCTAATCGGACGGAAATTTTAGAATCTATTCTTAAACCTTTAGTAAAAATGCTGACAATCTGTTAAATCATATTTTGCAAGACAGATCTATAAAATGGAATACCTGCATTGTCAATATTGACAGTATTTCGATCAAGGGGTCTAATATTATAGACATTTTAATTGACGTATTAATTGCAAAAGAATCAACAAATCCTTCAGGTTGAAGTCAATTTATAATAGCATTAAAATGAAACAAAAGTAATTTAAAAAAATAATAATAATAATTTATTAAATTTTACAACACTTGTAGGCTACTCATTTATTATTACTTAATAAATATATAATATTATTATACAAGTTTCACTGTTAAATTATTTTAGATTCGAATTATTGTTATATGTGTAGGTAATTAATGAATATATGTAATTTTTTTGAAAAAATAATTATTTCTAAAATGTTATAATATTTGTACACATTTATTATTTTTATTAATAATATTATTTAAAAAATATTATTATAAAATTTCACTGTTGTTAATTGAATTTTTATAATAAAACATAATTTAATATTAAAATAAGGTGACTGAAATAATTAAGTATAATGTACATTTAAATTCTTTTAATTAAGAAATAGGCTACAACACACAAACACAAATATAAAATTAATACATTTAAAATATCGTCTCTTTTTAGAAGGTTTTCTTCTACAACAAATATATACCCGTTAGTAGGTGCAAAATATAATTGTCCTAATGTGTTAAAAAGTTCTGGTTTATTAATATAACTCTATTATCACTTAGTTCTTCTTCTTCTTCTTCGTCACTCGAAATAATTATCACTTCTCCATGCAAGTAAAAGTCGTCTTCTTCTTCCTCTTCCCCATCCTCTTTCTCTCTCACCTTCATCTTCTTTTTAATCTTCGTCCACTTCTGTCGCCTAATCTTCCACCCACCACTCAACCATTCCAATCAGTTCATTGAAAAACGCCTCATCCTCCTTCCACCACTTACCAAACTCAGCCGTCTCTTCAAATATCTCCTTCTCCTCTTCGCACCATTTACCAAAACAATTATCCATCCTGCTATCAACTCTGGACTACAATTATCTACTTCCAACAAATTCATTATAAAATCCTTACTTCGTTTATAAAGGTTTACCGCCCCACTCTGTGTTACAATAAACAGTTAGTTAAATGACGTTTGCCCCTTGTAAATAATAATATGAACTTTGCATCAATACCTACCCTTAACAACAATGTTAGTCACGTCTCCATGACTTTTGTACACGTTTCAAAGTAAATATAACTCTGTACAGTACAATTTGTATTTACTGAGATAAAAATAAAATAGACAATTTTGTTGTTCAGTTATTTCAAGAGAGTGGTACTGGGCTAAATGCTACGACACGTATTCACTTGATGGGTAAAACGAAATGATATTTTATTTAAAATTGATAATGAAACACAATTTACGTTTCGAAATAAAAGAAACTTCAATTTTATCCAATTTATTAAAGTAGGTCAACTAATCCAATTTTTTTTAATTGTCTTACCTTATATATCTATCGAGATTTCCGTCATTTGACCATCATCAGGAAATTAGAATACATTAACACTAAACAACACTAGCACAAACATAAGTTTCATTCCATCTGGAGCTCGTTACGAAGATAATATAGCTCAAGATTATGTGCATTACGCTCGATGACCTGCACGTCTGACCGCTCGGGCGATACTGGGCTACAACTGTGTTCCTGTATCTTATTTTTGTCGGTTTAAACTGAATGGGTCTTTCAATTAGTACAAATTTCGCTATGCTCATTAAGTCTAATACTGACAAACTTTTATTTAAAGTGATCCGATCAACATCTTCTACTGGCAAACCATGTTGCTTAAGACAGTTAATAATCTTAAAAATCAACTCATCTCTCTTGCGTACCAAAATCATAAAATCTGATTCTTTGACTGCGGAATTAGTAGCAGGCAGGATTCTTCGACTTGCTATTTGGCTTTTTATAAAACTAGCAATTTGTTGTGCAAGTAATTGCTGAGCATATTTGGATTTATTATGCTCTTCCAGTAAAGGCCAAAACAACTTACTCTCTTTTTGAAATATGAGATATTAACATTAATATTTTACGTGCAACACGTGAGGATTTTATTCGAGTAGAAACCTTACTTGAAGCTAATGATATTATTAGTAACTATGTCCATTCGCTCTCAATATTTAAGGCATGGAATCTTCTAGATGGCGAGTAAAATAATATCGCATATTTCAGCCATTTGTTGAACGGTGTCATACAATATATATTATTAGAATATAAGAGAGCTGGTCGTTCAATAAATTTGCGGAATCATATTTCCCGGCTCTATATATCTCAAATTCTTCTATTGCGTTCATATAGCGACCATTTATAACACATTCGAGTTGTAATTATTGGTGTAAGTATGGTTATTATTTATTAGATGTTGGGCATAACTGAATGATTTGTTACTAAATTTTCTTGTTGGTAAGTGTTCTTTAATTCTTACGTAAATGGTCGTCCGGTTTGGCCTATACAATAACATGGGCAGTTACATGTAATTTTATATATGCCTGTTCGTTGTTGCGCATCAATGTTTCTTATGGGATTGGTGTTCAAAATCCTGTCAATTTTGTTGACAATTCTGTAGGTAACGTTCACATTCTATTTGGCTAACGGGTTTTTTAGAGTATAGTTGAGTAAGCTACCGTATTCACAGGATACATATTTCACTTTATTGAGGATGTCTAAAGGCGAAGATCTGAGTTTGGATTTATGTTTGATGACTAGTTTATCAATTAAAGTGGGATTATATCCGTTAGCTGCCGATACGTAGTTCATTGTTATAGTCTACATCTATCATTTGTATAGATAATAACCGGTGGATGAATCTATTGTAAGAAGCGTGTTTCTGTTCTGGTGGATGGTGTGAAGTTACATGGATCGTTTGGTCAGTATTCTTCGGCTTCCTGTATATTTTGAATTTTAAATCATCGGATCTTGTTATTGTGAGATCTAGGTAATTTACCTTACGTTAGATTTCATATTCTGCTGTAGTAAATGATAAATTATGGTGTATGTGATTCGTGTATATCCATAGGAGATTCAATTGTCTTTTGCTGCCGTTAAACAGAATAATGGTATCATCCACATATCTATGGTAAGTTATTATGTTATGTCTGTATGGATTTGTTTCAATTAGTAAGAAAGAATTCTCTATATGATTAAGAAAAATCTCAGATAAGATGCCAGATAACGGTGAACAGCTAGGCCATCATTTTGTAAATAATATTCACTACTGAATTCGAATTATTTTGATTTAGTATAGTTCGAAGGCGATGAATTAATTCGGTAATGGCGGAAGAAGGAAGGACAGAGAATTCCTTGAGATTAGTCTCCAATAAGTGGATAGTTTGAATAACGGGTTCATTTGTGTATAGATTCATTGTCATGTGAAGCCAATTTGTAGGAATGTTCTATTGTATAAAGTTCATCAATGAGTCGTAAGCTGTTCTGTAGGCTGTGGTTATTTTCAAAGCAGTAATATTTCCTTATTAATGTTTCAAATAAGTGTGAAGTATTATTACTTGGAGCAGAAGCGAAGTTTACTAACGGTCTGATAGGTAAATCAGTTTTATGTATTTTTGAGCCATGTATGCACATAATCTTGAGCCATATTATTTTCGTAACGAGCTCTACACGGAGTGAAACTTATGTTTGTGATAGTGTTGTGTAGTGTTAATGTATTCTAATTAACTGATGATGGTCGAATTGACCAAAATCGCGATAGATATATAAGGTAAGACAATTTAAAAAAAATTAATTAGTTGACGGACTTTAATAAATTTGATAATTCATTTATCCGTGAGCTAAAAAAATGGCATCTAAATCAATTTTTTAGTTATCAATATAGAAGTGGTTACATATAGAATAAAACTGGAATGTTAATTACAAATGTAATTCTAAATTTTTCTAAACACAAAATAACTATCGATAATTATAATATTAAAACTAGTGACAATAATTAATTTTCCATTTAGTGGTGTAGATATTTGAATAATGTATATAGAAACGAACTTTGATGGTGAAATTAAAAGAGTGACACTTTACACTAATCATAATTTCAGATGTTTATATTAGAATAGGGGAAACATTGTTTTTCAATGCCTTAAATATGCTCCGAAGACAAATAATTACGAGCGTTCCGTCACAGGTATAACATAACGTGTTCAGACTTCTCAAGATTGCTTTGACAATACGCTCTAATTACACTATTCACATTTCCAGAAAATAAAGCCATAAATAAAGTTCTTAAAGTTTTGAATTAACTCTAAATTCCATATTGTGGGAGCGATAGACATGAATAAAATACACTAACTTACGTTATTATCATCGGAGAAGTGGTATAATAATTCAATTGTACCTTCCGTTGTATTTTTTGTTTATTACGTAATCACACAGTTTGTTTTGTAAACAGATTTGTATTAGTGTATTCTAAAATATATATTTATACAAATTCTGATAATTAACCGTATAAAATTACAAACACACAGTACTTTATTGCAAAAAAAGTAAACAATATTGTTAAGGCTTGACGTTAATCGTATTATTATTTATCAAAAAACTGTGCACACAACTGCAATTTCAAATGTCTAGACTCCTCTTAAAGCTGCTACCATGAAGGGCATCAGAAACGCTTCAAAAAAGAGTTACATGAAAAAGCTATGAGAGTTTGCTATACCTACTCATACATATTAAAATTATTAATACATGTCAATAATAAAAATTAATGGAATCAAAGTAAATCCTTGAGTATCCCGATTTAATTAGCGGGGAAACATGTCGGAGTCGTAAACTAAGAAGAGTATGGAATGACTTAATTTTGTTAGATTCTTATGCAAATATTAAAATGTTGAAAACTAAAATTATACTCCTGTTTTTATGAAACTCGTGTTTAAGTCTCTTATTCTAGCGTCAGATTTATTTGCCGCTAAATGAATTCGCTGAGAACTTTACGCCCCTGCTTCGTGTGTTTCCGTAACAGATGTTACTAATAATAAATAGGTAAAAATATATATTGGTGAATGTTAGTATATACGCTACCAATCTGCAGTCGATGTTAAAAACCTGTGTGTTTGCAGTTTTAGTAAAACTTTCCATTGGTTTTATCCTTTAACAAATGTTATTAATGTGAAACTGTTTAATTCCAATAGTCAAGGGATGCTTAGTGCAGCATTACAACATGTTCATATTTGTTCATTGCAGAAATCCCATCGATTTTTTAAATTTTACCTAGAAAACTTTGTATGTTGTTTTGAAAAAGACTACCTAAATACGTAAACTGCTTTAGTTACAACATTTTTAGAGTTTATCTAATATAAATTTATAACAAGGAAAATCTCTTCCTCATTTTAAAAGTTAGATATTTATTGCATCTGACTCAGGAGTTTTTTCTATTTTTACTTAAACTAATGTTTATATCATTTCATCAAAATTGAACAATCACTTTTTTATATTCTTTATTTACTCCATTTCCTACTTGCTACATCTATCCAATCTTAAATAACCCACTGGAGCTCAAATGAGTACAGACTTGGCAATCCCGAGAGAACCTATCTGGGTTTACATCTTTTTTTTTTATGTAGTCTTGTGAGTACTCCTTCAATATGTGCTCTACTTTTCTATCATGTCTCTCTAACTAAATGTTGTTTTGGGGCCGATATTGAAGCTATTATACTATTTGAAGGCTGGGGGTCTTTATTACATGCTCATTCCTTCATTTTTTTTATTAGGCGATGATGACCGATTGGTTTGCCTGTACTAACCACGCAAACGCTAATTAAATCCAATTATTCTTTTCTTGCATCCCTGATCTATTTGCTTACCTACTTCATTATGCTCAACTTCTTGTCTAGAATCAAAAGTATTTTCTAATAGTATACATTATAAAGAAAGTTTATCTTACATTATTTCCTTATTTTCACAATCCTACGTTATTATTATTATTTTTTAAAATTATTTTTTCCGCTTTCTCTACAGTATAATTTGCAATCTGTTATATGCTTGTAATTGTAATTTATTATATGGAATGCTAAAACTACCTATATGTCTATTACAGTAGGCTGGGGAATTAATTATTTTAAATGTCCTATCAAGCGTTCATTTTATATCAAAAATGAACTTTTATGATGAATAATTAAAATAAAGTTTTCATTCAAATTAAGGGATAGAAATAACAATTATTAAAGTTGCTAATTAAAACACTTACTTGCATTTTATTATTGTTATAAAAAAGTAGTACAATTGGTGAAAGTGTTATGACTTTTTAATAAGCTAAATTATTGTTTAATTAAAGTTTTGTTTTTTTAATGAGATTTTACTAATTAAAGTACTTATACATAAATCTGGGCGATTCGTGTACTTAAAATTTATTTAAGAACAAAATATTTCATAGTGTTCACAATCTGGAGTTTGTGAAAAATCTAAGGTAATGTTAGTTTTGTACAACATTGGTTGTGATAATCTAATAAAGAGGTTTGTTCTGTGATGGATTAAACTGAATAAATAATTTTTAAAATTTTGAACATTACGTTATTTGTTTAAAATCTTCCTATTTTTTTAGTAAATTTAAATAAAGTAATAAATTACAAAAATTAATAAAACTATTTTAGTGTTAGCAACCATCTACTATTTACACCTAAATCAATACAGTATTTGTATAGAGTGTATTACAACTATTTTAACCAACTTCGATAAATTAAATAAAGTCCTTAGGTTACTTTCTTTCTCTAACACCATGCAAATCCATACAGTATTATATAGTATAATACAATTAAAAATGTATCGTCACATTTGTATGAAACTTTACAAAGGACAAAATATTTTTATCTTTTAACTACAAAAAATTAGGAATTAAATATAGTAATTGTCTAAAATAACCGAGATTAGAATAAAAACAAAATATTTTAAAATTATAATAATTTTATCTCCCTATAATTTTATTTTATTTTCTGATCATTCATTATATAGAGAAAAAAATCATAAATTTTACATTGTAAAAACAAACTAAAAATCGCTTTAATAATATTGAAACAACACAAAAAAGCATAAATGTATAAACAAATTATAAAACTCACAATTTCAAAAATTTCCATCACATTTGTTTATAATAAAATTAGTCCTTTATGACTTTATATCATTAAATTTTTCTTTGTACGTACTTTTTCTTCATGTACTAAAGCATTCATGTGACTCCCACAGGTTTATGGGGTGTTAGGTCGGGTGACTCCTGAGCTCAGTTGATTAGTCCACAAAGTCCAATCCAGTGGAATGTTGGAATTAACTAATTTCTTTCGGCTATACAAAAATGTAGAGTCAACCCATCATTGTGTAAAATAATTGCGCGACGCCTTGTGAATAGACGTACGTCCTCTAAAATAAATTTATTTGTAAGAAATATACACTCGTAAGGTTTTCATTAAAAATTAATGGTCTCAGACAAATAATGGAACCACACCTGAAACCTATAGTGGAATGAAGTTTTTACAGTGGTATATTTTCATCACTCCACATATATTATAGATTTTTTTTATAACTTCCACTTTTTAAAATATATTACATTTTAATGATAGATTCATTGCCATCATTATATTTACCATATTCTTCTTGTACATGATTATTAACAGATGCTTCATGTAGATGTTTATGTTGTAACCAGAAAGTGCAGACGCTTCAAAAGCTTAAAGTCTTAGGAAATATTTTTTTCTTTTTTATTCGATATTTCAATCTTTTTGAATATATTTCCGTTCTCATTCCAAACCTGTTGACTCCATAACTTGTATTAGCTTCCACCAGTATCGTGTTACTGTGTAAGGTTTCTCCTCTTCATGTCCTAAGGGCATCACTTATAGTGAGTACGGGCTTGGCAACCCCGAGAAAACCTAGATAGATTTTCACCTTTTCATATTGTCATGGGTTAAATCCATCCTTTTCATCTTTCTTGTAAGGTCATAATTTTTGTGGTACTGTGTAAAAAGTATTTGTTTTGTAAATGGTTTGAACTTCATTTTACGTACTTCAAAGTAGAGCTAGAAATAAAAGGTTTCACGTCTTTATGATTGAAATATGTAATATACAGACGTAAAGCTTCAAAGAAAAAAGTTAGATTTTGAAATTTTTAAACATATTTATGAATTTTCTTAATTGACTGTGAAACAAATGTTACACTTTTTTCTGTTTTAAAAACTCGTAGTACACAGTAAGGGCGAGAAGATGGGGTTAGACGTTGTTCAATGTTTGTTTTCAATCCCGTCAATTCAAGGTAATAGACAAAGACAGAACATTCTACTTTATCCTGTAGGAAATCAATTTAGCCTCAAATTTTTACCTTTGAAAGTCTGTCTATCTATCAGTTTGTACAGTTTGAAAGATAAATCTTATTTATTACTTACAAATACAGACCGACTTCGATGCTTTTATTATTTGGGAGCTGTATTGTGGTGGAGAATAAAGATTTCTTTTATTCACGAAAATCGATGTGTGATTATTTTGTATTAGAAGGCTATAAAAAACTTTGTCGTACTAATTGGAATATGTCTTCCTTTATAATATGTCTTTTTAATTTATCATATTGAATGCAACTTACATATTGTAAATGATAACAATTATGTGCATCGTTTGTATAAACACAAATCACTATTTTAAAAGTTATATTCTTTTTAATGGATTAAAAAAAGATTCTATTGTTTAGAAAATAAAAATCATACTTTTAAATAAAAATTAAAATATTTACAATTCTAAATAATATCTGAGAGTGTAATTAAGATTGTTTAAATATTTATTATTTATAAAGGCTTTACCAACCACGTGTAGTTGGAATACTATACGATTTGTGTTTGCTTTTTAAGGTTTCATAACTTTTATATACACTACAATAAAAACAAAACTTCATTTTCAAAACAGTTTAATTATTTAAACATTTTTATATTCTTTACTTTTTTAAGAAATAAAAATATCGAGGACTTGAAATGTCAATTTGTGTGGTAATTAATTGGAGGACAACCACTTTCTATGTAAATATGTTTATTGGTAATGATACAATACAAAAAATTATCGTTTATTATAATCTTAATTCAAAGATTAAATAAGTAATGCTTATAATAGAAATCACATGTATAAGACCTAGTTAACTAATCCCTGCGGTTTATGACGCTTTAGTCGTCTTTTGTCAAATTCAACGTCTAATAGTTGGATAGCTTCCACATTCACATGCGTGTCGATAAAGTCTCTTTTCATGCTGTGAAGCACAGTCTAAAATTACCTTGTTCACACTTTTCAGGTTTAGGTCTACATGAAGGTCATCATTCCTTTGGTACCATCTTTCATTTGTAATTGTACGAATAATACGATTTTGTATTTGCTCAACAATTAATTGATTTAAGGGTTTCGTGCATCCCAATAGTTCAGCACCGTATATCCAAATAGGTCTATTTATTGTTATGGCAATGGTATGAAATGAAATTAAAACTTGCGAAGTTATTTTAGTACAAAATGTAATCAAAAGTACATTACTTGAATATAGAAGAATTAAATGAGTAAAAACTATAGGAAAAAAACTCCAGCTGTTTGGTCTGTAAACACTAAGTAATTAAACATGAAATTTATTTTATTGTCGTGTCGACTAGAAACTTTTAAATACGGGGAAATAATACCATGGCATTTAGCTGTTGAAAACCCGGCACCCATAGGTTACATCTTCGATTTTATTTCTATAAAAATATTGTTAAACATGGGCCTAATTTACTTTCTTTGTAACTGATATAAAATGGTAATTCTTACTTCTCTTTAAGCACTAGCGAATCGTATAAGGTGTAGGTTATTTACGTTTCATTGACTCCATAAAACATTGCTGCCAATCTAAATTAAATATGCATTTAGGATAGCATGTATATGCATTAAGTTATCAATTTTTGAAGAAAAATACAACTGAGTGTCCTACAGTAATGTGTATTCTTACAAAGTTTACAAATTATAATAAATCTGTTCTATAACAAGAAAATGACATTGGTTTTAATCAGTAGGGGCTGATTAGTGAGAACGAGCACGGCAATAGCAATGGATCCTAGATTTATCTGAATATTTTTTCATGCAGTCTTGGATAATAACTTTCTCTCTTTCATCCTCCTTACCTTCTTCACCAACACCTATTCTATTGCTTTCCTGGCGCTATTGGAGTATTTGAAGGCTCTGGGTCTTTATTTTATCCTCTTTCCTTCCTTTTTTTTTTAAAAAGCGAGTATGACTAAGAAGATTTTTACTTTTTTTAAACAAGGGGGGGGAATGCAATGGTGATATATAGAAATATAGTATTACAAAACTTGTTTACGCAAATATCTATTTAAGCGTTTATGATTTCAAGATATAATCTATTAAGATAAAATATATTTTTGGGATTGTTAAACAAACTTGAAATTCTAAAATATCCCCTTTACCCCCTACGGTTCCCTTTAAAGGATATTTTAAGAACAACACTATCGATAGTTGCATGGGAATACAAAGGTAACAAAAATCACCTAACTTCGAGTTTCAAGCATCTGAGTTGTAAGTTTAAAACATGTTTTTTCCGTCTTTTAAATAGTGAATTAGTGGCCACATGTTAAAACAAAATATATTCTGAATTTATTTACATTCAAAACCAATTGTTTTCAATAATAATGGAAAAAGTAAGTTGAACATATTATCAACTTTATGGTGAAAGTATGTGCACACGGTAATACAAGCTAGACAGATCATCTAAGAATTTTTTTTGAAAGTCTTTTTGACTCTTAAAAACTATATTTAAAACTTTAATAAATAATGTTGTTTTGTTTAATTGGAGCCTAAAATGCTATTGGTCTATATCGAAAACGATTTAATTTTTTTTTGATGTATTTAAATTCGGTAATAACAGTTTTGGAATGTTGAACTGAATCATAATTTCTTATTAACCAAATATTTTAAGTGATAACAATGTTTTACGTAATCATATTAAGTCTATTTACAGTTAATTCCATTCACGACTAAGACAATCTAAATTTAATTTTAGAATAACAAGTTATACATCTGTTGACGGATATTCTTTATATGTCTCTTACATTGTCTACATGTTAGAAATAAAAGTTTAAAGTTCTATGTAAACACTTTGGATGTTAAAGATTTACAATTATATCGATTTGTATCGATTACAATTGTATCAACGTCTCTAAACTGACATGTCAAAATACCTATTATCTGGGCAATAACATCGGCAAATGTGTGATTATTAGTACAAAATATTAATAGAGAATCTAAAAAAAGAAAGTTAATGAATTTGTAGAAAGCAAAATAATTTCTCTAATTTATTTTGTTTCAAGCCCCTGAATTGTTTAATTGGTCTCTCTGAAATAAACTTTACTGTAATGTTATTAACTTCGTACGTTTCGTCTTCAAAGAGACATTATCAGGCTTCGTACTTGTCACACTTATAAAATTAAACAAATCAAATACACGAACATGTAAACACACTATACAATTTAAAGTAAAACATTTTTTTTCACTTTAGTCGCAATCAATGTAGGTTTTGATCCCATTGGTCTTATTACTATCTTGTTATCAATCAGTTAATTGAATGATTTATTCTTGCTGAGAGAATTAAGTGTGTCATATATTGCATTGGAGGCAAAGTTCAATTTGACATTTAGTAGAATGTCATGATTTGTTTATTGTGGGACTAAATTTGTAACTCCTCTAATATTTTTAGTTATTTTTACTTTTTTGCACTTATGATGAATTTTAAGATTGGAATTAATATTACTGCAACCATGGTTATTATATATAAGATGTTCTGCATATTTAGATCTTTGCTTTCATGATGTTTTATTGCTTGGTAGGTGTTCTTTAAATCTTTGTTTAAAACTTCTATCCGTATGTCCTATACATAATTTATGACAGTGGTTACATGAGAATTTGTATTCCTTCCTTCTTCAAAAACATCTACAGTGGTTCTAGACTTATTTTCATTTATTACATTTTAGAGTTTATTGTTAGTATGGTATGCTATAGAGTATCCTTGCTTGTGGAAGATATTATTCATTGAGTGTTCAAGTTGAATATAGTACTTCATGGTTATATATTTATTTGATTCTACTGGTTATGATCGTGCAAGTTGTTTTTCTAATTTTAATTAAATCTCTTTCTTTTTTCTCTATTTATGAATACATTTGTCAACGATAGAAGTGTTGACAGTATCCATTGGCAGTTGCAATACATTTAACCAAATCAGTAGATGGATATTATTAAGAAATTTGTTGGATTCCTTTAGTTTTCTTTTAGTACCGATAAATAAGCATATTGCATCATCTACGTATCTGTGGTAATATATAATATTGTTGTAGAATTTATTAAATGTAACTTATTCATGATATATTTGTTTTCAATTAACAATAAGTTACCTTATATGGGCTCCGCCACGTGAATTCTTTCTTGATTTAAACTTACGCGTTTCGGAGCTTATACTTCATCCTCAGAGTTTATCCCTCAATAGAGTTCATCACACATTACAATTTAACATCACAGACAAACATAATTATAACATTTAACACTATTATATAAAAATATCGCGACACACATCGTTTCAATACCGTCGAACAACTATAGTTTCAAAATCCCATCAAACTAATCTCCTCACTTGACCACACAAACACACAGGTATAGGGTAGATAACCACCAACATCGCGTTGACGATGGAGAGCTAAGCATGTTTTTTGATGAACTAACGATTATAGTCTAAACACTTATACGTAGATGTCACCCAAAAAACTCTCTGATGGGTTCTGATTTATTTGTAACACTGAAACGATTGGTTAAAATACGAGAGGTTGTTGGTTGACGGTCACCAGTTCTCGTTTTAGACGTCCGAGGAGGAACTGCCGAGCTTAGAACTCCCTACCTTCTTTATTGTCAGAAGGGCTCCATACAATAAGTTTTCTAAAGTTAGCCGCGATACCCACCAACAAGACACCATGTCAAAACAATTGGGCATGCTGTTACCAGTATGAACAGAAAATTTTTAATAAGTTGGGTATAAATTTGGACTTGTTCAGATTTTCTTAAAAAACAATTTGTTGGAAGTTCTACAGAAAAAAAAATAGATATTCTTATAATAGCCTGCAAAGCTTAGGAAGGCGAGAACGAGTTTATGACGTAACTTAGAACAAATAAAAAAACAATCTGATATCAACACGTCCCTATTTACATCACAATCTCTAAACATTTTTGCGGTTTATACTATTCTGTTCCTATTTGTATTACCTGTTCATTGCGAAATAAAATTATAGAATTTGGGTTCAAGAAAATTTGTTTTATATACACTAACAATTTATTTTTTTCAAAATGGAGGCGAAGTTTACTTATATTTGCCTTTATTGATTTCAATGAAACACACATGTCCTGCTTATTCATAGGCACTGAATATCAATTCTATATTTATTTTAATTAATTGAAATCTCATTAGTTATAGACAAACCAAAATTTAATAAATGAAGAAGAAGTCGTGCAAGTTTCATCTTTTATGTAATCACATCATAACAACCAAGAAAACAAAAATGTAACCTAAACTAAAATAACCAATCGTATCCTAATTTCGAGTATTGGAAACAAGCATACCGAGTATTGTCATTTAATTAATTACAATAAACATATTATTTAGTCCGAAATTTTACAGTGCAACGAGTATACACTTGCATTCTTACATAACATAAAATAAAATTATATAAAGCTACACGTAGGTTACAATTATAGCGAAATGTTAGGTCTGAAATTCTCTCGTATTAGAGGATGTAGAGAAATATTGTTTTCTGTTAAATACCGTAGAATTTTTAACTATATTTCTAAAAATAGGAGTATATTATCAACAACGTTTTGAGAATCTCCATTTCATAAATTATTCTATAATAAAACATTTGGAATACAATTGATACATGTTTTATTTACTATTAATATTAACAATGGTTAATATGGGTTACAGTGTAGTTTACATCTGACCTTTAAAGATTGCAGATGGAAAACAAAAATTTGTAAAAACTTGAAAAGCAATACTTTGAACCCTTACAAATCCTTGCTAGTGTTCCTCTTACGTCTTTAGTTGGCAATATTTCACATTTTATAGTTTCTGCAATATCTTGTTATGCTCTATTAATAAATTTAAAGTCTCACTAAACGTGCAATATAATTCTATAGATAGTTCATTGTATTGGAACTAAACTCCTATTAAAATATGCGTTTACCTAAATAGATTATGATTGATCATTAGTCAGTTAGTTAATCCTCAGTTATTGATCACTTATCTTTTGTACGTAGTCAAAGTTACATTATATATTTATATAGGGGAAAATGTAAACAAAATATTCCCTTTTTTCTAATTAATGACTTTTAAAATAAAAGAAAATTAGAAGCATATCACATTGTTAAGAAACGTTTTAATATTACATTAAACACATGTCTACTTCATATTGGTCAGAAATTTAAATCGTCACTGGTCACGTGGTACACACATAAAAGAGAAGTTATCTTTTATAAGTTTTGAAGTTGAATACAATTAAATTAGTAAGAGATATTCAATATAGTTTGTTCCATGTGTATTACTTAAGGTGTACCTGTAAATTGAGAATAGTAATTTTTATGTTATTTTTACTTGTGACTTGACAAGTGTTTATGTTTTAATACACTTTTGCGATTAAACTTTGTGTATTATTTTGTAAACATTGTGACTGTAAAAATCCGAAAACACCATTGTGTAAACTACGAAGTTGTGATTTTTTTAACTTGTTGTGTCTAGACTTATAACACTATTGGGTTGGATCAGTGAAAGTAGCAATAGATTAAAAATAATAGAGAAATATATAAGTAGACATTGTAAGTTATGTCTTTAAATATAATTAAACTGATGCTTCAAAGTAAAATTAAGAAAAAATTATTAATGAACACTTCTTTAAATATTATACAAATACCATTAGTTACCATCTATACAATACAGGTTCTCATATTCAATTTAAAAATTTCCATTTCTTTGGTCAATGTTTTTAATTAATTCTGTATAAAACAGAATACGTGTATTAATTTAAATAATCCAACTTGGAGAGTATTCTAGAAACAAACAATTGAGAATCATAAATATAATGTAATACGAGAGAATTATGAAAAAATTCATAACTGTTCTAAGCTAAGCTATAAAATTAGCATACTGTGATTAACTAACGTAACTTTGCAGCCCGGTAACCCTAACATACGTTTAGTTTGAATTTCAAGAACAATATAAAAGTTATTTTGCCCTTTATTTACTCCCACACAACAAAAATACACAGATGATAAAACATGTACTTAACGCCTACACTTGTAGAAATTAAAAGACTATCTCATAGCGTGAAACAAAACTAAAATTACGTATTCCGTGTAGAGTTTGAACTCGTAACAATATAACATTTGGAATTCAGATTACTGTCCTAAAGTGTGTGGGATAAACGAATGACAGGGATCGATGATATACGTTATAAAGCGCTGTCCCACGCTACTTATTAGGCAGTTTTCTGATCTAGTACAGACATGACGCTCAGCTTCTAATTTCTATTTTACTATATTTTGAACACAACAACCATGGTGGTCATTATCTCCTTCACACAATAGGACATGCAATGATCCTTAAACTATGAATTCGAAACAATGAATTAAAAATAAAACAAAATAACAACAGTAACACTAGTTACATTGATTCACTCTCATAAATTGAATAGACGGGGAAACTTATATTGCTGTACTAATAATGGGCTCAGAAGTAATCAAATCAAATTACTTTAAATGTTATTATAAAACGCCCAGGGATCGAATGAAGGCCTGATCAAACATCTCAACATTATCCTCCATTATTGCCTGAATTGAAATGAGTAGAACAAAAGTCATATGCACAACTCTAAGTCGATCAAGGCGTGATTACTAATCAGAACGGCTTGGCAGAATGGAGAAGATTCCCGTGTAGTAGAATTACCGGACAAGTGCCACCTTTAACTATTTATTTAATCAATAACTCATTTTGTATTATATTTTAATGTGAATCGCTAATTTTAATTAATAGTTTAATATTTGTTTTGTTTCTTATGTCATCTGACGTGAGAAGTTATGGCTAATGACAATTTGTTTCTAAAATTGACAGTAAAATCAGCCAAGATAATTGTGAAATACATTACAAGTACTAACAAAAAATGTCTGAATTATTTTCAACAAAATTGTGAAATTTGTCAAAATATTCAGATATATAATAGCGTAATTACATTATGTATTAAATACTTATAAGCTAAAAAATGAGGTTATGTGTTTGTTGCAACTTTTTTATATAAATTTCGGAAATATTATGATTTTATTTTCATTGGAGATTTTTGAGATGACAAATAATAGTATAAGATAGAAAATTTTGTGCTTCGGTGGTTGTTCGGTAATTTTTTGAGTGTTAATGTATGAATTTATGACTTACTAGTTTGAGTACCGGAGGACCAGAGTCATTGAGTTTACCTTCCTTGAGGTTGTCGTTATATTGTGCCAACGAACGGTTCCACTTCTGATGTGTAGTAACTGGCCAGTACTTGTTCTTGCAATCACTTCACACCGACCGCACTTGACACTTTACAAGATATAAAATGTTTAAAAAGAGAAATAAAAAAGTATTTGAGGTAAAAAAGTAAATTAATATGAGGTAGCCGGAACTTAAGTCCACGTGAAAAGGCTGAGGGAGCAGACAATGCATCTGACTCCAAGCAGAGATAGAATGAGAATGACCAAAATGTGTACAGGTACAAAGTGAAAGTTGTTGTGGCATTTATCCCAATTTAGAATTTGAGAATTGTCGATTTAACCTTAAACACTATTACGTAACATACAGGGGGCCTTGAATCCTCCTTAGGATTCAAAATAAACAAATCTGTTCATTACAAAAAGTAACATAAAATTTAACTGTTCATAAGAAAAGTAACTTTACTGCTCTAGTGTGAATATTAGCCTGAGTTTACTCTAAATTAAAAGAGTAACGGGAAAACCTTGTGAGTCAAGGTTCCCTGTTGAGTCTTGAGGTGAACAACGCGCACTACCTTATCATTACCAGGGGACACATTTATGCAACAAGTTTAAAAAAATCCTCCCCAGATAAAAGAAAGATTGAGCATTGTTTTTTTTTTAAGGTTATAGTTCTTTTGAGTAGGAATACTTCAAGATACTCTACAAGATATTGATTCAGCAAATGAAACAATCTGTTGCAGACCAAGAATTGTTTCAGCAGATTTATGATTATGTTAAATAAAATTAGAGTGAACAAAAGACAGCCTACAACTATACAGGATAATAGATACACTAGAAATATGTTACATATTTTCTCCAGAAAACTTGAAGAGATAAATGATATCATACATAGATATCAGCGTCTTGAACATACACACAGATAGTGTATAATAATCGCATATATTAGTTGTGTTTAAAGATTACATATTGTGTAATTATTGAATAAATATTGAGATCACAAATTAGTAGTCGTATTGATTAGATCAAAATATAAATATAAAATTTAACTTAACTTTACCCAAGACTTTTTGTGGTGTTTTATGAGATGGCTCCCTTCTGTAGTTTCGTTTTTTAAACATAGTTATTGTTTTTTGTAAACTTAGAGGTCGTTATTTTTTTATAGATTAGTATGGCTATTTTGGTTTGTACTGTTATTTTAACTGTTATTCATAATAATTTAACTGTTTTTTTTTATACAAGTATTATTTGTTGTTGCGTTTGTTAGCATTGTTAAATTTTCTTTTCTTTTAGGTTAATTGTTATTTATTTTATTGTATTCATTACATTGTTATTATTATAGTGGTATTATCTGTATATTATTATACTTTTATTTTCAATACACAAAGATATTAAGGTGTAGTTGAAAAAATAATTATAATCAAACTTATTTTACAGTTTTCTTTTAATCTTTTTGTCTTACTTAATGAATGAACAAAATTATTGATTTCAAAGGAAAGTCAGTACCAATAAATTGATTTAAAATGTATGATGTTGTTGAAACTGCGCCGACTGTAACCGTTGTGAATACCAACTATTGTTAAGAAAGCCATCTTACATTGCATTAATTGTACTAATAATATTTATTACATTCCTGAACTATAGTAGAGCTAACAATAATCATAATAGATGTGCATAATTTCATTGCCATCTGTTTCCAATAATGGTAATTGCTAGCCAGTGCAAGAATAACAAAGCCATTGAACATTCAAATATGATTCGTTCGTGTAGCATCCAAAATCTTATTATGTAAGCTATTGAAAAATAGAATATTCATACTGCAATATACATTAAAAGTCTGCAAGTAGATAACTTATTAATGGTTTTAGTAATGTAAGGCAATGTATTTTAATGGTGCTTTAACTTCAGTTTAAAGTTTGGATTGTCTATACGTAACTGGGCTATAGACAAATATATGTAAATTTCTTATTTAAAACTTTTGAAAAAAACTACTTTATATAGCCTATTGTTAAATGTCTGGTATATTCAATAAGTTTTAAGAAACTTGGCATACCGACGCGTGAATTATATATTATTTCTGAAAAATATTTTGATTTTTTTAAAACTATAATTTGACCATCTGATTTAGATCTAATGAGTAAAAATCAAAACAATAATACTTGGATTGTAGTGACCTCACCCTTGGTATTAATAAAGTCAGCTTCCCATGTTCTGTTGTTGTGTGTTTTTCTGCCAAAGTTTCCTCTATATTATCTAATGAATTTGTTTGAATACAATTGTTTGTTTTTGAATACATTTGAAAAAATCTAAGTAACCATATACCATGCATCATCCAAAATAAATTTGAAATAATTTAAATAATCATATTCCACAAATTTGTGTCATATTTTCTTTTGAAAATGCTTAATTATACATTTAAATAAAATAATAATAAATTTTTCATACCTAATCATCTTAATTTCTATTTACCATATTAATTTGTTTTAATAATTCTGTCAATTACAACTCTCAAAGCTTTGATATTATTTCAAATGCCAATATATTATGTTTTCCATTTCTACTACATCTCATCATAAAATACCAAAGTTATTATCATTGCCATCGGAGAATAAAGGTATTAATTGAGATAATTTATAATCCTCTCCAATATTTATTATTTCTATTATTTTTAGTACTACTACGATCACGTGTTTCTGTCGCTAAACAAAATAAAATAAATAAATCGAGGAAGTTGTTGTGGAATATCTCCAAACTCCCTCCTTCCAATTAACTACACATATAGCTTGTAATATCACAACGTAGTTTTTTTCTTTCTTGTCATGAAGGATTGCAAAAATAGATTCTGAGACTACATACTAGATTTTAAATAAGGTTGTGTTTGCCAGCGTATCTAAATGCATGTAAGTTTAGTTTAAAACTACAAGAATGGTGGAAATAATTTAGTTATCACTGCAATTACTTCATTATAATTTTCTCCTCTTTATTCATGTAGTTTAGTATTCTATTCTTCTATCTATCTTTCCTATCAGGTCTCTCAACCTCCATCAATTCTTGTTAATTTACTTATTACTGAACTATGGGTTTTTATTTTATACTCAATTCCTCCTTTTTCTTATAATACGATGATGATTATTGTTTTTTTGACTTTAAACAAGAAAAAAGTCAAAATCGTGGCTTTATTTTCTCTGTCTGCTTTGGTCTTTCATATAAAGTAACCGAACTGTAACGAAAAAGTGTACTAAAATATAAAAATCAATTTTAGTTTTTGAAATACTTAATTTGCTATTAACTTAATTTTAATTTTAATTTACATTTTTTCATACATAAAAATGTAATAAAAACTCCGAGTTAAAAGAAACGTAAATATGTTTTGTACACCCAACACTGTCCACAACAATAAGTAAATAAATACATCCATTTTCTAGTTTTCTTTGTCAGTTCAAGCAACATTACAACAATTACTTGAATTTGATTACGTAAAAATCAGTCCGTAGTAAACTAAATAATCAATAAAACGTAAAATGTTAGGTTTTAACGTCACAAACATTAACTTCAATCTAACATCTGACCGTTCAAGAGAAACAATTTATCTGTCAAAACAAAACCTTCTGATCCTCTTGTCAATCGAAACTGACGGCTCAACCGTGAACTGTAGTCATGCAATAAAACACAGCAAGAATAACTTGCCCTCTTATTTTTTGCCAATCGGAGATAAAATGAGATATAGAGAAAATAATATAAGTAGGGGGAGGATATGGTGGACATAGTGACGGACCTATGGAGAAAAAGAGAGTGAGAAAGGAGAGAAGCGAATAAGTATTTTAATATATGGAACAATTATTGCCTTCCTAAAATAGAATTGATTTTTATTTCATTACAAATCACTATTTTCAGATGTATTTTTAAAATAAGTGTCTATCTATTCACTGTTAATCTACCAGCAATGCCAAAGGTGAAACGACTGAACGTTTTGGACAAAGTTTTAAATAGATTATTTTAGCATTCTAAAGCCTCTGAGCACATATACAGTTTACCAGTCACAACAGAGAGACGCCCATCGTCTATAATTATTCAATTACAGTGAGATCAGTTGAACGCCAAAACATTGTGAAATTACAGGTCAAAAACTTGACGTCTACACCATGTACTGTAATTAAAATTCTTTTCCCTTAACATTTAGTGTAACGATCTGTGAAAGGTCAATAACGTAGGGTGTGGAATACATTAAATATTAATGATTATTTCTAATAGTCAAGATTTACATTTTAATATTATACTTGTATTTTATAATATAATAACCTTATTACTTTAAATGTATTCTATATTTGTAAATCAGATTATTTACAAAAACGTATTGAAGAAAAAAAATACGACGTGCTTCCAAAATATGAACTAATCTGACCCTAAATCTTCTGATCATTTTGAAAAGTACTGATAGTTAAAAACTAGACGGAACACTGCATATAGTGGGTATTGCACTCTATACTCAATTTTTATGGGTACTTCTAGACGCATATCGTTGGGATGATTATAATACTAAGTACTCTTACTAAACAATCTTATAGTAGTGATAAATGATCACGATTGCATTGCTTCTGAATTTAATGTACTCTTTAGTTTGTCAAAAATTATCTCATGAACAATCCTCACATTCTATGTGAACAAATTGATTCTTATTTAACAATTTAAACCTGATTACTAAATGTATGGGATACAGTTTGTTTGGTAACAGTTTTAAGGAATATAAAACTCTAAGATAACTCCAGTTCATGACAATTAAACATTTCAAAACACATAAAATATTTGTTAATATACCTCTTATTAGCAAATTTAAATTTCGTAAGTGTTTATTCTTATGCATACATGAGAATATCCGTGTAAAAATGAATTACCATGAAGATTCAATATCAGTCAGGTGTTTTTATTGCCACTGTAATTGTCAATAACTACACAAGACCAGTTTAGAACATGAATTAACATGGTGTGAAATAACTTCTGGTAGTTAGTCCAGGACGTAAGGTTAAAAAAGTTACTTCTTGCGGCTTTGTAGTACAGTTTAAACGGTTATGAATGATAAATCACTTAAGCTACACTCCATTTACATTAGTTCTAAAGTTTTAAAAATGTTATTTAGATGTGAGATATCATAACATCATAGGCTACATCGATTAGCAAGTGGTGACAAAATTAACATTAACAGAGTACAGCCGCAAAACAATTCATAATTAGAGCTAATAACTACAAATTTTTAACTAAGAGGGAAGAGCAGACATTAAAAGTTGAAATTACAATCATTCAGGATGCAGACTAATTTTTAAAATGACTTACTGCAAATTTAATCCACAGAAATACATGAGCTATGAATTGCATGAGAAAATAACTAACTATAAGTTGCGCGTGTTTTGATCCAAATTATATATTGCCAATTAATATCAGTCTCTGTTTAAATACGGTGTCTCTGCGCTAAGATCGCCATTGTGACAGTGTTATACCAGACCTAGACGTTTAAGCCAAACAAAACGTCTGTAGCCTAAATATAGCCTGTATAGCAACTATCCTATTAATACTTATATACATGCGGCCCATCTTAATTTTATACAAAACCTAGTTAGCATAGATGACTTAATATATATATATATATATATATATATATATATATATTCTCGACTCCAAACAGCATAAAATAAAATTTGAAATGTACTATTATTTCATAAATTTAAAGAAATAAAATTCCCGATTTGGTATTTATAGATGTTATTAAAGTTAAATACAGTATTATTCTAAATTTTAATTATAATTATTTATAACCTGGAACGCTTTTCAGCTTTGTATAGTGTTTTTATAACACTGTTAAATGCTGGCTATGAATTAATAACCACTTTAATTGTTATTCTCTCATTTAGTTTTAACGATTTCTTAATTTGAAACTGTTAATATTATACTGAAACTTTATATTAGTTACGTCATAAAAGATTAAACAATAAAATATCCTGCTTACTGTATTTCTAATATTTATATTTATTCTTATTGTTTTATTTATTAACCAACAATTAATGTAATTTTGTATCTGGTTACTTAAATGGCAAGAGCCAAGAATTAGTAAATGTTGATAAGTTTCAAAACTGAAATATATTTTGAATAATAGACAGAAAGTTCAATTATCCGGGTCGCCATACAAATATCGAATCCCAAATTTATTCCAAACATTTCCGCCTTTTCATCTCTTCTTTCTCAAATGTTGACGACTGATTGCTTAAATAAAAATTTCGTTAATTACGTTACTAATAACCCACATACAATTCATTCAACGCCAGTAAAGATACCTATAATTGCTTATAACATTGGTTCCCCTATTTATCTTCTTTTTAGATATCGACAGAATCCTCCATCCACGATATTCCTCAAACCATATTTCACAGATGGGACATTGAATAAAACATATATTGAGCCTGTAACAAATATTTATTTTAATGAAATGACTATTTATACGAAATTATACAACTAAACCTATGACATTTTTAAAATTTTGTAAAATCATGGAAATGAAATTTCATCCCGATACATACACATTTTAGATTATGCTTCGCAGATCTAAGAACCCAGAATAAACCATATCATTAGTATTTGTTACTCGGCTTTCTATTACACTCTCGTGATATAAATGGACTCCTTAATCTTTGCTTGTGAGACATGGACAAAGGGAGTAATATAAAGTTAAGAAATTGTTACAACTTAAATTACAAAAGCTACTACAATTGTTAGGCTTATGTGTAGTTATTACACTTTAACTTTACTTATTATCCAGGAAATACACAACCGAATTACCTAATTAATTTGTTTCGCACTAATATCTGTTTTTGAAAAAACTGAGTTTAAAAAAGTGTTTTACTAATAATTAGTAAACAAATTATTTGTTGTCCGAGGACATGATTATAACTTCCTAAATAATCTTGTAACAACGTGAATAGTTATTTTGTTGTTTATTCTGTGAATCAGTACCAATTTCAAATGAAAAACTCTTACGAATATATGATGTATTGTGGAGTTTATGATTGTATCTTTTGTGGACAGACAGAAAGATCTTTTAATATCCATTTCAAGGTCCCATATTGACGACTTAAAATCATTCACGTAATCGAAACTGTTGTATTTATATTTTTCACTGTTATTGAAATGTTTTAAATTTCATTATCTTTCAACTAGTTTAGACGATTGGTGGTTTCCAGTGCTGAAACAGGGACATACTTTAAATATGAAAACCAAAGTTTCATATTTATGAATACATAAAAATATGTGAAACACATAAAATTTCATTTTTATATGTTTATATATGAACACATATATTGACGTAATAGTTTTTATTAGAAATAAATAGTGAAGTAAAATTAACTGTAAAAGTAAAACATCGGATTAAATACAATATGGCAAATTAATTATTTTTAAATGTGATTTAGAATTTAGAAGTTTTTAGGACATCATTAATAATAAATAACTAGTAGAAGCTAAACTTGTGCAATAACTTCTTTAAATAATTGATGAGCACAGTATTTGCTAAAAAAACATTAAAACAGTGAAACATGTTCCTACAACATTGTTGACATCTTTGGTGGATACACAATCTAGTAAGTGAGATATTTTCAAAACTATATTAAAGAAGTCAATCACCAAGAAAACAGGCCTTCATGTTGCAAGTGATTGTGTGATCATCCAAAACAGTTTTTTTTTCTTGGATATGGTGGGGGGATATAGAAATGGTAAATAGACTCACCATTATTAAAAAAATAACTACACATGATATCATTTTTGAGAACTTGAATATAAATGAGTTTTCCTTTTACATGTCTGTGGTGTTCCAAAACAAAATTAACAAAATTCATTAATTATTATTTTTAATTGGGATAAAAAATCTACTATTATTGCTAATATTTAACTATTTAAAAGATTGTTAAAGTAAAGTATAACACAAACTTCATTTCCAATAACTTTATTTTGAACCCTTTCTGTAGGGGTGGGATTGAGGATTTTTTCTTTATCTATTGTCATAGAATAATAAAAAATAAAAATATTTTTATTACATTTTTAAAATAATTGATTCAGTTTAGTATTTTTCATTTCTTGGTATATGATAATTAACAAATTTCCGTTCAAATTATTTGTTTACATAACCACTCAAAAATAATATATCTCCATTTTTTTAGTTTGTAATGAAATCTGTGAAACAAACTTTAAATAACACAGAAATTACCTATAAGTACGCATATGTTTAACTATACAAAACACTTTTTTATTACCATGATTTCTTTAAGAACAAACATTTAAACTCTGACATTATCTTGGCTACAATAACAAATCGTACAAATATTATTTTTGTATTGCTTTGTAAGTTGAGTATTGCCTTTTGTTATGTAAATAAAGGCTTTACTATGGTAATGAAATTTACATAAGATGCTACTGAACAAACTGATACAAAGTAAGTGGCTCCTTCAACAAATGCTGTGACGATAACGAAAAACCCTTAAAATCCACATTCTTTGTACTCTAGAAGGAATGGCTTTTCTCACATTTATATGTTGCAAAAAGAATTAAATTCACGTTCAAATATTCCAGTATCAATGAAGATCAAAAATTTTGCTTTTATTTATTTATTATCTCTCCCATTGCATTTCAAACTTGTAATATCTACCAACAAGGTACATATTAATTTAATAATATCATTGCTGGTGATTATATTATTCAGTTGTTTACAGAAGAATAAAGAACGAACAAAAATTATAAACATGAAAGTTGTTATTTTATTTTTAATATAAAACAGGTAAACATTTATATACATGTCAAAAAACAACATATATATATATATATATATATATATATATATATATTTATAACAATATTTTTATAGTGGGCTATATTCTTGTTTATACTGCTAAAGGCAGGAGTGGTACTTTTGCTTACAAAGAAAGGAAAAATTGAACGACAACTTGGGTGGATAGTAATATAAAATTTTAAAATATATATAATTATTCGGAGAAGAAAAATATATGTTATTTCATTATATAAATTCTGAAGCTTACAGAACTGCAAAATATTTTAAAAACATGTAATATCCAGATAACTTATAAAACTATTTCGAAATTCAATTTAATAACATAATACATACATACTGGGTGATTTAAGAATTCTTACCGGCGCTTTCTGAACTCATTTTACAGGCCACGAAAAAGAAAAAACATCATATAAAAATATCTCCTAAAACACTTTGGTAGCTAGTAACGGCTAATGAAAGATTTCGCCCTGATTTCTAATCCTCCGGTACGATTCAGTCTTACTGAAATCCCTGGGACCCAAATTAAGGGGGATATTTGGCGGTTTTGTATGTAATTTAACCTGAAATAAGTAAAAAATTGGTTTCAGAACAGTTTATCCAGTGGTTTCTGCAAAAACTTGAGTAATACAAATAATTGGGGGTCGAAATTATTTATCAATATTTTCAGTAATTATTTTCAGAAATAAGTATATTGAGGAAAGTAATTTTAATAAAAAGAATAATTATTAAAAATAATAACAAATTCAAAATCAAATAATGATAATTATTTGATTTAAATATTTACTTCAAAAGTAAGTACACTTTTGCTTTAATACAAAATAAAACAAATATTTTGAAATAATATTAATATTATTGTCATTATTATTATGAAATATTTTTTTATTTGTGAATTAGTGTTAGAATAAGAATATAGTTAAGTAATATTTTCGTAATTGACTTTAATATAATTAATAACCAAAATGTCTACCCCACTAGTAAAAAAGGATTATTTATATATGATCCCTGAATATAATGGAGAGCCGACCGTGCTCCGTCGATTTATCTCCATATGTGATAAAATTGTATGAAAATTTGATGTATCCACTAACACGGAAGACTTTCAAAATGAATATCCGTTTTCGTCTATTTTATCAAAATTAAAAGAACAAGCTGTGTGGTAATAAATTCTAATATATGAATGAAGAGAAGTTAGGACAATTTTAATAGCATCTTACTCAGATAGAAGAGATCTAAATCTATAAATGTCAGAATTAAAACAGGAAGTTAATGAATCACCTTAAAATTCTATGAAAAAGTGCAAAAGTTATTAAATTTACAAATGAAATTTTTCAACAATAAAGAACCTTCCTACGTTAGAGATATACTATTATGTCCCTATGTGCAGAGCCTAGCTTCAAGAGTTTTGTTGAGAGATTACCAGGAACCAATAGAATTCTTAATGAGAACTAAGAATCCAAGTAGTTTAGAAGAAGCATTAATTATGCTGAATAATTATTTTCCATTTAAAAATAATAAATTATTTCAAAATAATAAGCCACAAAAACCAGTACAAAATAAAATCTTTCAGACAAAATCCGATCAAAGCTTCCAAAATCCACCACATTATCAAAACTTTAAAAATCCATATTATAATAAACCAATGCAATCAAAACCATTTAGTCATCAACAGAAAATAGTTATGGAACAAAAACCGTACAAGTCGACTCTATTAGTAGTTCAACTAAACAAACCGGTAATACAGTTAGAAACCAGCGCATCTTTAACTGGTCTACTAGCCGATCCAATTCTTTCCTTTCCACATTGCTATGCCGTTACGGAGCTACAGCGACAGGCTTATCTGTCATCATATACATGTCATATCCTTGCATATATACTTGTTGTAAATCGTCTGATCCACATAGAAAAAGATGAACATATTTACGAATTAACGCCTGTGCCCCACCATTATTAATATCCTTAGACAGTCACTTATTGATGTCTACCACTTCAACATCAAGTCGTTCAGCTCTGTCATCTCTGCGCCTTACACCTCATCAAAATTTTCCAAGTTCACTACACTCATGCTTAAGTCATTGTTATCAGAGAAATCATGAGATATAAGTTTTAGTTGTTTTGTTTGTTTTTTACGCATGTAAGGATACCTTATCCAATTTTGTAAAATTAAAATTACATTTAGTCACCGATGTTGGATTAACGATAATTAGACACACAGGAGTCTGATGTTTATCCGCACAAACATGAATATCCTTGTATGAAACCAAGTCCTCCTTCAAATGAAAGTAAAAAGTTATCCCCATATGAAATAAATGTCCCATATTGATTTGAACACTCTGTCTTTAATAAGGTAGCAACCTAATATCATCAATCGTATACCTCTTCTGTACCTGTGTTACATTTTCAGACCTAACCTTGTAACTTTCCCAAAGTATTAATGAAAACATTAATTTTATTAGTCTCCAAAGACACATAATTATAGCGATAATTTATCTCCACTTTATTCGCTAATAGAAATCATTGTAAATAAAAAATCACTTGTTTTAATACCCTTTGCACATACGTCACAGCCTGTATGCATAGTTCCTCCAGAAACCTGCATCGGCGTAGCGTTCGCAGAAGTTAAATATATACTGTCTTCATTATTATTTTTGTCAAATGCTCATATCTGCCATTCAAACATGAAACATTGCAGCCTGTATCTAATAAAATAGAAACATCGTTTTCATGAATGTTACTCTGACTGTAACATTAAAGTTTCTACGTATGAAATGGCTTCCTCGACAATTCTTCCGCGAAACTTCCCGAATTCTAGCTGATCCCTAATTTTTGCTTGTATGATCTCGTTAAAATATTGTTCCCTAAACAAAATTTCAAACTCACTAAAACTTTTTACGCTACTTCAGTGTAATTGCCGCCAAATAAATGCTCCATCCTTCAGGTATCGATCGATCCAATTTACATTGTTCGTTACAGGTTCCGTGCTTTCGCTAACTTTCCTTATTATGTTTAAGAACTGTATCGGGAATCGCTCTCCACCTGAAAAACCAACGTTCCTCACTTCCGGCTCGCTAACGTAACCTTCACCTGTGTTTTTTTTAAATTCTTCATTTTCTTATCCATTTCCATAAGCCTCTACGCTACTTATGCCGTTTTTTTCGCGCAATCGTCGATTTTTGAGTTGTTAGCCTCATAATTTTTTTAACATTTTTAGCCGATTTCCTTATCTTTTCCCGCGAGTTCTTCTAATTTCGAATTAGATTCCGCGGTTCTCGATTTCTTGAACGCGATTTTCCGATTTCCCCGCGATATTCACTTTATGCGATCGCCGATTTTTTCTTCCACCGTCTTCAATTTCTCATCGAAGCCCGTCGATTTTCGACCGTCTTGACGCGATTGTTTACTCCGTCGATTTTCTTATTTATTTTCTCCTCAACCGCGGTTGCAATATTTCTCATTTCTTCTCGGATTGTAGCTAACATCTCCTCATGCTTGCGACTTACTGTCTCCCCTTTTTCTGCAATTTTATCAGTGAATTTTTCCATTTTTCTTCCATCATTTGTTCGGTGTTTTTCCGGTTTTTCTCCATCATTTCTTCCGCTGTCCTTCGCTTTTCTTCCGTCAATCGCTCGTCATTCGCAATTTATAAGTAGGAGCATTGTTATGATACTACTGGACGAACAGGAATATTAGGTTTGTGAAGCTTAGGTAGGCCATACAATATGGCTGGTTGGGGGTTCATAACTCTCAAGTATTGACCAACGTTATTAGGGAACAAATTAGTACAATTCTTAATATAATTATTAACTAGTTTACTAGCCTATAGTTAGACGTATGATCACTTTTTAATATTTTAAAAGAGGAATTATCATTCAGGATATCATCTACTTTACAAACATAATTAACTTTATCTAAAATAACAACTGAATTGCGTTTATCGGTTTTAGAAATAACAAGGTTGTTATCTTTCACTTTATTTTGTATTTGTTTAATAATATTAACTTCATTGTTAAAATAACATTTATTAGGAAGACTCTTAACAGTATCCCCATTTATATTTGAACATAAATATTTAATATTAACGTCTAATTTATTTATAGATTCAATATCTACAGACAGAGTTTCAACAATACTTAATAACTCTATCATAGAATTGGTGTTTAGAAATATTGGCTTTACGCTTATTATGAATCTTCATTTTATCTTTTAAATTATTTAGTTTTTTTAATTTGTCTGTTAAAGGTTTCATAAATTTTATTGCGGACAAAATCAAAGACATCATTTACAAAATAATCAAACTCAATAGGATGAAATTTAACAGTTAATTCATCTTAAATAACTTTAATATGGCAACTCACATTGTCCTTAATTCTAAACTGTTTCTTCCTTTCTTCCTGAATCCATGCTTTAATAGCGGCTGAGTTGGCTTTAATAGCAGATGCACTAGAAGATCTCACTTTAACACTTACATAATTAGGCGTTAAGTTATATTTTAAGCATTCACTATTAAACCAAAGATGTTGGTTTGTCATACCTTGTTTTAATTTAATTTTTTTTAAAGAACTGCTAATCGGGCTATACTAGCCTCTTTAATCAACTTTAATGTAATAGCAGATATTTCTTGTTGAAACTCCATATTCAAGGATCGTACTTATAAATTGGCCCAAAATGCCAATAATGTATTTAAAAGTGACTCTAATTTTACATCTAAATATAGTATTAAGAATTCTTTAGATTTAATTAACAAAATTGGAAATATAACTATACTTTCCAATGCTAAAATTGTATCTTTCGATGTTAAAAGTCTTTTTACAAGTATACCCATTAACCAATGTAAAAACATAGTGAATGATATAATTAGCGATACCAATGGTGATACAACACTTAGTAATGAATTAAAAACAGCCATAGAAATTTGCATTAGTCAAAATTATTTTTAATTTAACGATAAATGTTACCAACAAATAGAAGGGTTGGCAATGGGTTCACCTTTGTCACCTCTTCTAGCAGAAATTTTCATGGCGGATTTCGAAAATAATTTATTTGGTAAAGACAATCCTTTATTTTAAAATATAATTTATTGGTACCGTTATGTTGACGATGTTTTGTGTTTGTTTAATGGTACTGATAAACTGTTAGACTCTCTCCTTAAAAATATAAATTCTTATGGAAGTGGGTATAAATAACAGCATTAATTTCTTGGATCTTAACATTAATATCAGTGATAGTTATCATAAATTTTAAATTTTCAGAAAACCTACTTATGCAGATACAGTCATACCTGCTGATTCTAACCATCATATCAGCCATAAACATGCTGCTTTTCACAGCATGGTACATAGACTTATTATTATACCTCTTTCACCTAATGACTTTTGATGAACTGAATGTCGTTTAACAAATTGCTGTTAATAATAAGTATGATGTTAGTTTAATAGATAATGTTTTAGGAAAAAAGTTAAAGCGAAGGGCTGAAAATTTAGTCTACTCTTCCCATAACGAGAGCATTGAAATAGTTAAATATTGTAAATTATCTTATATCAACAGAACTAGTTATAAAATTAGTAACCTTATTTCAACTAAATGTAATCGTAAAGTTGCCTTTTATTGTAGAAAACATCTAGGGAAAATGTTGGTCAAAAATAAAGATAAAAAGAAATGTTAGAAAATAGTGGAGTTTATAAAATATCTTGTCAAGGTTGTGACTCTGAGTACATAGGTCAATCAGGTAGATCTATAAAAGTTAGAATTAAAGAACATTTAAATAGCTGGAAACATGGCTATAGAAACTCTAACTTTGCTAACCACCTTTTGGACTCGGGTCATAGTTTTGATCCGAAATTGAATGTTAAACTCTTACATATATAAAATAAAAGCAATAGATTGAATAATTTAGAATGTTTAGAAATAAATAGATCTATTTCACTTAGGCCTATTCTCAACTTAAATGACCAAATTGTATTAAATTTGTCACCCCTTCTAAAACCCATCCGAAACATAGTTCATTAACCTTTATCTACCTGCTAGGTCATTCCCCCTACCTGTCTAGATTTCTCTATTGTATTTCAGTTGCCTGTTACTCAAGTTTAAATAGTTGTCTATAACTGTTAAAGCTTTTGCCTTATTTTATCCTTGAATATGGAGTTTCAACAAGAAATATCTGTTATTACATTACCTAGTTTTCTTGGAATGGGTTGTACCGTCAAGTCAGGTTAGGGAAACAAGTAGAAGGGAGGACACGCCCATTACACCAGACATACGTCTAGTCTGAGAGTACTGTAGTTTATGTTGGCATCAAAAAATTGAATCTTTTGGTTACTTTACGACTCAGTGCCCTTCTATTTCTGTCCTTGCCATTTTCCCTCGACTAGTAAAAGTTCGATTGTTTCCACGGGGTCTTCCTGTGTCCGTCATTTAATTTTATTCTGTGAAAAACTTATAATATCTAAACACCCACGTAATTGTCACACATTACGCATAAGCCACGTAAACCGTTAACTAATGAGAGATGTAAGCAATAAATCACAAATGAACCAAGCGCTATACAGTGCGTAAAGTTAGGTTGTTATTTTTCCAAGATAAAATTTCACACCAAATTGTCACACAATAACAATAAGGCTTACACTGTTTAGTTTTGCGAAATGTAAGAGGTCAATCACAACACAGCGTGATACCCATAAATAAAGCAAACACTATACAATTTACCATAAACTTATTTGAAAATAGATGTTAAAAACTCTCAACCAAAACAAAAAAGTAAAATGTGATTTTGAGAATATAAACTGTTTAATTTTTCGATGAGTAAACAATCAATCACAATACAAAGTGAATCCACACAAATAAAGTAAACCTAAAAAAAATATATCTAAACAGCTGTTACAAAGTCTGAATAAAACAACAAAATAACACATATTTGGGAATTTACAACAGCTCTTTCAATTTATTTTTATTGCAAAATATGTTATTTACCCTAAACAGTTATGTTACTTAAATGATAAATTTATTACAAAATAAGTGTTTTCCAAGGAAAATGAAAATTTGTTGGCAAATCTGCAGATAACAATGTTTAATTTGACACTTTAATCATTAAAATTGCCCCTATAGTAGAAAATATGCGATTGGCTTAGACATTCTTTAGCGAATTAAATATACGACATTCATAAATATCCGAATAAACTCTAAAATAATGTAAATAATCCATCACTATACTATAATTTTAAAATATTATAAAATTAACGAATCTTAAATTATATAAACAATACTCTCAATTACCCCTACTAGCTTTGATTTGGTCATTATCGCCTGTCGGTCTTTATCGCTTAAAAAAAATAAATAAATCAACGACCTCTAGCTATTGAATACTCTAATCACATCAGGGTCGGAAGAGAACAAGAGTTGGTAAAGAGAGACCTGATAAGAAGATAAAAGAAAGGGAAGTTTTTTCATGAAAGAAGGCAGATCCAGTTAGGTTCCCTCGGGATTGGTGAGCCCCTGAGGGTAAGTAGGAATTAAATTATTGGTATGTTTAGTGAGAGTTAATAAGTTATTGGTATCTATAGATATGGAATGAGTGATGGTTATGGGTAGCGTGTGCAATAAGTGATTGGTATTCGTAGTGTGTGGAATAAGTGATTTGTATTCGTAGTGAATGGAAAAATTGAATGGTATGGAGTGTGTGAAATAATTTATTAGTTTACGAATTGCGTGTGATCAGTGATTGATACGTAGTGTATAGAATAAGTGATTGGTTTGAAGAAAAGTAAAGTTTGAAATAAGTGATTGGTATGTGTATGAGAGACTCCCTAATAAAACTATTTACTAAGTAAAAAGGATATTTTGGGGCACTCTGTATATTTAAAACATGATTAGTTAGCCACTAAGCTATCCCATACTAAGTTTTATGACACGGTTGTAGTTTTATATTCATTTTAAAACATTTAATTTTTTTAATAACTGTATTTAAATATATCCGGTTATTAAATATCCCTGGGGACGTAATCAAGCTCCCCTGGGTTGTAGAACTGGAAGAAGGATTTTTATACCAGATTTTATTTGAATTAAAAAGCTAATTAAATACAGTTCGGACATTTCTAATGTAAAGTTAAACAATACGATGTTTATCTTGTTGAAATTAATATAAGGGATGATGTTAGGTCATATTATTAAAGTGACTCACTTTGTCAAATGTTTGATCTGTCGCTTATTTTGCTAACTCACATTAGAGCATGTTGATAAAATATAATTTGTGTGTACACGATATTTCTATTTTTAGACTAATTCAAAATCATTGTAAATAAATTAAACCATATTCCTCGATTGGAAGTTGGTATTCCAGTTATAAGTATGATTATAGAAGAGCTTGTTTGAATTCATTGTCAATAATTTATATTTTCAATTATTTTGTCACTTGACCCTAATTCTTATAAACACTTATATATTACATGATGGTTATTGAAAATATCAATAATGTTTATTTTAGCCTTCGGATATTATTATATTATGAATAAATGATTTTAAATATCTTATTTTTATGTCTATTGTAGTTATTAACTAATTGATGCAACGTGTTTCGCCGTTACACAGACGGCATCTTTAGGCTAATACTTTTCATTGAAACGATAATCACTGTACTCATACACAAAGTGACTAGGAAGAAACTACCACCACTTTTTTTTTAATATTTGAGATATTTTAATTCGGTTTACACAAATCTCTTTAGGTGAGAGTGCCAAGTTATAAAGCAAAGGTTTAGGGTTTTTAATTGTGGAGGGTTGCTCAATAATTTCAAATGGCACTTATACCTAATTTTACACGTATTTGTGAGACAAGAAAAATTACAATTATAAAATAAAACTCTGACCACCAAATAAAATGGCGGCCAGTAGAAATTGTAAAATAGGCCTACTGCTTGCACTTGTTTTGTTTTACAACGGAATACACCTGAATTTTAAGTCATCTGTTACAAATGAAAGCGTAGGTATTGAGACAGGTTATATGTCTGTTAACCTGTCTATATATAAATGAATTTATAGTTTTCAATTAGCTTAAAAGAAAATGCTGTGACTGCTAAAACTGTAATATCGTTTTTCGATGATGCTCATAGTTTTTAACTTCTTTGAGTTCATTTAAATCATGTCAAATGACGGACTTTGTGCATTTTGGAATTCTCATTGAGAATTTTCTAAAAATACTTAATAAAATAAATTTTTTAAACTACATTTTAAAAGTTTAATTCGTATTTACTAACACAATTTTTGATTAGTTAAGTTGTGCTTAATTTATTTAAAATATCCCCTTTTCACTTCAGTAAATACATTAAGCTAAAATGATAATAATTAAATTAGCAAGTGAAAGTGAAAGTTCCCTTTTATGTCTTTGTTAGGTAATTTGATCTTAGTGTGTTCTTTGAAACATTATAGGGGTAAGAAAGGAGTAATCCAGAATAGAAACTACTCCACTCAACCTTCATTACTAAAGGAAATAATGGGAAGCCAAAATAATCATTTTTACTAAGATGTTTAAAGAAAAATGATTATTTATTCTCCTCAAATTCGTTTAATAATGTTGTTTTGTTATGTAACTCTTTATTATAAAGTTTTTTTTTTTTTTTTTAGATTTTAAAAATGGACTTCTATTGACTTGTTTAATTTATTGTTTTAAGTATTATATTTTATTTTTATATATAAATGGTCATGTTAACTCATTAGTATTATTTATTATAACTATTACAGTTAAAGGTATGATAGTTTTAACACTATATATAATTGTCTTAGTGGTGTATTTGTATTATTCTTTTGTTAATTTGAGGTACAGAAGTTAAATCTTACCTGGCACTACTATACCAAATATCCAACATAGCCCCAAAAATTGCCAATTTAAAGTTGTGTCTATTAAAATGTGGTAGGGTTATGACTTGCATCTGCAGGATGAATGTATTTATTAATATTAATACAGTGTAGCCAATAGATTAATTGAATGGTAGATAGGGTTATTCACTTCTTACATATAAAAATATTATAAATGTTTTCTCTATTGATCGTAAACTTAACTTAGTAATTATTATTTCACAAGTCATAAAAACATAGAGTATAATTTACTTTGTAGAAAATTTACAAATGAGAAAAGTTTATAATTGAAGTACTTTGAAATGTGTTTTAAGGAATAATTTGAATATTAGAAACCTTGTTACTATTATTTGTAATAATGTAATGATTGTCTTTAGTATATAATCAAAAAGCTGATTAATTCAAATGATTTAATATGGAAGAAAATACCCACATAATAAAACCATCAAACAAATATTCCAGTGAAATACAATTTTACCAAAGACACGTCCATATGCACTATCAGACAAATCAATATTTTTTAAAAAAATTAATAAAATTCACCCTTGCCTCAAATTTACCAGCATAATAGAAAATAGCAAAAGCACAAATTTTATAGACATTACCATAATCAATTCAAGTTCTAAATACATAAAAAATCAACACAAACTGATCACACCTTCCACAACTCCTCCAACCCTCCATATAACTATAAAACGGCAGCCTAACATGTCTCATACATTAAGTCATGACTATATCACTGAACAAAAGATTTCAATAATGAAATTAACATAATAAAACAAATAGGCATCTCAAACTGTTACAACCACAATTTAATAGATTGAATAATCAAGGAAAGGAAAAACCTAAGCACCCAATAAAATATAAAACCAAATATATTGGAATAGATTACCATGTATTGCTGGACAATGTCCTAGCAAGTATTTTTAAGAAACAAGACTACACACTTCCTTATAGAACAACATATATTTTAATTGAAGCAATGAAGACCCATAAAAAAGGCAAACACGCCCATGATCCCAGCGGCTTTTATAAAAACATCTGTGACGATATTGAGATACTAAATCGAGTAAAAGTACTATAACAAATTGGTAAACTTAAACTTCATTTCCAATAAATAGCTTTAATTTGAACCCGTTGTATAGTTTGGGGAGGGGGTTAGGGTTCTTCCTTTATGTATTCTCTTCGAGTAATTAAAAAAAATTTATAACAATTTTTATATTTGTTTGAGTTAGTAGTTTTTTTTCATTTCTTGATATCTGAGTTAACATAGTTCTTTAAAATAATTTGTTTACATAACCACTCAAATTTTTCCATTTTTTATTTTGAAATGAAAAGGTTTAAACAAACTGTAATGAGTACATAAATGACCTATAAATATGTTAAACTATACAAAACACTTTTTATTACCATCACTTCTTAACGAACAAACAATTTAACTCTGACATTCTCTTGACTACATCAACAAAACGTACAAATATTATGTTTGTATTTCTATGTAAGTTTGGGCTTGCCGTTTTTTATGTAAATAAAGGCTTTACTATGGTAACGAATTTCTAGAATATGCTACTGAACAAACTGTTACCATAAATACATAAGAAGTAAGTGGCTCCTTAAAAAAATGCAGTGAATAAAACGAAAAGCTCTAAAAATCTATATTCATTGTACACGAGAAGGAATGACTTTTCTCACATTAATACTTATAAAAAGGAATCAAATTCACATTAAAATAATACAGTATCAATGAAAACACAAAACTTTTGCTTGTATTTATTATATCTTCCTTGACATTTTATACCTTACAATATATACTAACAAGACCTCATATTATTTCAATAATTGCTGGAAATACTATCCTTCAGTTATTTCCGAGGAATAATGAATCAAAAATATGCTAAAATACTTTAATATATTTGTATACAATACTAAAAATGATATACGTAATAACTTTTAATCAGCGATTTTATAGTATGGTATTTTATTATTTATAATGATAAAATGCAGAAATGTTACCGTTGCTTACAATAAAGGAGGAATTGGAAAACAAAAAAATATGTTACGTCCAAAAACTAATAACCACAGTATTTTAAAATTAAATTAGTGTAGTCCAGTACATTATTAGGGCAGAAGTGGCTTTCCCGACAGTAGATTCCATATGTCTTTCCCATAGAAGCTTTTAATCTAGTATTTGTCCTAGATATTTTACCTCTGTTATCCATTCTAATTGTACTCCAATCCAAACTGATATTTCTCGGGTACGGGAGCTTCAGTTAATGGGACAAAGTTGTTTTTGTTGGATTTACGCCAGCGAACTGTACCATTTTCTTCTAAGTGCAATCCTACTTTGTAGTAATTCACTAAGGGTGCATTCAACTTTTCGCTTAAACATAATGACCATGAAATCACTATAACCTCCTGGGCAGTTTAAAACCTCCTGGGTTAATTACCCAAGTAACTCGTCAACGACCAGGATCCACATCAAGGGTAATAATACCCCTCCTTGTGGACGTCTCTTAACAGTACTGACTCGAAGGGTCCTTTCTCCCATTTTAGTCTCTGTTTTCCAGTTGCCAGCAAATTGCACATCCATATGGATGTTACACGATCTACTCCCTTTCATTCTTGTGCTCTTTTGACAGCCTCGTGGGAGATATTGTCAAATGTACCTTTAATATCAATTATCACAAACTGCGACTTCGTTCTCATCAAGTATTTCCCTTTTGGGACCTAAGATCAGTCATATTTTCACAATAAATATGTTTCATTGATTGAAAAAAAACCACCTTTCAATTACTCATTTTACTCAAATATTATCAAAATAAATTTATATCTTAGTTTTCCTTAAAGCCATAAACTTGAGAAAACATACTTTTTCCTTCTCCTATAGCAGAGGAATTAACCGACAAAATTCTGCTCCATTTAAATTTAATAGTAAAATGTATAGTTTACACTGCAAATGTCTTAGAATGGATTTTAAGGGCAGTAAAATTTCAGTAACAAATAGTGATGGAACTAGTTATCCCTATGGGGTACATGTACGCTGAAGTCTGAAATGTATCTAATAGTGTAGTATAACATAAAGTATAGCCAACACATTAACGGAAATAGTCCCTCATGTAATATGCTGACATTTTCATTCTAGTAAATATTCATTTTGTCTCATATAATATTTATAACCTATCCGACATTATTCATTAATCAATTTACCATCTGACTTTTTAAAAACATTTTAGTCTTAAATAAATTTGCCATATATTTTACTTTATACTTAGTGACAGTGTCTATTTTGTTTTATTATTTAGATGTTTTCATGTTTATAAAGTTGTCTGATTTTTAGTACTTTTCCATTAATATAGGCACAATCTTTTCATTATATAAGTAAATAGTTATTGGTCTTTACAAAATAGAATTAGCTACTTTTATCATATTATAACTACAGTTTATCAAGTTTTTTTTAACAAATTTAAGTTTTGTTCCTTTCACAAAACATTTTCTGTCAATGTACTACCTAGTATAAAAACATATAGTAGGGTTATTTTTTATTCTTTACATCATTTAAAAACATTATTTACTAAAATGTTTAGTGTCATATTTAATAGCAATTCTTTTCTGAAGTTCTTCCATACTTAGGCCTGATAAACTAAACTCAGTTATAATATCAGCTAAAGAAATTAGCCTTAAGTTTTCAGTTAAGCTAGATCCAGCTTAAAGGACAGGAATGTTCGCAGTAAACCCTATTCACCGGAGTTTATTATCAATATTGGTATTACTGTTCCATCGCTTTAATCACGCGACCAATATTTTCTCCAGCTGATCAGGGTACACGTCTGTGCTTGGAGATTGATAACGAAACTTTCAGATCTGGTTTTAATGAAATTAATTTGGAGGTTACTGGTGAGCTTTCATTTACGCAAGAGCCTATGTCTCTTTAAGATGATTATATTGAAAAATGTTCACTCTAGAGAATTATATACAGGTTTTGACTCAGAACATGTTATTCACCCCTGAACCATCAACGTGTGAGAAGAAATACCGTCAAAAATAAGACACGTTTTTTATTAGCCGCTGTTTTCAAAACGTACAATATACATTAGTTCTTCGTCTGGATTCACGATTTTCTAGCCCGTTGTGACGAGTATAGGTTCTAGTGCTGTTGTATCAGTACGTAGCCATGTATGTAATTAATTTAGGCTACTCTGGATACAAACATAAAGGCAAGTACTGTTTATGCTAAGGACCGTAGGTACTTGGTGGTATTTCATTTTAATAAATAAAACACTTTCATTTTTTAGTAAAACCACAAATTTAATTTAATTTAATGAAATTTGTGGTTATTCTACAAAAATAAAAGTGTTTTATTTATAAAAGTAAGTTATTGTGCAGAATATCATCTATGGTCACATTTAATATTTATTATGTACTTAAGAATTTAAGAATATTGTATACTGAATTATTGCTTCTAATTTTATTTAAATTTCATCACGTTGGCCACCTGCATTCCTGGTAAATGTTTTGATCATTAACGTTGTTGCTTTATGTAAATTTATATTGTCGTCTGTCTTGGGCATTTGATGTTTTCGTATATATGTAAATTTGTATTATGATTAACTAAGGACCACTTATCATGTCTCGTGGTTAATTTAAAACTGAACAGTTAACGATTATTCAATGACTAAAATATTTATCATTAAAATAATAATTTTCATTATGGTTTAACTTAATAGTATTTTTATATTTTCCAGAACCTTTCACTTTGCTTATGACAAAATACAAAATTAAAACTTAAAGTAGTTAATTGTTAAAATATAGAGCTGAAAATCTTAAGTGGCTAATGAGTTAGATAATAATTAATTTAAAAAAATTAAATTGTTTTAAATATATGAATTTCTAAAATAAATTTTATTCGTTTTGTGTTACTTGAAGTGAAATTATAGTTAACTTTTTTTTTCTACTTTACCTACAATTTGGATAGTTACAAGAACATAGAGAGGATTCCCTTTGTCATCACCTGTCAATTTAATCAAATGGGGTGTTAACATCAAACAAAGTAATTATATTAAAAGTAACAGGTTGGTGAAGTAACATGAAGATCCTGAGGTTGTTCTTGAAATAAACATGATAACATACCATCATTCTCCTTGGTCGAGGTTGGAAATCTTAGAAGTGAAATTTAAACGCAAATTAAGACAACACTTCCACATTCATTCCAACGTACTGTATACATACAAATTGTTTTACAATAAAACGTTTTCTGATTGGTTTTCAATCCTTATAAAATTGTTATGCTATCATTTGATGCTTGCAACATGTAATGTTTCCTAATTTTTAATAGACATATTTTACTTTTTTCAACTAACTAATGTTGTAAGTTGTAACATCTTGAACTCCTATTTGTTATATAGTGTTGTTTATAGTCTTACACAGTTAACATAAACTATTTTTGATTATATTTTGGAATTAAGTATAATGAATATTTATGTATAAAATATTAAAAAATTAACTTAGTTTACAATTTTTCTTTTGTAATGCCCAACTCTAAAACAGCCATAAATTTCCATCCAGTTATATTATATAATTTTTAATTTGGATAATTTTTAAACAGTTTCCCACTATAAAAAATAGTATACATTATTATCTCTAATAACTCTAAACGAAATAAGACTGCTCTCTTGAGTTAAGAGGGTTTTCTATATGCATTTGATGTTCATATGATAAAAATAATTATCTTTGAAATTAGTTCAATTTTTGAGACAAACATGAATACCTATTTACTTAAATTGTTTAAATATTCGTTGAAATTTTTAATCACATTTGAAATAAATTAAGACTAAAAAACATTTGAAGTCAAGACTATATTATTTACTTTTCTAGTCATCTGTTTATCTAACCTTTATCACAAGCTTCGTACTTAAGTCCACAGAATATACAATTTTTTTTATTTAAATGAGTTCACCAGCATTTTACATTGTAAAATATGGTTATTAATTTATTAATAAATGTTACTTTCGATATTATTATTATTTTATTTTTTTATTTTTCCATTCTCCACGTTTATGTGTCAACTTTATTGTATAATTTCTTTGCTTCACTTTTAAATGAGATATTAGTACTGAAATTTCTATAAGTTTTAATAACTAGAAACATAATTTAATGTTAACATACAATATATTAAAATTATTAATATCTTAAGAATTACAAAGTCTTACAATTATTAACCGTAACATTAGTTTTAATAACTTATATACTAACCTAGAACATGAGACCTGAAACATTTTATTAATACAATTTATATATATAACCTTTTAAAATACAATATTATTATTGAACTTCACAACGTTTTAGGATTTTATTTTCCTTCCTTGCTTAAATATTTTTTTCTCTTTCATGTAGGTATATTTTCCAATATCACATTGCTTTTTTCTTCCACTTTATCAACCTTGATTTTCATTTCTTTTCGTATTTTTCTCAAACTATATTTATTGACGTAAATGGTTTGTCAGTAACACATTTTCACAATAACATGAACAATGTCTTTTACATCACAGCTTTATTTTCTGTTTGCATCCCTCTCAGACCAAGGGAACTCAAAACTGCAACCTTGACTCTAAAGCTTTAAAACCCTCTTATACAGATTTTCGGTTTTTGAAATGGTAAATTTTCAAGATATTACGTAAGTAAAATGTTTTATGAAATGCTCAAACATGTCAGAAGAAATAAAGAAGCGATGATCAAAAGATTTAAACAGTTTTACGGATCTATTACTTGTAACTTTACTTTTAAGCTAAGAATGGAAAATTAATATGTTTTCATAGCATTGCTGTGAATTTAGTAATTCTATATCATCAGTTAAATATTTTAAAAAGTATTTCGAGATCTTGATTAGGTACATATGAATTTTCTAAAAAAGGGAAGAATCCTTGCCTATTTGTGAAATTACAAAAATTAAGTTTAAATATTGTTAAAGAGTGTGTACATTAAACAGTGTACCTACATTGCAATAACTGTAGAGTAAATAAAGAGTTATACATCATTATATAATCCATAAACTATAATTTTTTTAGTTTTTGGCATGAGAGAATTAATGAAAAGTGTTATACTAATAACAGATTTATATTGTAGCAGTTAAAACTATTTACAGTTAAAACAGCCTAAATCACAAATTTGTCTTCTGTTCAGAAATTAGAGAAACATACTGCCTTGTATAAAAATACAACTTTATTAAATGTTTAGTATAACAAATGTATTCTGTTTTCCTAAAAAAAAAGTAACGTACATTTCTCCTTTAATATATTTCGTCTGGTCAAAACACTATGGTCTCATGATAAATGATCTTTCTATCGTTGTAACTGTTAACACGAATTTCATAAAATAAATTTTATAAATAATAATTAAGATATATTTACTTGGTTAAAACATTCTTAGTTATGACAAAATATACTTTATAATTTTAATTTCTTTATGTTATTTTCGTTTTAATAGTACAAGAAATACAAGCTTATGGATCAGTATATTGAGAAGTGGTAAAAGTGTATTTTCAAAAGCTTAAATTAATTTTAGACACTAATATAGGATACAAAATAAAGTTAAATTGCAGGGAAAATGTCTGTAAGCAGCTCAATGGAGTGTGTACTTCTGCTCATTAATCCCATATGGTAATTGTATCACACATTTTTTCTACATGGCTGCCATTCCCACGGTCATACGACTTCATGTTAAATGGCTAATATTGTTCTACTCTTTCTGAATGGCAGTTACTTGATCCTAAATTACTTTTTATAACATTCAATTTTCTCACATATACAAAATGACCATTGTAAATGTATTGTAATGGTAAATAATTGTTTAAAGAACCAATATTTAAATGTTGTAAGATTTTTCTCTAAAGTCTTAAAGTTACTTTATCAAAGTAGTTTTCAAAATTTTATATTAATTATTTATTATACCAAGGCGCTACGTAAAGTGAGCAATGGAACTTTTTTAACACCAATTTTTTTTTTAAATTGTTTTAAAAAAACTTTTTTGACATCAAAGGGGTAATAAAATGACATTATTTATTCTTTTTGGACTATGTCTTAGAGCCATTTGAATGTGAGAATTTATTTTTTTAAATATAAACATTTTTGGTAGATTGTTATTCTAAGCCAAAAATAAGAAACAATTTTCTGAAAAAATGTTTTAACCGATATTAATTTATCAAAATATTTATAAAAATAAATGAAACTGTCTTGAGTTTAAAATAAACGTAATATAAGTTTTAGAGAAAAAGCGTAAACGGTGTATTTTAATGTGATAAAATGTTTAAAAAAATTCAATGTCTTTTCTTTCACTTTTAATTTTTTTTTTTTGGTAACTAAATGTTAAAAATAAGTAAACCTTCACATGACATTGAAAACAGATTAAACAAAGAATGAATAATGCTTTTTTACCCAAATAACTTTTATCTAATTTATTTTCTTCAAAACTTACCATTTTTGAGATATTTACTTGTCTCAACTTATATAACACATGTTAATTATTATAATAAAAATAAAGAATTTCTTATCGATCTACTTAATTATATGTTACCTCTGGTTATTCCAAAGGGTCAATAAATCTTCAAAGAATTACATTATTGTGTTTATTTCTTGTCCATTATGTAAAGCTAGGAATAATACTCAGTTATGCATAAAGACAAAACCAGACATAGAATTATACAGAACCAAATGGATACTTTAATGCTTGCACCGTGTAATTCAAGGTAAAATTTAAAATTGCTGTTATAAATTGTCAAACAAAACAACAACAGTAAAATATATTTGAAAATTTAAAACGTTTATTTTGTGGGATACAAGCAATAAATTACAACACAAAGTGAATCCGCACAAAAAAATAATCACTATGTAAGTTAAACTAAAAATAATTTAAAACCGCTGTTATAAATTTTCTCTGAAAAAAAAAAAAAAAATAATAATAATATGTCTTTCATATTTTATAATAGCTATTTCAAAAAAAGTTATATAGGTTAGAAATGTGCCTTTAGGTTACACGGCACATTATAATCTTACATTTTTTGGACAAAATGTAAAGTTAATTTCTTGAGTGCATTTCTAACTTCTACCTAGAAGTAATTAAGTATTAAATTTGCAAAGGAAAAAGAGGTTGGTTGTAAACGTTTAATTATGGTAATAAATTGAAATACTGTATAAAACCTAGATTGAGTTTTTATTATGTAATTACTTTAGCGACTTACAAATTGTCGAAGTGAAAATGGAAAAGTTGGTTCTCTTAATGGAAAACAAAATTAATAAGAAAACATTAATTAAAAATGTTTAAATTATAGCTGAATTTAGTTAAGTTTCTTGTACAAGGGATGATCCGGTAATTGTTGATTCATAAAAAAGAACTACATTGGTTTAGAACAATCTCTCAAAGTCTACCCCACCTTCAGATTCAAGGTTAAATTCTACGGGCATATTTTGGAAAATTACCATCATTTATTTCAATGTGTAGCATTGGTTGTGTAGCTCGGTTGGTATAGGCGTGCGTTTATCACATTGCGATTCGGGCGAGTGTACCGTCAGCTGATGGTGTTACCTACTTAAGTGGCCTATGGATGGTTATTTACTACTTACACAGTCAATCATAGCTTCCTATATAAAACCCAACGTAAATTATCATGACACGTGACAGAAATAATTTCATCAAAATATAAAATCGTCACAAATAAATGGTTCATTTTGTAAAATCACTTCTGTAATTTTTTGAATAAACCATATATAATTTTGCATAGTTATTTTCCATCCTTACAAAATTACAGTTAGTACAAAATGGCATTTCAGGGTTCATATTGTAAACATATAAACACATGTAAACAATGTACCAATATAGATAATATACCGCAACCGATCCAGAATTACGAACATACTATTTTTCATTACTAGATGTATGTAGGTATAATAATAAATAAAAAGTTGTATTTTATTTTTTTCACAGAAATATCATTTTAGAGTATAAACATAAGTGTATGTTTGAAAAAGGGGTTTCATGCAAAAAAAAATAAATAAATAAACATTGAAAAAATATTGTCTATAAATAGAAACATGGTTGCATAGCTTATATATTTTCAACATATTTATTTTAAAATACCAAGAGGCAAGTTTATTTAAAAATACTTGTCAAAGTACAAAATAAAGAATTACAAAAAAAAAAGGCCTTAACAAGACGGTCGGCTGTTCTATTTATTTAACCACTTCAAATTAGTTTTAAGCCATTTTTGTATATTTTCTTTTTCTACTCTGGACAAAAATTTTTTAAATAAACAGAAATATAAAAACATTCTATTTAAAATTTTATTTAACTATGTCTTTTTAAGCAGCATGAACATATAAGCAATATCATTTGTTCATTAAATTATGCTTCATTAAATATTTATTAAATGAAATCTGATTCATTAAATTGTGGGATCTATTATTGAGACTTGTAATATTTTTGTTTTTAAAAGCGAAAACCCCTCGCGGTCATCAACCCTTCATACAAAGATAAAGAACAGAACACAAAATAAAAAACACCCTAGTCGTCTAAAACTCTATTTTTTCGTTGTTGCCTAAAGGCAAACAACCTCATAGTCATCCTTTTAAAAATACCTCTAGCCCTCCAATACCTGAATATCGTCAGTTTCGGAAGAGAACAAGAGTTAGTCAAGGGAGACTTTATTGAAAATTTAAAAGACGGATCTAAAACGTGATTAATCCCTCGGGATTGCCAAACTTGTACTATTTATAATGGAGCTCCTGTAAGAGCTACTTTTGTGAAATGGAAATACCACGTTTTACGATATATGTACGAGATTTATTGCATAGAAATTGTTTTAGGTTTTTAGGGGTATCATTCAAAAAAATTGAATTATATTTATTAAAATTATTATAATTAGAAGAGGGTTATAATTATAATATTTTGCTACTCATAATTTAGACGTATCCCAAAATAAAATTATCAGCAATAATTCGGTAAACTGAATCATTAAAATAGCTTGGATATTACATTTGTAAATCTCATGCTTGAGTTGAAGAGTTATCCAAGAAAATACATAGTGAATTCATGCTTACAATTTCTCTATTATTTAATAACGAAATTATTGTTATTAGTAAAAAATATTGTTCATTGGTTTTCGTTGAACACGGTTATCTTATAGAAATTAGGTTAAAGCAGTGTGAAACACCGGAAATTTATGTAAGAAAGTAGAGTTATAATTGTGCTCTAGATTACACGGTTCATTAATATTTTACACTTTATGAACAAAATGTAAGGTTAATTTCCTGAGTGGTGTTTATTTTTACTAACTAGAAGTAATTAAGTAGTAAATTATTTCCAAGGAAAGAGAGGTTGGTTGTAAATGTTTCATTTCTGTTATTTAATTGTGGTAATAAATTTAGAATACTTTATAAGCCCTAGATTGAGTTTTTATTCTAAATAATTAAAAGAATTACAAATTATCCAAGTTAAATGAGGCATCAAAAGTTGGCTAACATAATTAAAACAAAATTAATAATTATGCTATTGAATTAAAGTTGTTTAGGTTATGGCGGAATTTAGTTAAATGTCTTGTATAAGAGATGTCCAAATAACTATTTAATACACCGAAAAGAAGTTCATTGCTTTAGAACAATCTCTCATAGTCAGTTCCAACTTCAGATTCAAGGTTACATTCTACGTTCCAATTTTGGTAAACAGAATATTTAAGCTTACTACCACCGTAATTCATTGAAAGTAAATTACAATCGCAATGCAAAGAGCAAAAAACCTTAATTATTTCTCTCTGTTAATTGGTTTTGTTCAAGTTACATTAGCACAAAATGACATTTTGGTGTAGCAATTCGATTTAGTTTGTAGCAATAAACATAAAATAGAGTGACCTTTCCAAAGTATGAACATATAATATTGCATTATTACTTGTACATAGTAGGTAGGAATAGAAATAAATCAAATTTTGCTTTGGATCAAAACCAATTTATGATAGTTTTTCACGGATATATAAAGTTAGAATATTATTAATGTCAATAAAAAGGAGGTTTTAAAAACGATACCTGTCTCTATGTCGTTTGTATAAAGTATGATCTGAAATATTTGGTATTACAAGACGACATGACGTCAACTATACTTATCATTTTTCACAAATAACACTCCTCCTGTCAGTTTTAGAGAGATGATGGTGATTATTTCTTTGTTGTTAATGATCTGGTTTTGTGTATGAGTTGTGTGATCTAGTCAATTAAATTCAGAAAAGTTTACCCGTCCATACCCTATCTCCTGAAATAAATAAAAATAAACTGAAAATGTCTAAAGATATTATTAAAGTACTAATTTTTCTATTTTTGTAATTTAAAGTTAAGATATATATTGAGGAAGGGGAGGAGTGTATTTTGAAACAATTAAATACATAACAAACATTTATTGTAGGGTCTACAATATTTTACAGATGTTATTTGTTCACATCTGGAAGAGTGTGTAATTATGAATGTTATCCAAACGTAGTTAACCATTTGTATAAGTATATATAGTTACATCTGTTTTTAGTTTTTATTGGCATTGTCTAAAACTCAATGTCTATACTAACTTAACTTCTTTATGGTGCAGAAACATTGCCACTTCATTAGTTACATTAGACAACATTATATGCTTGTGACAGAAAAAATAGTGGTAAGTAAAACTCTCTTCATAAATTGTATAGACCTATCATACATTCTATATGTTGTAAATTATTTAGACTACAACAGTAATTTATACCCAGGTTTTGATAATTTTAAATTAAGAGACGACAGTAAATTCGAAATAAAAATAATAATTTTTTTAATTAGTTATAAATAAATCTACTTAGAAAATAAAGTTTAATTTTATTCTCTATTTATTTTTTATTAGGCAGGTCTTAATAATATTAAGGACAGTAATAGTTCAAGCCGTAAAAACATATGGGCTATAAATTATTACAACTACGAAATAACTCAAAAGAAAAAGAAATTTTAAAATTGTTAAAATTTACAATTCGGAATGACTGCCATTAACTCATATAACAAATAAATGTGATATAAGTGATTGAATTTTTTTTTCTTGACCAGTTTGTAGAAGACTTACGTCAAAGTCTATTTAAAATGAGTTTCCTAAAGATATGCTAAAAAGAAAGGTTGATATCAGCTAGAATATCAGAAAAGTTGAAAAAATTGTAATTTTTTTTTAAATAGATATAAAAACGGGCAATAAGCTTTGGCTTCTAGATTTATATTTTTGCTCTCTTGTTGTTTAAAAGCAAAAACTTCTCCGTTGTTATCTCTTCGTGAAAATGAAAGAAAAGAACATGAAATAAAGAACCCCAAATCTCGAATAATTTAATAACTTCAGGGTTACAAAATGACAAGATTGGACAAGAGAGAGCTGATAGAAATGATGAAAGAAAGTGTATATCCAACTCTGGATTGTCAAGCGCGTGCACACTAAAATGAGCCACTGAGTGTTCCAGGTTTGATGACTAAGAGACTGTGAAAACTAATCTGTCACATGACTCCTTTCTTATTACAAGTTTGAAAGGTATCTTCTAGAAGACCGTCATAAATTGTAAAGTGTAAAAAGTAAAAGTAATCCTAGTTTTGAGCTGTTTTTGATTGTCGGTTGTCTCTGAAACTTAAATTAAACATACACACTAATATGTGAAACATGTGACAAGTAATCATATATATTGATTAAGAGGATTTTTCTGTTTAAAATTCATTAGACCCTCAGAAGTTGGTATCTAAGCTTGTTATTAAGATATTTGAATTCAATTTATAGATAATTTCAACATACCAAAAGGCTTCCGTATTTATCTTATTTATATAAAAATGAATTAAATCTACAATAATAACGTCTTAACTTTTGTTAAAAATATAAAAGAATAAAGAAAATTAATTCAGTTTATGTAAATTGTAGTTTTTAAATAAATAAACTGTTATACATAGAGAGATTAATAGTGCAATCCTTACACATGGTCATAATTTTCATTTGTCTTTTCTTAAATACGACTTATTACATTTTGAATTGATTACAATATTTAAGTTTTTTTACATTCGTAATAGATTGTATTGACAATCAGCACAAAATAAACATAATAAAATAATGGGTATAATGGTATTGTGTGTGTTGATTGTATTGTATATATATATATATATATATATATATATATATATATATATATATATAGCACATATAGTGAGTACCACTTGGCAAACCAGAGGATTTTTTCATTTATTCTTGGGTTAAATCCCTTTCTTTTATTTTCATAACAAGTTATATCTTGACCAACTGTTGTTCTCTTCCAATCCTGACGTTATTAGAGTATTTTACTGACGCATTTGTCTTTACTTTATACACTTTCCTTCTTTTTTATAGTGCTATGAAGACCAAGAGAGTTTTCACGATTTTAACAACAAGGAAAATAAAATTCAGTAAACTTTTAATAATTATAACTATTTAAAAATAAAATGGTAATCAAACTCACAATAATACGTTTAATATTGTATTAATTACCAAACATTAACAAAACATTAAAGCTCAGAAACTGAAATAAACCATTAAGAAAATGACTGTTGTAGTTTTTATAGTCTATGTAATAAAACAGAAATAAAACGGGGAAAGTTAATTTTAAGCTTTTTAATAAGACTATTGCAGTTTTAATTACAGTCTTACTGTAATTTTAAAAGAGAAAGTTTTTTATAAACATGAACTTGTAAGGTTTTATTATTTTTAATTTTTGATTTATTGATAGCAAGGCAATTAAAATGTTTTGACTGATTATAAGACTTTTGGGTTGGAATTAATCTAAAATATAGACCCTCATAAATTGTTCGTAAACTCGCTTATTTATCGAGAAACGTACTTAGAAATCAATATAGGGTGTGTGCAAATATGGTAACGATAAAATTAATTAGTGCTAACAATTGTATAGTATCTCGTAAAAATAATCTGATATACTCTAGACAACGTATAATGAATGTTGTTGGACTTATCAGAAGTCTAACAATATGGTCACCCTGATGGTAACGTGAAATCTGAGACTGAAATGTTCGCCGATCCAACTTATTTGATTACTCTAGTATTAAACACTCCATACTTCGCAATTATGGTTCGATTTTTCTCAATATCGATATATCGTTCAATATTAATCTAAGAACCCTTAGAAAAAGTTGAAAACCAGTATAATCTATATAAAATTACAACCTGTTTTTAAAATTTTAACAAAACATTTTTAAGGTTAAAATTTCCTAGGTACGTAATACAATGCCCCACAATAACTGTAGTAGTTTCATGTTATGTTTCCAATTAAGCCCAAATGTATTTTCTACGATGACAAATAAACGTAGATGTTGAAAACATAAATTTAAATGTAATGTAAAAAGAATGGGAAATAATTACACCAGTTTATAAATCATTTGTAAAAACTAAAATGTAAGATAGATTTTATTGCAATATGTTATTCCTTATATTATACTATATAAAAATGGTGAAATAAATCGTGTCCAAATTTAAATTACAGTCGTAGGAATAATTTATCTCTCTAATTTACAGGATCTACTTGAACTAAAATAAGCCTTTATGTGCATCTTGATGACCTTCATAAAAAATAATAATAATAATAATAATAATGAAAAAAAAAACCGTGTCTTCTATTAAATTTATACATTATTTTTGCAATAAGAAAACATCAAAGAAAACCATGATGAGCTTGACGTCAAAATTAACCCATGGCAATCTTCTAAATGGTCTGTATAGTTTTCAACTTTATGAGTGTGTAAATATACAATTTCATTTGTGTAATATGTGTCATATCATTTGTGTGCAATATGTTAAAACTTTAATTTTTAAATGTTTTTTTTGTTTATGTATAAGATTCAAGTGATCTATTTAAACATAATTTAAACTTTTAAAACATGTTTTTCCATTTAAAATAAAGTTTTATGTAAAAGTATGTTTCTCTTTTAAAAGTTTATTGTTTTTGAACTCTTCTAGTATGTTGGAAATGCAATTTAGAAGTTTTTCTTATTTTGAATAGGGTTTTAAGCCAAAAATATTATGAGGAAGAAACATGGATAGTTTCAAGATATTCCTAATATCCTGAAATTTCGTGTTTTTGTGTCCTTTATTGTGGTTTGTAAAATAGAAATCTATTTAGAAATATAAAGTAACCCGACTATAATGTTCTTCGTGATTGTCCTTTTTTCTTATTCAGCCATAAGTCATGAGTTTTTAATATGTGTCATACTTATGTGTTATTTATTTTACTTTATATATATATATATATATATATATATATATATATATATATATATGATTGAAATTTACTGAAATGAACAACATTTATGAAAACTTCAATCACCAAATTAAAGAAAAGATAGTTCCTATAATAAACACTTATTACAATAAATTACGAAATGTTAATGAGTCCTAGTTGTCACGAACAAAAACTTTCTAGACATTGAAATGTCGATTGAACAAATAAATACTATTTCTATTGTATAAAATTGTATTTTACTTGTTTGTTGGTTATTATTGAAATGTTCATCTACTCCTTGTCATCAGCTGTTCACGCTACAATGTATACAATGATCACTGCATCCTCCTTCGATTTATTTGACAGGCCAGCTGTTTTGAGGCTATACACTGAATGGAACTGGGTTCATAATATGTTGCCAAGGGAAAAGAGTTCTGTAATAAATTATTATTTGCAAAACGCAAATATAAGAAGTTTTCTTGTGTTTTTACTTCATTAAAAGTCTTCAAAAATGTTTTAATTAAAACAAGCTCTGGCAGTGAATCAAAGATCATAACCTTATAACACTTGCGAACTAGGGCACAAATATGGTTCTCTCTCGCCCTCCATGTCTCTTTCTAACTCTTTCTTACCCTCCCTACCTACCGGTATTGTATGTCATTTCCTTTCTGAAACGTTCTTACTGTTATAACCTCTTTCTTAGTCTATTTTTGACTCTCTCACCTTCTTCACTGTCTCTTTCTCAGTAGTCTCTCTCGTTTTCTCTATCTCACATTCTTACCATCTCACCGTACACACAATCTCTCTATCTGTCTATTCTTTGATTCTCTTTCCATCCTACTTACTTTCTCTGTCTCCCTCAATTCGGTTTCTTTTTGTTTTCATCTCTCTCTCTCTCTCTCTCTCTCTCTCTCTCTCTCTCTCTCTCTCTCTCTCTCTCTCTCTCTCTCTCTCTCTCTCTCTCTCTCTCTCTCTCTCTCTCTCTCTCTCTCTCACTCTCGCCGACGGTCTGTTTCTCACTCTCTCTCCGTGTTTCTCTTAACACCGTACCACCCTAATATCTTCTCCCTCACTCACACACAAACACAGATTCTCCTTCCACTTTATTTTCTTACCTGTGCGGTTGACGTATATTTAGCCCTTTAACGGTTCATTAAGCAATATTATTTCAGATTGAGTGAAATTTAATTCAATTTATATTGGCATTTTAAGAAAATATTCATCTGTGTAAGATATTAAACATCCAGTATATAAACAATTCCATAATAATAATAATAATAATATAGAATCATGAGCATTGGCAAAACATAAAACAATACTGACAAACAAATAAGTGACAGCAAAAAAAAGCCCAATAGTGAAAAACATTTATACCTAATTTACGATTAAAATGTACCATTATTTTTTAAGGGGACCCGAAATCCCATATACCGAAAATATTAACTAAATGACACATATCTCAAGAACGGTTAAAGATAGAACCATATTTTTTTTTATTTTAAAGATACAGTAATTCAAATATCTAGTTCCTCACACATCTTTTTCAAAATTACCAAAACAACAAAAAAGCTTAGATTTTTTTTTTTCAAAACGTGATTTTTCTCCTATATTTCATATTTAATATAGTATATTTTTGTTAAAAATTAATATTTTTTAAACATCTCGTGTAAGGAACTAGATATGCATCCAAGCTATCTGTGTTTAAAATTTAAAAGCTCTATCTCTAATAACTATTGAGTTATGTGTCATTAGTGTTTGGAACAACGTTTTTCGGAAAACAAAGAAAAACCATGGAAACAAAAGAAATTTTATTACTAACAAATTAATATACCCCTGCACAGTAAAATGGATTCTTCTGCTTCATAAAGGTCTTCCAGTCTCCTTTTCTGTACTTTTCTTGACTGCCTGACCTTCTTCTGGAGGTCCAGAGCCGCTCTTTCTCCGTATCTCATGAGTTCTTTGTTGAGCCGCTTAATCGCCAGCACCACGGTTCTTCAAGCCTCCGAACCCAGTTCTTCCACAACTTTTACCTTAGAAATATATCCTTCATTGAAGGAAGAAACAACTTCTTATACTCCAAGCTCAAGGACAGGAAGGGTCACAAAAGTTCGTTTTGGTGCACGAGCTCAATCACATTGTTCAATGACTCGTTAAGATTTTAGGTCTTTTCCTTCAAACATTTTTCTAAAAGAAGAGAATCAGCCAACGATTTAAAAATAGGCTTGATTGCTAACCTCAGGTATGTGGAAGTGATTTTTATGTTCATATTCAGAGTTTTCCATTTCCGCTTTATGGAATATACACCAGGTATATTGTCCTTGGGGCAAAGTTGATGCGTCGGTTTTTCATTTGTGGACTGGATATGGAAATATGTAGCCCATATTGCTTGCTGCATGTTTTTCACACTATTGGTATTCCTCCTAATAACTAATTCGTAAAATATTCGAAGTTTTTTAATCCTTTCACCAGTCAAACGTCCTTTACATTTGAGGGGTTTGTATCCTAACCCAACCTAACCTATAAATTCTAATTTGTCTATATACACATCCTGGCCAAAAGGCTGGGCCTCACAAACTGTCTGAAAAGCCTTCGGATCTCCGTCAACCAAATACTCTGTGTACATTACATTGTACTTGGGTACGGAGCATATTCAAGAGCACATAGTTCTGCAAAATTATGGCCGAAATGGTTTGTAAGGCTTTTTTAAATTAATTTCTTTACTTGTGTCAGCAGCCGCTTATATGTAAGTATTATATATCGTTGGATTCAGAAAATTCTGAAGAAAAATAAACCATCAAAAACAAAATATCTAAAAAAAAAAAAAATCTAGATTTTGGGTCCCCATAGCCAAACCATAACACTATATAAAAAATAAAAGGAATACAGAATTCATAAATACATAAAATTTACAAATATAAATTAAATTTATTCTTCTGTTTCAGTTGTGACAATTATTGTTAAAATAGTTTTAATTTCGTCCACAAGATATCAGCACTTACTGGCTACTATGTCAACGTCGTCCAATCAAGTGACTGAACACGCCTTGCCACGAATCTTAGTTTTGTCTACAGTTATTAGTTTCAAATATTGCCGTTTTATATCAGCACTTGTCAGGTTGTAAGTTACAATGCCTACCTAAATAGATTTGCTATTTTCCTAAACCAAACTTACCAATACTTCAATTAACGCAATCCATCATATATTTATGTAATTTATACAGTGGAATCGCTTTAGCTGCGCGAGTGGGAGACAGCGCTGAGAACCACCCTTAATGCAGCCTTGAAGTGAACAAAGGAGTCAAAAACTTATACCACAAGTATAAATAATTAATATTATTAAAATTATAAAGATTCTTTTCATATATCTCGCGGTAATGGAAATGTAGGGAGTTTGATATACGACTTTTGATAAAAAGTAAACCTTTACAAATATAGAAAGATAAGTGGGTGTCGCTCAAACAACTAAAGCGTATACATGTCATTTGTTGTCAATTTTTAGGTTAGTTATTATTTGTATTTTTCCTTTTTGTTTTCCATGTTACACTTTGAGATATTTATGTTTACGTACAGGCGACAACGACGACGACAAAGGACATTTCGAAAGTCACTTTTACGCTTTCCTGAAGATAAGACAAATAAATGAATACGAGATAAAAGAACTGGATAAAAATGTTTGCGTTTACCAAACTTGCCCTATAGAGTACTTCATACACTGGAAAAGTAATATTCTTAAACCAAACCATCCTACAAAACTATTGAAACTATTTTCAAAACATGAAAGTTTGACCAAATAAAATGAAATATACAATATTCAATAACAACAAATTTATTTTGTACAAAATGACGTTTCATTGACTAAGTAATCATTTTTAGTTTACATGTAAACCTAGTATGTCCAACTGAAGTTAAAAAAGGTAGGCTAATGCTTCTGTATTCGATGATTGAATTTCCCAGAAGTGTTGCTTATGTAAAGGAAATACTTTATTTTATTTAGTTATACTTCTATTTTCTCTTTCTTACTTTCTCTTTCTCTTCAACAGTTACTTTCTTTAAGGCATTTTAACCACCACTCACCACTTTTATGGACTTTTCACGCCTATACCCCCTTTTTTTCGGTGATGGTTCTAATTAAGACCAAAAATTAAATAATTATACATTCTCTGTCTCTCTCTCTCTCTCTCTCTCTCTCTCTCTCTCTCTCTCTCTCTCTCTCTCTCTCTCTCTCTCTCTCTCTCTCTCTCTCTCTCTCTCTCTCTCTCTCTCTCTCTCTCTCTCTCTCTCTCTCTCTCTCTCTCAATGAATCTATTCGTTTTCTCTCTGACTATCTCCTTCTCTCTCACTGACTGTCTCTTTCTCACTTTCTCTCTTTCCATGTCTATCTTAACTCCTTACCATCCTAATATCTAGTCCCTCACCCTCACAAACAAAGATTCTGCTTCCACTTTATTTTCTGTATAATGGATCGACCTACAATAGCAATACTTAAGCTTTGCGGTTGAAGTATACTTAGCCCCTTACCAGTTTGATACGCAATATTATTTCAGAGTGAGTGAATCTTCAATTCAATTCAATTTACATTGTATTTTGTGACAAATATTAATTTGTGTAAGATATTAAACATTCATCGTATAAACAATACTATAATATAATAGAATCATGAGCATTTACAAACATAAAAAAATACTGAAAAACAAAATTTAGAAAACAAATAGGCAACAACAAAGTTTGAATTGAAAAACATTTATAATTAATTTACAATTTAAATAAAACTTTTTTTTTTAAATAGACAAATGACAACACTATAAAAATATTCAAAGAATTATACAATTATTAAATAAATAACATTTACAAACATAAATTAAATTTGATGAACCAAAGAAGTCACGGATGTCATCTGCTCTGAAACAACAAATTCACATTTAAACATGCGTTCCTGATGATCCATTTTAGTTAGCCATTTTCTTCTATTTTACGCGTAACGTTTATTATTAAGATAGATTTATTTTTTTCCACACGATTTCAGCACTTGCTGGGTGCTGTATCAACATCGTCCAATCAAGTGCCTGGACAATGGACACGCCTTGCCACGCCTCTTATGTGTTATCTATAGTTATTAGTTTTATATACTGACACCTTGTATCAGCACTTGTCAAGTAGTAAGTTCCATGCCTGCGTAAATAGATTTGCTTTTCCTCCATAACTAAACGTAAGACTACTTCAATAACCGCTATCCAGTTTATATTTATGTAATGGTTATACAGTTGGATCGTTTTAGCTGTGCGAGTGGAAGACAGCGCTGAGAACCACTCCTAATGCAGTCTTGAAGTATACAAAGGAGTCTAAACATCTACCACAATCATAAATAATTAATATAATTACACATGAGTAAACAAATTTAAGTACAATTTTTGCGTTTACCAAACTTGTCCAATACATGCCCGATTTTTGTTCATGTATTTTGTGTTTTTCAACGTATAACACCATAAAATAGATAAAAGCTTTTCATGTCTCTATATTGAAAATACCTAAGGTAATGCCAGAAAAGTAGTTTCGAACCCTGACTTAAGATAATGCGACATTTATATAGTTACAAGACCGGGAACAGCCTAGTCACCCACACGAACGTAGCGAGTCGTGCAACTTCAAGGCCGAGTGAAGACATTTCAATGTGTACACATCTATGAAGCTCGTTTAAGCCTATCTGACATAATGACATATTGTATTGCTATACACAATTAAGAGTTTCAGAATATCCGTGTAACAACTATTATAACCAAAATTACCCTATTGGATTAGATACCACTAAGATTTATAATGCCCAAGAATTCAAATATTAGGCATGGCATGTTAGAGGATCTGCTTGAATTACCCATGCAAGTACCTTAATGACCAACATCAACGTGTTTCATTCCTATTATATAATACTTATACAATATAATATATATAACACTTCTGATTTTGTAAAACGACATGTTTCTTCCTATTGTGCTTTATACCCAAGTAAGAAGTAATAACATCGAATAATATTTTAATTCAACTCATCCGGTGGTTTTAACATCAATATAATACAGTATTTGTGACTGATAATGTTTTTACATTTTGTTTTATTATTTTAGGTTTGGTATTAGGTCTGAATTTTTTTAAACATTTTTCTAAGGTTACGTAATGTAAAAATTGCCAGAATAACATCTGCAGTTATTCTTAAATTTTAATTCACTATCGGCATAGTTTCGGAATAAATTTAGCATATGCCACTTAAAATGTGTAAACTAAATTGAATACTGTATATAGTATTAGAGTCAGAAAAGAACAAGAGATGGTAAAGAGAGTCCTACATGGCGAATAATAATTTCAAATAGCTTACAATTTATTATTATCTTCCAATATCAAATGAATCTTGATATCATGTCAATTTGTGTTTTGTATTAACATAATGGATAAAACATTCAATTTCTGTAAATAAAAGAAATCTTTTTTGTACACCGAAATATATTTCAGAAAGAAATCAAAGATGTCGCTATCAATCTGTATTTGTAAACAATAAAAAAGATTTATCTTTCAAACTTTACAAACTGACAGAGAGACCGACTTAGGAAACAGTTGAGGTTAAATTGATTTCCTACAGGATAAAGTAGAATGTTCTGTCTTTGACTATTACCTGGAGAAGTACAATATAGAAAGAGAATATTGCACAACTTTTACCCCTCCCCTCCTCACCCTTACTGTATGTAACTATTTTTTAAAGTAGAAACTAATATAAAGTTTTCAGACAACATCAAGTAAACAGAAATGTACTATCGTTTTAAAAAACTGTAAATATCTCACAATATTTTAGTATAGTTTGCAACTTATGAATATTAAAACGGACAGAATGTAGGTTACTGTCGAAAACTTATAGATCCAGGAATAAAATTACTTACTGGTTGTAAGATAATAATTTGTAAATAGATTTACAGTTAACGTTCTCATTACCTGTTTTCAGTAAATATTTTTATTATATATTAGTAAAATCCATTACCTAACACTAGTAATAAACACTACCTAACAACAACTAAACCAAAATAACGAACTAATATTCACAACTGGTTTGTTTACCACTCTGTACTGAGGGTGGGACCGTGAAACTACATTCTCAAAATTGTCCCTTTATAATCAATCGTTGCATGCGTAATTAAATAATTTCTTATTAGAGTTGCATTAAGGACGTCTTCCCTATGTTCTGTACAATGCGAATAAACCAAACTAAATTGGTGCGTCAGTATGGAAAACCATGATGCAAGTTTCTCTTTTAATTAGTTTTTGTGACAAACAGGTTGCCGGTCTGTAAAAAAAAAACAAACAAACAAAAATCAGACATTCCCTCAATTACGGCATTTAATTAGGGATGTTTCAGAATATATACCTATTAGTATTTTTAAACGGTTATCCCGGATGTAAATAAAACTGTATAAAGGTGGAAATTCTTATTTGCGTTTTTAAAGTACTCCGTAATAACTAATTTTATAAGTTTGTCTCTTACCAAAACAAAATGCTGATTTTTTAAATAAAGACTTCAATTTTATATTGAATAACATTTCATTGACAAAAATCAATAAATCATTATTGGTATTTTAAATAAATCTGAAAATGTACATGCGTCTTTAGCTGTGTATTGATACAAACATAAAAAGACTCAATAAGACTTTTTAATTATACTTACACTTGTAATTTTATTATTTCTAATATTAAAAGATATTTAATTAATATTGATACGTTCTACATCATTAAAAGTATTTGCTGTTTTATTTAGCCTTAAAATATCATGCATGGTACTGTTACCAGGGGACTTAAATTTAAGAAAGGCGGAACCAAAATGGTAACAATGTTTAGAAATTAAAAAAAATTAAAAAAGACAAAAACAAATTTAGTGATTAACAAGGCTCAAGTTTATTGAAACAAAAGAAATTTCGACGTTTCAGATTTTATCATTTACAACTGAGAAAGACATCCTGAGACAAAATTATCATAAACAGCTTATGATTAACAATATTATAATTAATAATAGTTATACGCCCTTAATGCAAAATATTATAATTTAATAAAAAAAAAATTAATCAATAGATTCTGAAAATTTATCCCCCCTTTTTAGTTTATATATTTTATAGTTACAAAATTTAACAAAAGACAATGAGCACAGCTTAACAATTAACAGGATTATAATTAATCCAAAAAAAAGATTATACGCCCTTAAATGTAAAAATTACAAAATAAAAAAAAAGATGAAAAGATACTGATATTTATTTCCCCCCTTTTTGACTTTATGAAATGATAGTTTTTTTTTAAAACAGTTATATAATATTACTTATTTGATAAATTTCTTAAATGCTATATTGGCCAATAAATATATATGTTTTAGATAAAAGAATTTATTATGAAAAGAGTAGTTTATTTTAAAAGAAAAGAAAAGAAAATTTTGAATATTAAATTTTTAAATTGACGTCAATTTTGTGTTAATTTAGAAAATAACCTCTTGGAGGTTGTTAGGACCGAAAGTTTGCATGCAGGCTCCACCCAAAAATTTTTTATATATTTTATAATTAATTACACAAGTCTACATCTAAAAGATAGTTTTTAAGAAAAACATATTCGCTGAAGTAAATTTAGGCACATATACAATATGAGTTTAATTAAAGTTCTATAAGGTCAGTTTTTTTGTAACATCACTTTTGTGCACGTGAAACTCTGAAGCTATGTTGAACAAAACGTGTTTTGTTAACAGGACGAAACATGTTTAGATCTTTAGCTGTGTTTCTTCTACCAGCATATTAGCTATAGCAAAAAAAACATGTTTTTTAGCGTCTGTACAAAATCAGGCATGTTGTAGCATTAATGTTCATTATTAAAGCAAATATCTGGTTATTTGTCAAAATTAAAGAAAATTGATTGTATAACAGAAATTCGTTAAGATTGTACTTAAAAGCTTCTTAGATGATTATAAATCTATTTATATATATTTAATTTTGTTTGAAACAAAGCTTGTATAAGACTTGCAAAGATCTGCAAAAGTCTGTAAAACGAAATTTTCTGATTTAGAACAGATTTCTCCAATTGTATTATATTTGACATGTTCAATAAGATATTTTGATCATTTAAAGTTCAACATTAGTTTGCACCTATTTCACATAATTGTTCAAAACTCAAAATGTGCCTTTGCAAGGTTTTGTAAAGTATGTTTTAAAAAAAGTAAATTTTTATAATCATTCAGTTTCAAAAGAACATTGAATATTAAATAAAACATGAAATACATATTTTAAAGAATACATGATAATTAATAAATTATTTTAAAGCATTAACAAAAATTTAAAATATGATAAAATCTGTAAGGCTGAGTACCTGGAAAATCCTGTCGCAGTTCACGTGAGCTTGCGCCGTGAAAACGAAAATTTATTTGACATTTTAGACTAAATCGCACAAACTGTATATTAACATCGTTGAAAACTGAAGCAGGAAATTTTGAGAACCAAGAAAAAAAAAAAATTATATCTAACGTAACTATGTAAGAATGTCAGGCATTGTGAGTGACTACAGGTAGACTAGACAACGGGTATTAGAGCAGATAGGCTGTCTTGCCGTTGTACTTTGCCCTCCGATGTCATACGATGATTAGTTTTGGACAATCTCGCCGGGTGGCAGCATCTGTCAAGCGACGGAAGTAGTGTATGTGGAAAACGAGTTAATGAAATTATTTTGCAGATGTGATTTTTGAATTTGAATGCTACAGTACAAATTGATTTTAAAATCCACAATTTTGATGTTTTAAATTCTAAAACTATTTCATGTGAAATATAGTTAAATTCTTTAAACAAATAACTACAAACTTTCCCCTTTATTTTGTTTTATTAACGTGCTTTAATTATTTGAGGACTGAGTGCTTGCGACACCAGACGTTCTTAACATACCTAGAAGTACTCACACAGATATATTTCGTTTTATTAGTACACAAAGATGCGTTATGTTATTCTTCCGTGACACATATTTATATTATAAATCGAAAATCAGCTATAAATAATCTAGTTTCAATAATAAATAAAATATTTAAAATGATTATTTTAATTTTTTTTCGAAGTGGTCTAATACTTGAAAAAACAAGTTTATGTTTTTTATTAATATTATAATGGTAAATTAACAGAGTTATGCTGTTTTTTCAAAACAATAATTGTACTATTTATTTCAAGCTTTGTCACTGTTTTAAACACTTTGATGCTCTTTGTAGTAGTTTTTTTATACTAGGCGAGTTGTACAAAAATATATATTTCTCTGAAAACTGACGCGTAACTAGTATTGGTTATTTATTGTAATTTCTATATATTCTGTCTTTTTTATGGAAGATGCAGTTTAAACCTCAGCAATTTTCAAATTGGTAGATTTAAACTTTTTACTTGAAAATCACTTTTCTTTTAATCATTATTTTTTAATATTTAATATACCAAATAACACTAGACCATGGCACTGAGTTTATTTACATTTGCGATTTGTCTTAGTTGTCTTAGTTAATCTCTTTTATAATTTACAAATTATATATTTCTATGTCTCAGGTGCCCTTATTTGACAACCACTTTCTTCCTGCCCAACTAGACTACATTGAAATAACTAAATTATTTGCCGTTAACACGATTCAAAAAAGTATACGATTTGTATAATTTCACATATTTGTTTTACTAGTTTGTTCGTCACAAAGAAGAAAACAATATTTAGCAATTTTTTCTCATCCTCTAAATTCGGTGTTGGAATATTAGTCTGATTTTCACAAACTTTTTAAAATCTTAGTTCCTTACAATGACTTGAACTATGTAAAATTTGGAAATCGGTTTTGTAAGTAGGTTTTTACATTTGGACAGATTAATAATGATTGAATAATATTAATAATCAATTGTAGTTTATTTACAAATTTTAACATGTATAGTATATTTACGAAAGTATTTTTTATAGTTGTAAATGAAAAACAATACAAACACATTCAGGTTAAACCCTTAAACAATTCTGTAAATTCATAAATAAAGTGGAAAGTGTGCTCAAAACTACAAGTTTAATAAATTTGTTTTGTTTTTAAACGTACTTTATAATGAGATATCTTTCAACTCCATTAGCAGAAACAATTTACTTGTTTCCTTTTCTTACCCCATTCCTACGTTTAGCTATTAAAACAAACGTTGAATTTATGTTTTGTTTTACTTAGATTGTCTTACTCTAACATGTTTTTATGACGCAGTAAAAATATAAAACTCTTATTTTGATTTATTTAGTTTTTAAAATAACATCTGTTATTACCTTGTTTTACTACCTCTATCAGATAGAATCTTCAGGAGAATATATTTTACTGTTTGAATAATCAAATCTTTATAAAATTACAAGTTATTGATTACAAAAACATTTATGCCAAATAAAATAATAAATTTTATCTACATATTTTCAAAATACAATGAATAAGACATAAAGAGTCAAGATATAACCAAAACTTCGTAGGAGGGTTAGCTTTTCTTCCCTCACCCTTCTACTCTACCTTGCCTTGACGCAAATGAACTCGTTACCTGTGATAAATGATGAGGCGAGAAACCGATCCAAAGTAAAAGTTGCCGTGGAATTTGTAGTTATGTTCCTCTTTAACAAATTTGATTGTTTTTTTCGGTATATTTTTTTAAACTAATACTATTTAGGTTCTGTTTTCAACATCACATTTTAATGTGTTGAATTATAATCTTACATTATTTTATATCATAATATTGTAAAGATATGCACATGATACGACAACTATTTAACTTTAGTTTTACGAATTAGATAAAATATTTGGCGAAACTAACTTTTCTACTTTGTGTTTTGATTCGTTAAAAACTTCTTTTTTTTATGATTGATAATTCGGACTCGATTATCTGAGTCACGAGAGATCTAACTGAGTATTATTTTGTTCGGGGCATTGTAGGTGTCATATGGAATTATTTAATGTCAGTCATCATGGCATGGGAGAGCATTTATTATGTGGAATTAATTATAAAACTTATGAAAATTTGTAAATTTAATATTACTAATTGTGATGATTGTTATAATTCAAAATTGTTTTCCAAATACAATGATTAATACATAAATAGTCAGGATATAACTTAGCCTGTACGTTTGGTTTTCCATCCCCTCACCCTCTGCGCTACCATGTCTTAACGCAAATGAACTTGTTAAAAGTGATAAATGATAAGAAGAGAAAACTATCCAATGTAGCACTTGCTATGGAGTTTGAAGTTGTGTTTCTCCTTATTTATTTTTTTTTTGTAATTTTAACGCCTTTAAGTAAATTTGGCGTTTCTACTTGGAAAGATATTCCCTTGGCACGAAAATTATTTAGCTTTACTTCTACGTGATGCAAACATTTATACTTTGTGATTCGTTAAAGATAAACTATTTTAAGAAATATGACTATGTATTTGGACACGATTGTCCGAGTCACAAAAAATCTGACTGAACTGAGTATTAATTTTGAAGTTTCTGTATTGTGTCATGTGAAATTATTTAAAATCAGTATTTATGGTAGAGTATAATATGGAAATAGTTTTAAAACTTATGAAAATATGTAAGTTTAATATATCTCATTGTAATGTTCGATATAATACATATTGTGTATACATTCATTATATATTTTTTGTAAGTATTTTTCTGTAGGCCTACTTCTCTCAGAAGTGTTAAATAAAAATCGAGCATCCGTTGAAGAATTTATAAATTTCGCAATCTAGGCGATTTTCACGACAAGAGTGACTTTAATGTATGGTATTAGTGTGTGTATGTGAGTGCATGTAGGTTTTATAATTACAGTTGGGCTCGGTCAGGCGCCCCTATTAAGTAGAATACAAGCAATAATTATCAGAACTAATAACGCATGTTATTAATAATTGACATGACTTGTCAATGCCTCTGAATGGCGACTATTTACATTTGGATTAGATGTTATTACATATTGACCTAATTGTCCCTCCCCCCTTCATATTACGTAAACACATAATTTCAATTTAGCGTCAATCAAGTGGTATTGACATAGATTAAACTGTAGCTTGACCTTTAAAATAAATAATGCTAGTAATTCAAATTTTTGGATAGACTAAAACTCTAACACAATATCTTACAAAAATTATTTTTACTAAATCAATCGCGTTTCAACGACAATGTCGCCATCCTCAGTGATTTATGAGCAAAAATTAAGTGATACATATCATAGAAACGCGTTTGATTAAGTAAACGAGATCTTGTGTTACAGTTTTAGTCTATCTAAACTAATATTACCTTACAACTCAAGCTCATTATTTATTTATTCAAATTATTATTTAATACTTCGGAAGATAGCGTTTTATTTAAAAGGCAATATTTTTAACATTGCATATGTTTGTTATATTAATTATCATTTCTCAATGAATATATTAAAGGTTAATTACCTTATTTTCCGTCAGACAATCCAATATTTATCCAGATGGATAACCAGTTTCGACGAGTAAACTGTCATCGTCAGATCCAGACATCATGTTGTACTTTATAACATATAACAATTCTTAAAACATTTAAATAATGACACATTGAATACGATTATATATGTACATTAGACAAACTGGTTGAGATGATTAGTTGCTAATTAAAAACTAAAAAATTATAATAATGATGTTGGTATTGGTGCACAAGTGTTGAATGTAAGGTAGCGGTCGGTCAATTATAACCAACTAAGCAATCTATAAGTCGTGTAATTTAAAACCATCCCTTAAGTAGACAGGGCAGGGATTTGGTCTTAACATGGGCTCTTATGGAGTTATTCTCGACCAATCAGAATCGTCCATTTGGTCACGTGACCGTTTCTCGACCAATCAGAATCGTCCATTTATAACTTCAACTGCACCGACTTGTGTCCTAACCGACCGCCATCTTTGTTTTTAGTACAGTAAAATGCACAGAATTGCGCATAACTGCCAAAATTTTGGTTTTCAACGTAAAATGCACCAACGTGTGGCCTAACCGATCGCCTTCTTGTTTTTCAACATAAACTGCAACGACTTGGGGCCTAACCGACCGCCAACTATGTTTTTGGTAGAGTAAACTTCACAGACTTGCAACATAAATGACAGCATTTGGGTTTTATTGTAAATTACATTGACTTGTGGCCTAACTGACCGCCTTCTTGTTTTTCAACATAAACTGCAAAGACTTGCGACCTACTCGTCAGCCATCTTTGTTTTTGGTAGAGTAAGCTGCACATACTTGTGTTATACCTGCCAGTCATATGGTTTTCAGCTTAAATTACACCGTATTGTGTTATAACCGCGAGGCTTGTTTTTAAACCGCTAGGCTTGCATAATAACCCCCAACATGCGTCCCAAAAGTCCACTATCTTGTTTTTTAATATAAAATGCACCAAATTGAGCTTTAACCGTTAGACTTCCAGTTTTTCAGCGTGGGCTGACAGCAACCTAACTTTTTTTTTTTAGTTTAGCAAAGAACATAATATAGCGAATGCCAATTCCCAAGCATATGCACATATGCTCGTATGCAATAAATTGCATAGTGGGGGTCTTACAAAAATAAATATACGTTTACCAGTATACAAACAGACATCTGTTCACATGTAAGTGCATAGCGTTGGTCTAGCAAAAATAGCCGTGACATTTATAAGCTATCACCCCCCTAGTCTACATAGCTACCCCTACTATAAAAACCTTCAGTTTCGATTCTCAGATGCCAGTTCAGTTCCAAGTTTGATCTGCGTGAATACGTAAGTACAAGTTTATTCTGTCTATATTTGACTTTTATACCTATCATATTATGTTATATTATGTTAGGCAATCATTTAAAACAATTTAAACCAGAGGAATTTAGTTAAGTATAAGGAACTTGTAAGGCAGAGAGACCGGGAAAATTGTCGTTTAGACTCAGCCTATTAGATTTTACTACTCTAGTGCACAGGGGTTACTTACAATTTGTTTAATTTAGTCTAGTGGAAATACAGTTAGGATTGTTGCAGCGTGAATACGTGGGCAGAGTTAAAGTTTTAATACTTGTTATATCAGGAGTAAAATTATGAATATCGATAGCCTATACATAAAACTGATATTTCGAGTGAAGTGAGTTAGAAAATCGTATCCTCCTCCTCGTACATTGGAACTTCGACTTTGATTTTCGAGAGAGTGAGGGTGGTATTATTTTGTCAACTCTAAGTGTATTAATTACTTAGCGTAAACGGTATTTTTCCTGATTGTCTCAATTAAAGATAATTTATAATATAATAGCTACATAATTTATTATTTTATACATAGAAGCGCGAGGATTTCATAAGAGTCATAGGGTTTTGGACATTAATGTGTTTGGACATCAATCATAAAGTTATCATTAATCTGCCTTGCCTACGCTAATTTGAAATAACATATTACCTTCGGGTCTTGTTTTGGTGTTTGTTATGAAGAAAAACGGTGTCATAAACTAGATTAGGTTTTTTATTCTTCAACTCTTACTATTCTCCTATAAAAATCTACAGCGCAATATACCTCGCTGGCTAAAACCTCTTCGAAGGGTAAATTTGTTTCTTTATGAGTGAGATTTTTGGGCCTAGTAAAATCCGTAGACTTGTGTTAAATAACTAGTAGAGCGTCATACTATTTTGTAAATTTATTACAGCACATCTTTCATAACACATCTTTTACTTTACACGTCAACATTCCATTCACAAATTTATGTGTTTATATGTAATTCTAAATTAAAAAGTTTATAAAAATCCCATTAAAAACGTTTGAATTCTCAGATAAGGCTGTGTAAGGAAGTTGCGGTTACGATAACTCTTGCAGTCTCCACAAAGGATATTATGGGTTTTGTAACCACTGTGTTTTTCAACGGTTCGGTTTATTTTGAGTTATCAAAGTGTCGTATAAGAATAAAATATTATAGTGAAATCGGTTGACATTTTATAGTTAGTGTTTTGTACTTAATGAAGGTTTGTGTTGTGTAGTTAATGGAGTGTTTTTGTTGTGAAGTTAATGAAGTGTTTTTGGTGTGTTATTATCTTAACAAAGATAAGTATTTACTCGTTTATTTTTATTCTTACATCAATTTTCGGATATATTATATCTGTATATTAAGCAAATATTTAATTAACAACCTAATCTCAAACATGGTTTTTACTATTTATTTAAAATTTATTTTGAACGTTAGACTGCAAAACAGTGTTTTATAAGATTTTTAACAACAGTACAATAACGTGGAGTTAGAAATAATTCAGGATTACTTAATGATACAGTTCTTTATTCCAATCTTTGTGATAGGAAATTAGGTATTATTAATACTATTGTATATTTTTTCTGCGAAATTATTTTTAATAAGTACATTATTACAGTACATTTTAGGCGATTTGTCAAAGTTATCACTCAAACATCGGTCTCTGTAGGGTTGTGTACAGTAGTACCTTATAGATTTTTTGGCAGTGTACTCTTTCAATCTAATATAGACAGTTCACCCGTGAGACACGGACCTGTTTCGGAAGAGATCGAGAATTTTCGGCTATTTTCGGCTAATCACGGATTGTAACAACAGTATAAAAGGGCATTCCAGACGAGTATAAATCTAGCCTAATTTAAACACGTGAATTGTGAGGAACCAGCAGCTACAACTAACTGCTTACGGCAGGGCTCGTAAACTGCGCTGATAATCCACATACCGTAACTTATTCGTTGTAATAAAACGTACTAAAACCGTTCTCTGTAAGGTTCTTAACAGTAGTACCTTATAGATTTTGGGAGTGTACTCTTTGAGTCTAACATAGACATTTGACCTGTGAGACACTGATCTTGTTTCGGAAGGATTTTTGGTTATTTTCTGCTAATCGCGGATTGTAATAACAGTATAAAAGGGCTTTCTTAGTGACTATTAATTCGGCCTAATTTAAACACTTGAACTGTGAGGAGCAAGCAGCTACAACTAACTGCTTACGGCAGGGCTCGTAAACTGCACTGATAATCCACATACCGTAACTTATTCGTTGTAATAAAACGTACTAAAACCGTTCTCTGTAAGGTTCTTAACAGTAGTACCTTATAGATTTTGGGAGTGTACTCTTTGAGTCTAACATAGACATTTGACCTGTGAGACACTGATCTTGTTTCGGAAGGATTTTTGGTTATTTTCTGCTAATCGCGGATTGTAATAACAGTATAAAAGGGCTTTCTTAGTGACTATTAATTCGGCCTAATTTAAACACTTGAACTGTGAGGAGCAAGCAGCTACAATTGCTTACAGCAGAGCTCGTATAAAGCGCTGGTAATCCCCTGATCGGAGCATATTTATTATAATACAACGTACTAAAACTGTTCTTTTTTAAGGTTCCTAACAGTAGTACATATATATATATATATATATATATATATATATATATTTGGAAGTGTACTCTTTGAGTCTAACATAGAGAGTTGACTTGTGAGACACAGAACCTATTTCAGAAGAGTTCGTGAATGTTCGGTTATTTTCGGATGGTCACAGATTGTAACCAGAGTATAAAAGGGCTTTCTTGGTGACTATTAATTCAGTCTAATTTAGACTTTCGCACTGTTAGGAGCATACAGCTACAACTGCTTACGGCTGAGCTCGTAAAAAGCGCTGATAATCCAGAGATCGCAGCATATTTGTTGTAATACAACGTACTAAACTCGTTCTTTGTAAGGTTCTTAACAGTTAGTACCTTATAGATTTTCGGAAGTGTACTCTTTCAGTCTAATATAGACAGTTGACCTGGGAGACACAGAACCTATTTCAGAAGAGTTCGTAAATGTTCGGTTATTTTCGGCTAATCACAGTCTGTAACAAGAGTATATAAGGGCTGTGTTGGGGAATATTCATTCAGTCTTATTTTGACTTTTGAACTGTGAGGACGAAACAGTTATAACGGTTTTCAGTAGAGTTCGTAAAAAGCGCTGATAACCCACTGAATCTTTCTTCTTTTGTGCAACTTTTTGTACTAGTAAATATGAATCCTATAAATGTAGTAAATACAGAGGAGTCATACGTTAAGCACTTTAGATTGCACGGTTATAGGACTACCTTTAAATTTAATCCTGTTCCTGAAGGCATTTCAGAAATTGAATGGCTCAAATTGGGTTTTGCAAGTTTTGTTGAAAAAATGAAAGCTGAATCCACAGATAATGATCAATTAGGGTTTACACTAACAAGCTTAAATCTAAAAAATAAGGAACCAGGGTATATAGCTTTCCAACCGGTAAGTCAAGTGGATGGGGATATTATTTGGGATATTTTCGGTGGTATTATTCAGAGCAATGCTGAGTCAATTAATTCAACGTACTAGAGTTAACCTCCCCGTGGGCCGTGGTGGTCAAAGAAGATCAGGTTTTTATAATAATTTTGTTGAAGAGTCCAGTGCACGAAAGGGGATAGTAGTGATAAAAAATTCCGATAATTTATGTTTAGCTAGAGCATTAATTGTAGGCAAAGCTCATGCTAAGAAAGATCCCCAGTACAAGGCTATTAGAAAAGACTTGGGGAAAAGACAATTATTTAGGGCCGAAAAACTAATGGCTAAAGCAAGGGTGGTAATTCCAGAGAATGGAGCAGGGATCCCCGAATTAGAAAAATTCCAGGACCATTTGAAGAAATACAAGATTACAGTGTACAATTTCAATAGGAAAGGTCGTGATGTGTATTTTTGTGGTGAAAATGAAAGTGCTGTGTATAAAATAAACCTATTATTTAGTGAAGGCCATTTCAACGTAATCACTAGCCTAACAGCTGCTTTCGCTTGTAATTTCTTTTGTGAAGGATGTCACGTTCCTTATGATCACAAAGGAAAACATAGATGTGAAAATATATGTCCAGCATGTCAAACAGTATCCCCACCTTGTAAATTACAATATGGAGGAATAACCTGTCCCAACTGCAATCTTCACTTTAAAAATCAAGTTTGTTTCATTGCCCACCAAGGTGATCGTTGCAACTCTATTAAAAAGTGTACTGAATGTGGTAAGATTATTAGATTTAGGGCTAGAAAATCAGTACATATGTGTGGTGAAGTGTTTTGTAATATTTGTGTAGAATACAAACCTCCCAATCATCAGTGTTTTATGAGGGTTGATAGGGGTACACCAAAAAGTAAAGACTTTTTGTTCATATTTTTTGATTTAGAAACCCGCCAAGACGAGAGTCTTGCAAATGATTCAGAAACTAAAGTCCACAAAGTTAACTTGTGTGTAAGTCAGCAGTTTTGTCATAAATGTATTACAGGGAAATCTTGTGAAAATTGTGGTTCCCATACCCGTATCTTTAAAGAAGATCCTATCAATCAGTTTATGGATTATGTCATAGAAATCAGGAAAAGATACAAGCACTTATGCTTACTCGCTCACAACGGATCTTCATTTGACTTTCAGTTTATTCTAAAGTACGTTATTCATCATACTAAGTTCACGCCAAAACTTATTATGAGAGGAACCAAGATCATATTGATGGAGATGGACAATGTAAGGTTCATAGATTCGTTAAATTACTTTCCAATGCCCCTGTCTGCTCTTCCGAAGGCTTTCGATTTACCCCCTGAAAAGAAGAAGGGTTACTTTCCTCACCTTTTCAATACATTAGAAAATCAAAACTATAAAGGACCGATACCCGCTAAACAGTTTTATTGTCCAGATTCTATGTTCGATAAGGGCCACAAAGACTTTGAAAAATGGCATAACGAGCAGACACTAGCAAACTATGTTTTTGATTTTCAAAAGGAAATTGTAGAGTATTGCATCTCGGACGTAGACATTTTGGCTCAGGCGTCCATGAAATTCAGATCTATGTTCTTGGAACAGTGTAATGTGGATCCCTTTTTAGAAGCAGTTACAATAGCTAGTGCATGTAATCTAGCGTTCAGACGTAATTTTTTGAAAAATAGTACAATAGGCCTCATCCCTAAACACGGATACCGTCTTGTGGACAACCAGTCTGCCTCTGCATTACAGTGGATGACGTGGGAAGAGGAACAAAGGGGTGTTCGAATCAACCATGCAGGCCGTGAAAGGGAAGTCAAAATAGAAGGGGTAAAAGTTGATGGTTTTGATGGGGAACGTATCTACGAATTTCAAGGATGTTACTTTCACGGTTGTCCTAAATGTTTTCCTTATAAGAGGGAGGAACCACTAAAAGAGGACCCTTCTGATAGTCTACACCTAAGGTATGAAAAGACAAAAACCAAAATTGAGAAACTTTCAAAATCACCCTTTGAAGTAGTAGAGATGTGGGAGTGTACATTTAAAACTATTAAAGAGGAAAATAAAATGGACTATTTGAACTCTCTTCCAATATTGAACACTTTACCACTTAATCCAAGACATGCTTTTTTCGGTGGCAGGACTGGTAACGCTAAAACATACCACAAGTGTACTGATGAAGAAACCATTCAGTATGCTGATGTATGCTCGCTTTACCCTTGGGTATGCAAGTACGGAAAATACCCATTAGGCCATCCGACTATTCATATAGGGGATAGAGAATGCAGGAAGATGGGGATGGAAGTGGAAGGCTTGTTAAAGTGTAAAGTGTTACCACCTAGCGTTTTGTATCATCCTGTTCTTCCAACAAGAATGAATGATAAATTAATGTTTGTTTTGTGTCGTAAGTGTGGTGAAAACTTGTGTACTAGTGATTGTAAACATAGTAGTGAAGAGAGGGCTTTAATTGGAACTTGGACAATGGATGAGCTCAGGAAAGCGGTAGAAAAAGGATATGTTATATTAGACATGTACGAACTTTGGGAGTACAAGATGGCCACTTTTGAGAAAGGAGGCCTGTTTACCGATTTTATCAACAAATTTTTAAAAATCAAACAAGAAGCTAGTGGATGGCCTGCCTGGTGTAAGTCAGAGTGGGACAAAGACAAGTACGTGAAAGATTATTATAACCGCGAAGGTATCATGCTTGGCTACGTTAAAATTGAAAAGAACGGGGGACTCCGCTCTCTTGCAAAATTGATGCTAAACTCATTTTGGGGTAAGTTTGGGCAAAGGGAAAACCAAACTATGACACTTTTAACGAGAGATTCTGCGGTATTTTTCCAACTACTAACAAGTCCATCGATAAAGGTTAATAGAGTACAAGAAATTAACGAAGACACCGTTTTAGTGAATTGGCAATACTCAGAGGAGATTGGAGAGTCATTAAAAAATGTAAATGTCGTACTGGCGGCGTATACAACTAGTCAGGCCCGTCTTAAACTGTATGACCACCTTGATACTTTAGGAGAGCAGGTATTATATTATGACACGGATAGTGTTATTTATTCATACAAGGAGGGTACACATAAAGTTGCTACTGGTGATTACCTAGGGGAAATGACGAATGAATTGGAAGAGTATGGCCCTGGATCCTACATTTTAGAATTTGTTTCGGGAGGCCCTAAAACATACGCATACCAAGTATTTTCTACAAACAGTAATGGTATTATAGAGGTGTGTAAAATTAAAGGTCTAACACTTAATCTTAAAACATCTGAAAAACTGAACTTTGAAAAACTTAAAGACATGGTCCTGAGCGAAGCTAAACTGTCTTTACAAATTGAAGAGAATAGAATTAGGAGAAATAAAAATGTAGATATTGTAACTGTAAAGGAAACAAAGGTATTTAAAGTAACGGGTCCTAAAAGGAGATATGTAGGAAAATATGATACTATGCCATATGGTTACAAAAAACAAAGAATTCAATAAATTTTGTTATTATGGGGATAATATATATCACAGCTTATGTATTTCACGGTGAGGAGTGGATAATTCTATAACTAACTAAAGTATATTATTGTCATATTTTAAAAACAATAAACATATATACATGTTTTTATGATAAGTGGAGAGCGTTCCTGTAGATTAACATCATTGAGATTTGCCCAAAATTTATATAATGCAGCCTCTGAAATACTAAGGGAACTTTTGATTGTTACAATTGATATAGTATACGTACCTAATACTAGCGGCTTTGGGAAAAGTTAAATTCCCTATGTTTGGGACAAGTACTTATAATTATGACATAAATAGTACCTATAACTAACTAAAGAACACATATTGACTAAATAAAGGATAAATATATCAAATATTCTTACGAACAAGGCGGCGAAGTTAATCGATATTCAGTTGAGAATATATAGATGTCGCGACTCACAAGGATTAGTGATCACTTTTCAGGGATAATGTCTTTGAAATACAGAGTATGATTTTAAGATTTTTAGTACCAATGTTAGAACATAATAAAAATTGTAAATCTGCAATACGTAGTGCTAAAAGTTATTACGATTTACTTCTAGCCTAATTTGAGTTGTGTGTGTGTGTGTTTCTCAGGTCCCTGGCGAGGAGTTTATTCTCTCGTAAACCTGTGTGACATAGGTGTGTATGTGTGTGTTTCTCAGGTCCCTGGCGCTGAGTTAATTCTCTCGTAAACCTGTGTGACATAGGTGTGTATGTGTGTGTGTGTGTGTGTGTGTGTGTTTCTCAGGTCCCTGGCGAAGAGTTAATTCTCTCGTAAACCTGTTTGGTTTGAAGTAAATTCGTAAAAAAAATTCAAAAAAAAATTTTGGAGGCCACAATTTTGTAAGGGAGTGGTGGTCACAGGAAATAGCGATGGATTTGGGGCTATTTCCACAAGGGGTAAAGCCTTCTGCTTACCCCGGCTTGTAATGTGGGCTCTGATACGGCTTTACTGTACCAGATGACGGTTCCAACCCCGTAAAACACAGAGGACAAGCTTATTTTAACGAATTATTTTCTGCTTTTTCAGGAATTGTGCAAGACGCTGGAATCCTACGTGTGCTGTGGTAACGCATAGGTTTAAAAGTAGGTAAAAGTACCAACCAAAACCAACCGATTTACCAACCGAAATATACTTTTACCAACCGATTTACAAACCAAAACCAACCGATTTACCAACCAAAATATACTTTTAGCAACCGATTTACCAACCGAAATATACTTTTACCAACCGATTTACCAACCAAAACCAACCGATTTACCAATCGAAGTTTCGAGAAATATTAATATTCTTAACATAAATGTTAAACAAACTAATACATCCAATACTTGATAAAATTATAAAAAGTCCTGAAAGATCAAAAGTTGGTCAAAAGAGAGAGAGAGAGAGAGAGAGAGAGAGAGAGAGAGAGAGAGAGTGAATAAGTACAACTTAAAAAATTCTTAACATAAATGTGAACCTGAAATATGAAAATTCTTAACAAAAAAAATGTCAACCTGAAAAACATGAAAAATTCTTAACATATATGTTAACATTAATTGACATTTTTTGAATGTTAAGAATTTTTCATGTTTTTCAGGTTGACATTTTTTTTGTTAAGAATTTTCATATTTCAGGTTCACATTTATGTTAAGAATTTTTTAAGTTGTACTTATTCACTCTCTCTCTCTCTCTCTCTCTCTCTCTCTCTCTCTCTCTCTCTCTCTCTCTTTTGACCAACTTTTGATCTTTCAGGACTTTTTATAATTTTATCAAGTATTGGATGTATTAGTTTGTTTAACATTTATGTTAAGAATATTAATATTTCTCGAAACTTCGATTGGTAAATCGGTTGGTTTTGGTTGGTAAATCGGTTGGTAAAAGTATATTTCGGTTGGTAAATCGGTTGCTAAAAGTATATTTTGGTTGGTAAATCGGTTGGTTTTGGTTTGTAAATCGGTTGGTAAAAGTATATTTCGGTTGGTAAATCGGTTGGTTTTGGTTGGTACTTTTACCTACTTTTAAACCTATGCGTTACCACAGCACACGTAGGATTCCAGCGTCTTGCACAATTCCTGAAAAAGCAGAAAATAATTCGTTAAAATAAGCTTGTCCTCTGTGTTTTACGGGGTTGGAACCGTCATCTGGTACAGTAAAGCCGTATCAGAGCCCACATTACAAGCCGGGGTAAGCAGAAGGCTTTACCCCTTGTGGAAATAGCCCCAAATCCATCGCTATTTCCTGTGACCACCACTCCCTTACAAAATTGTGGCCTCCAAAATTTTTTTTTGAATTTTTTTTACGAATTTACTTCAAACCAAACAGGTTTACGAGAGAATTAACTCTTCGCCAGGGACCTGAGAAACACACACACACACACACACACACACATACACACCTATGTCACACAGGTTTACGAGAGAATTAACTCAGCGCCAGGGACCTGAGAAACACACACATACACACCTATGTCACACAGGTTTACGAGAGAATAAACTCCTCGCCAGGGACCTGAGAAACACACACACACACACACACACACAACTCAAATTAGGCTAGAAGTAAATCGTAATAACTTTTAGCACTACGTATTGCAGATTTACAATTTTTATTATGTTCTAACATTGGTACTAAAAATCTTAAAATCATACTCTGTATTTCAAAGACATTATCCCTGAAAAGTGATCACTAGTCCTTGTGAGTCGCGACATCTATATATTCTCAACTGAATATCGATTAACTTCGCCGCCTTGTTCGTAAGAATATTTGATATATTTATCCTTTATTTAGTCAATATGTGTTCTTTAGTTAGTTATAGGTACTATTTATGTCATAATTATAAGTACTTGTCCCAAACATAGGGAATTTAACTTTTCCCAAAGCCGCTAGTATTAGGTACGTATACTATATCAATTGTAACAATCAAAAGTTCCCTTAGTATTTCAGAGGCTGCATTATATAAATTTTGGGCAAATCTCAATGATGTTAATCTACAGGAACGCTCTCCACTTATCATAAAAACATGTATATATGTTTATTGTTTTTAAAATATGACAATAATATACTTTAGTTAGTTATAGAATTATCCACTCCTCACCGTGAAATACATAAGCTGTGATATATATTATCCCCATAATAACAAAATTTATTGAATTCTTTGTTTTTTGTAACCATATGGCATAGTATCATATTTTCCTACATATCTCCTTTTAGGACCCGTTACTTTAAATACCTTTGTTTCCTTTACAGTTACAATATCTACATTTTTATTTCTCCTAATTCTATTCTCTTCAATTTGTAAAGACAGTTTAGCTTCGCTCAGGACCATGTCTTTAAGTTTTTCAAAGTTCAGTTTTTCAGATGTTTTAAGATTAAGTGTTAGACCTTTAATTTTACACACCTCTATAATACCATTACTGTTTGTAGAAAATACTTGGTATGCGTATGTTTTAGGGCCTCCCGAAACAAATTCTAAAATGTAGGATCCAGGGCCATACTCTTCCAATTCATTCGTCATTTCCCCTAGGTAATCACCAGTAGCAACTTTATGTGTACCCTCCTTGTATGAATAAATAACACTATCCGTGTCATAATATAATACCTGCTCTCCTAAAGTATCAAGGTGGTCATACAGTTTAAGACGGGCCTGACTAGTTGTATACGCCGCCAGTACGACATTTACATTTTTTAATGACTCTCCAATCTCCTCTGAGTATTGCCAATTCACTAAAACGGTGTCTTCGTTAATTTCTTGTACTCTATTAACCTTTATCGATGGACTTGTTAGTAGTTGGAAAAATACCGCAGAATCTCTCGTTAAAAGTGTCTTAGTTTGGTTTTCCCTTTGCCCAAACTTACCCCAAAATGAGTTTAGCATCAATTTTGCAAGAGAGCGGAGTCCCCCGTTCTTTTCAATTTTAACGTAGTCAAGCATGATACCTTCGCGGTTATAATAATCTTTCACGTACTTGTCTTTGTCCCACTCTGACTTACACCAGGCAGGCCATCCACTAGCTTCTTGTTTGATTTTTAAAAATTTGTTGATAAAATCGGTAAACAGGCCTCCTTTCTCAAAAGTGGCCATCTTGTACTCCCAAAGTTCGTACATGTCTAATATAACATATCCTTTTTCTACCGCTTTCCTGAGCTCATCCATTGTCCAAGTTCCAATTAAAGCCCTCTCTTCACTACTATGTTTACAATCACTAGTACACAAGTTTTCACCACACTTACGACACAAAACAAACATTAATTTATCATTCATTCTTGTTGGAAGAACAGGATGATACAAAACGCTAGGTGGTAACACTTTACACTTTAACAAGCCTTCCACTTCCATCCCCATCTTCCTGCATTCTCTATCCCCTATATGAATAGTCGGATGGCCTAATGGGTATTTTCCGTACTTGCATACCCAAGGGTAAAGCGAGCATACATCAGCATACTGAATGGTTTCTTCATCAGTACACTTGTGGTATGTTTTAGCGTTACCAGTCCTGCCACCGAAAAAAGCATGTCTTGGATTAAGTGGTAAAGTGTTCAATATTGGAAGAGAGTTCAAATAGTCCATTTTATTTTCCTCTTTAATAGTTTTAAATGTACACTCCCACATCTCTACTACTTCAAAGGGTGATTTTGAAAGTTTCTCAATTTTGGTTTTTGTCTTTTCATACCTTAGGTGTAGACTATCAGAAGGGTCCTCTTTTAGTGGTTCCTCCCTCTTATAAGGAAAACATTTAGGACAACCGTGAAAGTAACATCCTTGAAATTCGTAGATACGTTCCCCATCAAAACCATCAACTTTTACCCCTTCTATTTTGACTTCCCTTTCACGGCCTGCATGGTTGATTCGAACACCCCTTTGTTCCTCTTCCCACGTCATCCACTGTAATGCAGAGGCAGACTGGTTGTCCACAAGACGGTATCCGTGTTTAGGGATGAGGCCTATTGTACTATTTTTCAAAAAATTACGTCTGAACGCTAGATTACATGCACTAGCTATTGTAACTGCTTCTAAAAAGGGATCCACATTACACTGTTCCAAGAACATAGATCTGAATTTCATGGACGCCTGAGCCAAAATGTCTACGTCCGAGATGCAATACTCTACAATTTCCTTTTGAAAATCAAAAACATAGTTTGCTAGTGTCTGCTCGTTATGCCATTTTTCAAAGTCTTTGTGGCCCTTATCGAACATAGAATCTGGACAATAAAACTGTTTAGCGGGTATCGGTCCTTTATAGTTTTGATTTTCTAATGTATTGAAAAGGTGAGGAAAGTAACCCTTCTTCTTTTCAGGGGGTAAATCGAAAGCCTTCGGAAGAGCAGACAGGGGCATTGGAAAGTAATTTAACGAATCTATGAACCTTACATTGTCCATCTCCATCAATATGATCTTGGTTCCTCTCATAATAAGTTTTGGCGTGAACTTAGTATGATGAATAACGTACTTTAGAATAAACTGAAAGTCAAATGAAGATCCGTTGTGAGCGAGTAAGCATAAGTGCTTGTATCTTTTCCTGATTTCTATGACATAATCCATAAACTGATTGATAGGATCTTCTTTAAAGATACGGGTATGGGAACCACAATTTTCACAAGATTTCCCTGTAATACATTTATGACAAAACTGCTGACTTACACACAAGTTAACTTTGTGGACTTTAGTTTCTGAATCATTTGCAAGACTCTCGTCTTGGCGGGTTTCTAAATCAAAAAATATGAACAAAAAGTCTTTACTTTTTGGTGTACCCCTATCAACCCTCATAAAACACTGATGATTGGGAGGTTTGTATTCTACACAAATATTACAAAACACTTCACCACACATATGTACTGATTTTCTAGCCCTAAATCTAATAATCTTACCACATTCAGTACACTTTTTAATAGAGTTGCAACGATCACCTTGGTGGGCAATGAAACAAACTTGATTTTTAAAGTGAAGATTGCAGTTGGGACAGGTTATTCCTCCATATTGTAATTTACAAGGTGGGGATACTGTTTGACATGCTGGACATATATTTTCACATCTATGTTTTCCTTTGTGATCATAAGGAACGTGACATCCTTCACAAAAGAAATTACAAGCGAAAGCAGCTGTTAGGCTAGTGATTACGTTGAAATGGCCTTCACTAAATAATAGGTTTATTTTATACACAGCACTTTCATTTTCACCACAAAAATACACATCACGACCTTTCCTATTGAAATTGTACACTGTAATCTTGTATTTCTTCAAATGGTCCTGGAATTTTTCTAATTCGGGGATCCCTGCTCCATTCTCTGGAATTACCACCCTTGCTTTAGCCATTAGTTTTTCGGCCCTAATTAATTGTCTTTTCCCCAAGTCTTTTCTAATAGCCTTGTACTGGGGATCTTTCTTAGCATGAGCTTTGCCTACAATTAATGCTCTAGCTAAACATAAATTATCGGAATTTTTTATCACTACTATCCCCTTTCGTGCACTGGACTCTTCAACAAAATTATTATAAAAACCTGATCTTCTTTGACCACCACGGCCCACGGGGAGGTTAACTCTAGTACATTCAATTTTGAATGTATCTGTTGAATTAATTGACTCAGCATTGCTCTGAATAATACCACCGAAAATATCCCAAATAATATCCCCATCCACTTGACTTACCGGTTGGAAAGCTATATACCCTGGTTCCTTATTTTTTAGATTTAAGCTTGTTAGTGTAAACCCTAATTGATCATTATCTGTGGATTCAGCTTTCATTTTTTCAACAAAACTTGCAAAACCCAATTTGAGCCATTCAATTTCTGAAATGCCTTCAGGAACAGGATTAAATTTAAAGGTAGTCCTATAACCGTGCAATCTAAAGTGCTTAACGTATGACTCCTCTGTATTTACTACATTTATAGGATTCATATTTACTAGTACAAAAAGTTGCACAAAAGAAGAAAGATTCAGTGGGTTATCAGCGCTTTTTACGAACTCTACTGAAAACCGTTATAACTGTTTCGTCCTCACAGTTCAAAAGTCAAAATAAGACTGAATGAATATTCCCCAACACAGCCCTTATATACTCTTGTTACAGACTGTGATTAGCCGAAAATAACCGAACATTTACGAACTCTTCTGAAATAGGTTCTGTGTCTCCCAGGTCAACTGTCTATATTAGACTGAAAGAGTACACTTCCGAAAATCTATAAGGTACTAACTGTTAAGAACCTTACAAAGAACGGTTTTAGTACGTTGTATTACAACAAATATGCTGCGATCTCTGGATTATCAGCGCTTTTTACGAGCTCAGCCGTAAGCAGTTGTAGCTGTATGCTCCTAACAGTGCGAAAGTCTAAATTAGACTGAATTAATAGTCACCAAGAAAGCCCTTTTATACTCTGGTTACAATCTGTGACCATCCGAAAATAACCGAACATTCACGAACTCTTCTGAAATAGGTTCTGTGTCTCACAAGTCAACTCTCTATGTTAGACTCAAAGAGTACACTTCCAAATATATATATATATATATATATATGTACTACTGTTAGGAACCTTAAAAAAGAACAGTTTTAGTACGTTGTATTATAATAAATATGCTCCGATCAGGGGATTACCAGCGCTTTATACGAGCTCTGCTGTAAGCAATTGTAGCTGCTTGCTCCTCACAGTTCAAGTGTTTAAATTAGGCCGAATTAATAGTCACTAAGAAAGCCCTTTTATACTGTTATTACAATCCGCGATTAGCAGAAAATAACCAAAAATCCTTCCGAAACAAGATCAGTGTCTCACAGGTCAAATGTCTATGTTAGACTCAAAGAGTACACTCCCAAAATCTATAAGGTACTACTGTTAAGAACCTTACAGAGAACGGTTTTAGTACGTTTTATTACAACGAATAAGTTACGGTATGTGGATTATCAGTGCAGTTTACGAGCCCTGCCGTAAGCAGTTAGTTGTAGCTGCTTGCTCCTCACAGTTCAAGTGTTTAAATTAGGCCGAATTAATAGTCACTAAGAAAGCCCTTTTATACTGTTATTACAATCCGCGATTAGCAGAAAATAACCAAAAATCCTTCCGAAACAAGATCAGTGTCTCACAGGTCAAATGTCTATGTTAGACTCAAAGAGTACACTCCCAAAATCTATAAGGTACTACTGTTAAGAACCTTACAGAGAACGGTTTTAGTACGTTTTATTACAACGAATAAGTTACGGTATGTGGATTATCAGCGCAGTTTACGAGCCCTGCCGTAAGCAGTTAGTTGTAGCTGCTGGTTCCTCACAATTCACGTGTTTAAATTAGGCTAGATTTATACTCGTCTGGAATGCCCTTTTATACTGTTGTTACAATCCGTGATTAGCCGAAAATAGCCGAAAATTCTCGATCTCTTCCGAAACAGGTCCGTGTCTCACGGGTGAACTGTCTATATTAGATTGAAAGAGTACACTGCCAAAAAATCTATAAGGTACTACTGTACACAACCCTACAGAGACCGATGTTTGAGTGATAACTTTGACAAATCGCCTAAAATGTACTGTAATAATGTACTTATTAAAAATAATTTCGCAGAAAAAATATACAATAGTATTAATAATACCTAATTTCCTATCACAAAGATTGGAATAAAGAACTGTATCATTAAGTAATCCTGAATTATTTCTAACTCCACGTTATTGTACTGTTGTTAAAAATCTTATAAAACACTGTTTTGCAGTCTAACGTTCAAAATAAATTTTAAATAAATAGTAAAAACCATGTTTGAGATTAGGTTGTTAATTAAATATTTGCTTAATATACAGATATAATATATCCGAAAATTGATGTAAGAATAAAAATAAACGAGTAAATACTTATCTTTGTTAAGATAATAACACACCAAAAACACTTCATTAACTTCACAACAAAAACACTCCATTAACTACACAACACAAACCTTCATTAAGTACAAAACACTAACTATAAAATGTCAACCGATTTCACTATAATATTTTATTCTTATACGACACTTTGATAACTCAAAATAAACCGAACCGTTGAAAAACACAGTGGTTACAAAACCCATAATATCCTTTGTGGAGACTGCAAGAGTTATCGTAACCGCAACTTCCTTACACAGCCTTATCTGAGAATTCAAACGTTTTTAATGGGATTTTTATAAACTTTTTAATTTAGAATTACATATAAACACATAATAAATTTGTGAATGGAATGTTGACGTGTAAAGTAAAAGATGTGTTATGAAAGATGTGCTGTAATAAATTTACAAAATAGTATGACGCTCTACTAGTTATTTAACACAAGTCTACGGATTTTACTAGGCCCAAAAATCTCACTCATAAAGAAACAAATTTACCCTTCGAAGAGGTTTTAGCCAGCGAGGTATATTGCGCTGTAGATTTTTATAGGAGAATAGTAAGAGTTGAAGAATAAAAAACCTAATCTAGTTTATGACACCGTTTTTCTTCATAACAAACACCAAAACAAGACCCGAAGGTAATATGTTATTTCAAATTAGCGTAGGCAAGGCAGATTAATGATAACTTTATGATTGATGTCCAAACACATTAATGTCCAAAACCCTATGACTCTTATGAAATCCTCGCGCTTCTATGTATAAAATAATAAATTATGTAGCTATTATATTATAAATTATCTTTAATTGAGACAATCAGGAAAAATACCGTTTACGCTAAGTAATTAATACACTTAGAGTTGACAAAATAATACCACCCTCACTCTCTCGAAAATCAAAGTCGAAGTTCCAATGTACGAGGAGGAGGATACGATTTTCTAACTCACTTCACTCGAAATATCAGTTTTATGTATAGGCTATCGATATTCATAATTTTACTCCTGATATAACAAGTATTAAAACTTTAACTCTGCCCACGTATTCACGCTGCAACAATCCTAACTGTATTTCCACTAGACTAAATTAAACAAATTGTAAGTAACCCCTGTGCACTAGAGTAGTAAAATCTAATAGGCTGAGTCTAAACGACAATTTTCCCGGTCTCTCTGCCTTACAAGTTCCTTATACTTAACTAAATTCCTCTGGTTTAAATTGTTTTAAATGATTGCCTAACATAATATAACATAATATGATAGGTATAAAAGTCAAATATAGACAGAATAAACTTGTACTTACGTATTCACGCAGATCAAACTTGGAACTGAACTGGCATCTGAGAATCGAAACTGAAGGTTTTTATAGTAGGGGTAGCTATGTAGACTAGGGGGGTGATAGCTTATAAATGTCACGGCTATTTTTGCTAGACCAACGCTATGCACTTACATGTGAACAGATGTCTGTTTGTATACTGGTAAACGTATATTTATTTTTGTAAGACCCCCACTATGCAATTTATTGCATACGAGCATATGTGCATGTGCTTGGGAATTGGCATTCGCTATATTATGTTCTTTGCTAAACTAAAAAAAAAAAGTTAGGTTGCTGTCAGCCCACGCTGAAAAACTGGAAGTCTAACGGTTAAAGCTCAATTTGGTGCATTTTATATTAAAAAACAAGATAGTGGACTTTTGGGACGCATGTTGGGGGTTATTATGCAAGCCTAGCGGTTTAAAAACAAGCCTCGCGGTTATAACACAATACGGTGTAATTTAAGCTGAAAACCATATGACTGGCAGGTATAACACAAGTATGTGCAGCTTACTCTACCAAAAACAAAGATGGCTGACGAGTAGGTCGCAAGTCTTTGCAGTTTATGTTGAAAAACAAGAAGGCGGTCAGTTAGGCCACAAGTCAATGTAATTTACAATAAAACCCAAATGCTGTCATTTATGTTGCAAGTCTGTGAAGTTTACTCTACCAAAAACATAGATGGCGGTCGGTTAGGCCCCAAGTCGTTGCAGTTTATGTTGAAAAACAAGAAGGCGATCGGTTAGGCCACACGTTGGTGCATTTTACGTTGAAAACCAAAATTTTGGCAGTTATGCGCAATTCTGTGCATTTTACTGTACTAAAAACAAAGATGGCGGTCGGTTAGGACACAAGTCGGTGCAGTTGAAGTTATAAATGGACGATTCTGATTGGTCGAGAAACGGTCACGTGACCAAATGGACGATTCTGATTGGTCGAGAATAACTCCATAAGAGCCCATGTTAAGACCAAATCCCTGCCCTGTCTACTCCCTTAGCTGAATAAATTACAGTGATAAAATAGTTCATTCGAGAATTGTTGATTTTATCGTTTAACATATTATAGTGTTCATTTTTAGTTGCAATGTATATTTCCAACTCTTCGAGTGACGATAATAAACATGCCTATCTGCAAACGTGGAATATTATTTTTCTTAGTTATTATTTTATCAAATATTTCTGCCTTGTAGCCGTTGGCTATGGCGATATGATTATTACTATTGTATTCCCAATTATAGTTTATTGATATTAACTGTGTGTTGACAAGGCAGTGGACAAGACTGTTATAAGCGGAAATTTTAAGTGTGTGTGTGTGTGTGTGTGGGTGGTTTGACAAAGAATGGATGGTTTGGTCTTTGGTAGTGGATTGCCTGCCAAATCCCCTTTTGTGTTTATTGTATTTATCTTTTACTTAAGTTGTTCTTTAATTGTGCAATTGGAAATTTAAATATTTTATAAGTGTTTTGAGGGTAACATTATCATAGGAAAGATGAATATCAGTGTTTAGTTGTTTTTTTTTAAATAGAATACATTTAAACGTCTTTGTATTTTCATGAAAGGAAATGAAATAAGATAATCAGTAATTAAAATTTGCCCATTCTTATTTGTTAATGTAATAAAAAATAGTATGTTGATATAGAATTATCAGATTTTAATATTTAGTAAATTTCCTGGTAATACAGGAATAGTGTTATCACATCATACAGAATCACACAAAATGTCGGCGATTACTACTAAATCAAAATTCTAATTTGACCTCCAGTAATTCGGTGTATTAAAAATGGTACAAGTTTACCATTTGTATTGAAAACTATTGATCTAAAATGAAAACGCAAAAAAAAACTTTCTTTTGCCGTTAGAATATTTCTACCTAAAATCCAGTCAAACAAATAACTTGATTATTCTAACATTCGTGGAAGTTTAAAATATCAAAGTGGTTGGATTTATAGTAAAAGTCGGATGAATATAACAAAATCCATGAATTATTCCATCTGGAAGAATTAAACACAACTTGAAATTTAAAATAAAATTTGCAATTAATGAATACATAAACCTATTTTAAATGACACACAAACAATACTTCTTTCCCTTTCAATAGAAATAAAAACTAATAGTAGTTATTTAAACACATAGTTATTTATTCCATTAATAAGGTTTATTTTAAGACAAATAATTACATTACAGTTTGTATTACGAAAAGCTAGCCATAAACAGATAAATTATAAGCACGAGAATAATAACCCAAAGGGAAAGATTTTGTGAACCTTGTGATAAATTCACTTTATAGTAAATTTATAGTTAAGTAATCCTCTCCTCTAAATAGGTTCTGAAAAAAGGTTTTCTGGTTTTATACTTTTATTTATGAACCGATTTAAACTAAATTTATAACAAATATCAAAAATGTATAAACCACACGAAATAGTTATGTAAATGTACGCAATGTGTACAGCGCACATTCAGTATCGTAATTAGAACAAACACTTCTCACTGATCAGCATAATTATTTTTAACTATTGAGATATCAATTAACTTATAATTTTTCTCTTATACCTTTCAAATACAATTTACATGGAAATGAGTAATTTGTTTATATTGACATAGCATACCTCTTTTTATAGTATTACATTTATTTGTTATTGAAAGATTTTTTAAATTATAAATATGGTTATGTATATCCAAAATAATACACGAAGTTTCGAGAGTATAAATCAACTCTCGTTATCAACCTAGAGTATAAAGTGAAAACACCAACATAGCCTTGTAGTATAGGGCCATGTTAGAAACTGAAACTAAACCTGTCACCTACAAAAAGGGACTCAGGCCTGAAGCAGGTCTCACCAGTCAAAACTAAAACCAAATACAAATGTGATCAGAAACAACCACCATACACAGAATTCAACTACACAAAGAACGGCAACAAATGACTGTTAAAGAGGTGGTTTAAAGGGAAAATGACCTAACTATTATCTAGGTGCACAATCAATCGCCTCCTATTCCAGAAGTTTATTCTATGATTGAGTTATTTACTCCCACTTTGTATTTAACAAGCAAAATTTCAGCTTTATATAAAGGAGAAAAATTTTTATTACCGATTTAAAATTCAGTTTTTGTGAACGGAAGCTATAATAGCCATAATTCTACACTACTAGAATGATTGATTAATAAAATTGTCCAATAGCTTTATATATGAATTTGATTTAGTTTTCGTTCATGTAAGTTTTTCCCCCGGTTTATTAATTTTATTTTTCCCCGTCACTTGATGACAGTAGTTGATTTATACTATGGAAACGACGTATATATATATATATATATATATATATATATATATATATATATATATATGGTGGCAAATGTCTTATTAAACCCATTCCTCTTCGTCTCCTGCCTACCCGAAGTGTTATACCACACAGTTTTTATTGTTTTAATTGAACAATGTATGCAAAACATTTGTTTATTGTACCTGGATTTGTGTACGAATAAATGAAAATATAACAAAAAAACTTCATTTAAATATTCAGTTGGATTAATTTATGGTAAAAACAGATGAACATAACATCATTCTGATTTACGGATCCATCTGGATGTATTAAACAAAATTTTAAATTGAATATACAATATTGAATTATTGCATAAATTTTGAAACAAACAACTTTTCCTTCCCTTTCAATTAGTAATCAAAATTTTTTTCTCGTTGCTTATAGGCGAAAAACCTTTCGGTCGTCATCGCCTAATATAAACATGACAAATGGGATTATTATACAAAACATATATTAGATCCCGGCTAATTCATATTTTTTATTCTTCTTCATCAAAGGCGAAATCGGCCTCATCGTCTTATAAAAAAAATGAAAGATAAAATCACAAAATAAAGACCCTTAGCTCTAGAATACTATAATAGAGTCCGAGTCGGAATAAAACAAGTGTTTGTCTAGATAAGAAATATGATAGAAAAGAGTCAAATCCAAGACTGCATGAAAAAGTTGTAGATCCAGATATATCCCCTCTTGATAGTTACCACTTAACTCATTATATGTGAGCACCTGATTTGTGTTGCGTACAAACTTTCTTATTTACCCTTTTCAGTAATAAAATTTTGAAGTTTTTTTACTCTTCCGAGAACTAATAGAGTAAATCAATTATGATGCAGGTTTAAAGACATTTCTTTGAATTTTAAAGCTAAATATAGAAACTTGCAAAAAGTTTAATATGTTTATAGAATAACTTTCTCCAAAATAATATTCTGTGAAAACCGAGAAGTAAAATAATATCAAATAAGTCTTGTTGTTAATAACGACATGAAAGAAGTAATCCCCAAACCACAAATTAAACACTAACACAATTAACAATAGAAAGTTTAATAAACCCTTAGGAACATTTCGGTTAAATAGCTACCACACTCAAAGGATCATTCTATCCCACTGAGGATGGTAGCTATGTTACCGAAATGTACACGACTTTATTAAACTTGCTAACGTTTTTGTCTTAGTATTTTATTTGGGGCTTGGGGATTACTTCTTTCATGTACGAAATAATAATAAATTATTAATAAATGTAATCATGTTCTGTGAAGTTTGTTTCAGTAATACATAACACTATCCCAGCTTTGCCATGGTTACCAACAAAAATAAATGATCACTGAATATTTCTCCCTACAATACCTTCGAGCACCTCATGTTAGATTGACAACGGAACTAGTAAAAAGATTTATTTTCTACTTCAAATTAACAACACGAATTATACTTCCTTGACTCAATTTACTTTTAAGGAGGAGTAAATAAATTAAATTACAGTGAATCTCATTTCCGATTCACTGAAATTAGCTGTGAATTCATTCGGATTGTCTATTTGTATTTTTTACTGGTTGCGTCCCACGTTTTTCTCTCCAAGTATTCCAAATATATCCATAGCTACTAACAATCCTCTCTCAAAATTGTAGAAGGGTCATGAAAAATTATTTTATACTTTTTAGTCCGTTTTAAAAACCTTTTTTTTTTTATTTGATTTATTATTTTCTGTTTTTTTAGTCTTATGCCCGGGTGAAAGATTTCAATCGGTTTTTTATATATTAATGAAACTCTGACAGGGACATATATAAGAAATTTCCAATGCATTTCACATCCTGTTTAGCTACAAATGTCTGAAATTCAAAATATTACCTCTCATTACCTATTCTAGTTTTATTAGTCTTGTAACTCAGAAAATCAAACTAAAGAAATATACAAAATTTATTTAATTTTTTTCATGTACATGAATTAAAACACTACAATTTCAGATCCTTTTCCATTACAAATTGTAAATATATCACAAACTTATGGTGGTGAAGGTCGTATTTGACGCATTCTTCCCATCTCCACCATGGCATCTTCATTACAAAGTGTTGTAACTATTGTGTAAACAAATGTAGAGACAAGAAACCAACTGAATATTGTATTGTCATCCAATTCTGACCTATGTTCAATATTTCAGGTATCTAGCTTATCGGGTAGTTAGTTTAAACTCGATTGCAAATTCCACCCGGACAGAGAGACAGACGGATATGACTGAAACCGAACTAATAAAAACGAGGTAATAAAAAAGAGAACATAAAGTAAAGACCACTAGTCTTGAATATATTAAATTCGTTACAGTTAGAAAACAACAAGAGTTGATCAAGCGTGAATTAGTAGGACAGTAAAACGAGAAGGATCTAACTTGTTGTAGATCTAGCTAAGTTTGTTCGGGATTGCCAATCGTCTGAAGATTGTAGAAGTACAAACATTGGTAGATATGGTTTCATGTATTTGATTTGATTGTTGTATAACCAACAGACCACATATTAATACAAATAGAATTACCTCCATTTATTTTTGTCTAGTGGTCTAAAAACTTGTAAAGGCGATGGCGGTTTCAAGCCTTTTATATTCTCAACTTAATGCTGCAAAATTGTCAATTCGCTCCATAGTCGTTACGTAGTTCATAAAACACAATTATTGCATGAAAAGCACAGTTACGATAAAACACAAAACTAGTAAAAACATAGTTTAAAAATACGTTGGCCAAAGTTTTTATTACGTTGTGACGTCCTTGTCGGTCCCGTCTAGACTTTCACAGTGACCGGCAATGACACACCGTATGAACTTTGGGGAATGTATAAACTATTTTTTTACTAGTTTTAAACTATGTTTTTACTAGTTTTGTGGTGTTTTATCGTAACTGTGTTTTCATGTAATATTTGTGTTTTATGAACTTTTTAATGACCTCCATGGAGCAAATTAACATTTGTGCAGCCTGAAGATGAGACTATATGTCTTGAAACCGCGATTGACTTTACGAGGTGAGTTTTTAGATCACTACACAGTAAAATTACTAGGCTTATCCTAGTTACATATTTGATTTGCTTAGTTGGAATTCTGAAATTTGTTTGGGACTACCCTTATACTCCTACAATAAAAACACCAAAATTATATATTATGCTGTTAATATAATATATAATATGTATATACTGGAAGATTTTAATTTAGGTTATATACGTTTTTAAAGTGCTGTGTAAAATTTAGTATCTGTTTATTGTGTAAGTGTTTGAAAAATGAAGGGCGTTTCAATTATTACAAAAACAAGTTTTCTTTATAAATCCAGATCTTTTAACTTAGATCTAAAAAACAGTTTCAAAATTGCCAAAGTTCCGTTTAAAATTATTCCAGACCTAGTGTTCTAGGAAGTACTCTACCCTTAGCAAAGTACAGACAAGAGAAAATTTCCCTTGGGGTTTTATTAACCCTTTACAGAGCAAGGATTCATTCTTTATTTCACCCCTTCACAGTTGTAGGCTATGTCTATTCGATACTGGTACAAGTGGGGTCAAATATTTCCTGTGATATACTAACCTCCATGCATTATATTTTATTCCTTGAATAAAACCTTTTTTTGTACTAAGAATATAATTAAATGGTTCTATTTATTTTTTACAATGTTGTTAATTTACTAAAATAAAATAATAATTTCTAAAGAACTATTAAAAGGAATTAACTTGTAGTTTACGTATTTTTAAATGCTGAGTTCAAATTTTATATTAGTCTACTCTTTTATATAAGTATACGATTTTTTGAAAAATAACTTATTAAAATTTTTTAATTTATTTTGGTTTTATAATTATTTGTATTTGTTAATGAAGGATTGTTAACATTATTAATATGGTTTAGTGCAACATTTTCTATCATTTGTTATTGGGGTTGTTATTGCATGAGGTATTGGGGTTGTAAATTAACTTCCATTTCAAGCAATAAACCTAGAGAATTGAAAAAAACAACATGTTCTTAGGCCATGATGGAGACTTAAACTAAATCTATAACCTATGAAAAACCCATAATTTTTATTCACCATATAACGGGAGTTGATGTTTACTCCCGAAGCGTTGTCGTCGCCGATTATTTTTTTATGCACACTAATGGTGGAAATGATCAACTAAACCATTAACTGATTTTTCATTTAGGTTTAAGTCTTAAAGTCCATATTAATATATCATCCGATTATTACTTAAGTATTTATTAAGTTGTGTGCTACATGAATTTCTTCATGTTTACCCCCTCCTGTTCTCCTAAAAAAGATATAAACAACAATTTAAATAATTGCACAGTAATTTTTATCACAATTCCAAACCTGAAGTTCTAATAGATTGTCAATATGCATACACGAGAAAAATAATCTCAGAAGTTATATCCATCCACAGAAAATGAATTACTCTTTACTTCGCCTCTTACGGATATTTTTCTACATTATTCCTATATAAAAGTAATCTGATATCTTCTACTATCATATATTAACTTTGACAATCTCAATTATTATTCCTATATAAAATTTTTTCCATAAATTGTAATATATGTTTGTTAAGTGTGAAAGGTCTTTGAGATCCTTAAATATACCCATCGGTCTAAAACCTATGGTCTGGCTCTTTATAGTAACAATGTTGTTCAGATCATTGTTTAATTTATACTATAAATAATAAAGCTTGCTTTAGTGATGTGTGAGCATTCCGAGTATTAAAATCCTCGGTTTCGTATTAAAATATTCGGACGAAATCCTCGTAGCTAGGAACAAGGGGGAGGTAATGTGCGAGTATGAATTCGAAATAAAATCCTCGGACAACGATATTCGTTAGTGTTGTGTCAATTCCAAACAAAATGTTCGGTGTTTCTACTTTGGTTATATTTGTTTCTAAGCTGATTTTTCACTACACATTAACTAAAAACTACGATTTTGAGTTACAATGATTTAGATTGGATAACAAGTTCAATTTAAAATAATAATATTAATTTATTTCCACATTAACAAAAAGTAAATTAAATTATTATTTAATTGTTATTATTTATATTTAAATAAATATTAATAGGTTACCATCTTTATAAAAAATATAGTAAATTAACTTATTTTAAATAACAACTAAATTATTAATGTTGGTAATAATTGTACTAACGTTAAATTACTTAATTTGTGTCGAGGCAGAATAACATTTAAATACGTATTACAAGTGTCAATCACATATTGTTTAAAAAAATAAATACTTGGTGGATCAGTCTAATAGATAGAACGCAAAATTGTAGTTGTATTTAAAACGATTTGATTGGTAAAGCTGAGTTCGAATCCGATGCGCAAAATCATTCTATGCAGATACTCGATTTCGAAATAATAATACGAGTATTGAAATCATTCGAAACCGAGTATTGTGAGTATCCATTTCACCCGAGTATCAACATCGCTAGCTTGCATTGCTTTTATATAATGTATACTATTTACATAACAGTTCCAGCTATCAGGGCCTCACGTATATTGAGTGCATGGTTGGCAATCCTGAAAGATCTATTCCTCTTCATGTAGTCTTGGATTCGATACTTCTCTTTCAATTTTCCTATCAGGTCTCTCTTGACCATTGATCTCTTCCGACCATGACGCTATTAAAAAATTCGAGGGTTATGAGTCTTTATTTTACCTTCCTTTTCTTTCTTTCATTACAAGGCGATGATGACCGAAAGGTTTTTAATCTTAAAACAACAGGTTTTTTTATATTAAACAAATGCACATAATAAAATCATATCTATATTACCGAGACACGAATTTTTGGTACGAACATTACAGATCAAAGTAACTTACCTAGATACATTTTAGTTAACCTGTAGCAATGTAAGATTAGTGTATTTAGTTGTGAATCAATTTTTTTTGTACTAATAACACTGTAATTGCACTAAACATAAATACCTATAATAACTACATAAAGGATAATGTACTAAAGTAATATTTGAAATATTTATATGATCTAACATAAGACAAATTTTTACAAATACAGTATATACAAAGTACAGTTTAATAGCAATTAATTATGACTTATGTTTTACTCATTTCCACATTTCATAGCATCGGGAAGTGAAATTCGATATGCCGCCCATCCGTCGTTGTCATCGTTATCGTTAACTTCTAAGCAAGGCCACAAAAATTAAGATAAGAACACGAGATTTGGTATAAAGGACACATAATCAATTGGCTATGTATAAATACACTATACCAAATTTCATTTTCTCATTTTAATTTTTTAATAGAAAATCAGAAAATTCTATTAAAAATATCAAATAATGAGCATTTTATACTTTTTTTTTTTTTTTTTTTTTTTATGTGTAGTGTATTCAACTTAGTAATACGCTTAATTAGATAAAAAATATGCAGATCTCAATTCTGAATTTAATAATAACACCTCGCCAGTCCAACGAAATTATTAGCCTAAAGTTCTAACTTATAAGCGTGGCATTCCAAATAAAATGTAATATTAATATATATAAATTTCCTACAAGAATCATTAGACGAACTTTTGTGCATTAAAATAAGATCTTCCTGTGTTACATTGTACGATGGGGCTGGGCAAATACCACGTGGCCGCATTATTTTAGTCTAAAATCGATGATTATTAAAATTCCTAAAAACAATATTGAATTTGTATCCGGAATAGTAGAATTGATAGTTAGGAAATCCCCTTAGTTTAATGATTTCTTGTATAATCATCCAACAATGGCGGTCAAGGTTTAGCGTTATGTAAAGAATTATGGAATGCAAATGTTTTAACGATACCAATCCATGGAAGATAATTAAACTACTGTTTATGATGCAACATGTCGTGTATAACCACGATAAAAATAATAAATAGTAAACAAATATTACACTACTGTTCTATGAGTATATTAAAAACATTTCCTGTTCTTACACCCATATTTTCATGCGAACACCGTAATCTGCCTCTCAGTCAAATACTCAAAAGTTGTGATTTATTTAAAATATAACGAACTTTTATTTTTCAGCATATTAATGTGTCTCTCCGTATCGGTGGATAACGTGTGCGCCCTGTTTAAGTTATTTACCACAACTAAATGGCACTCGATATTCTCAATCCCACCTTATGTAGATAATTTTATCTGTCAGGTTTAGTTTTCTGTTTACTTCACAATTCACCAGTTCCATTCTGTTCACTATTACAATATCTGCCTCATTGCTGGAAATCTTAATCCTCTTTGCAATGATATTATACAGTTTACTTGTTATTTATTACATTTTTCTTAACTCAAGTTTCAACGAGTTATAAATTAAACGTAACCTAATTATAGAACAAGTAGGCCTAATATTTAAACCCTGATACGTAATGTTAACATAACAGTGAGAAATAAGTTCCTATCATGTTAAATTTGAATCCCAACACAATTACAACATCCTTAAAATAAGTTCATATTCTTAAATGAGACGTAGACGATTTTTAGTTCAAATGCTGACTTTTGAAATAGCACTTCAAAGGAAAAAAAAGTTGGTTTGAATTCCATTATTGTTGACGTTCCTTAAACACTCTGTACAAATAAATAAAATTTATTTTCTACTAAAACATTTTGTGCAATTACAGAAGATATGTTTATATTTCTATATTCTCAATTTATTTAACTACAAGATCGACTTAAAATACATGACAAACTGATATTAAATTGTATTACTCTACACTATTATTACAGTAATAATTTATCAACTTGCAGCCAACTTAATTTGCTTAAATATTCCTTATTTCAATAGATTACATAAGACCCCGCACAAAATATTGATGTTTTAACGTCCAAACGGTTTGGATATTCTTGAAAATTATGGATATTATACCAATTAACACTATTGTCAGTCTATTTTTTGATCATTTAATTTGGCTTTAGTATCAAAAGTTTTCAACATTTACTTTCATTCTAAGATACTATATTTATCAAAATCGTTAAATGAAATTGTATTTTTTATCAAAAATAAAGAGGTGCATTTTTAAACCAAAGAGCCTATTCTTTTAAAATAACGTTGTTTTTTGACAAAATTTGTAGCAACTATTTTCAGATATTCCATATTTTAAGGCAAAGTCCATGATTTATTTGTATTTTTTTAACGACAATTCCTGGCTACTAATATTCGACTGATAGTGACGAATAGTTCGTCTAAGTTGTGTGTGGGTATCCTAAGTAAAAGGGTTATTGAATACTCCAAGTCCCATTTAGACCAATGAAGGCAAGGCGAGAATTATTTTGCTTGTTTAAATTTTTTTTTTACTTTATATTTGAAAAAATCAGTGGAAGCTATCTTTTGACTCAACGCAAGCGTAAAAAATTACTCTTTCAGCATAAATTTCACAAAAAAGATTGTGTTAAACATAGGCATTACCAGATTATTGATCTACTAAATGAATACTTAGAATACAAAAGTTGTAAATAAATATTTTAAGATCATACTACTGCAAAAAGAACTAAACGTAAAAGTTAGATTTTCTCAATTGGAACGTAAAAACACTCTAGAAAACATACCAGTAATTATTACACACAAAACCAACATTCTAAAGTTGGCTATAAACAAAAATATATCTTCAATTACCTTGACCGCTAAAAACATATATACAATGAAGCTTATATAGGTCTTTGAATAAGCAGATACAATGTGATTCACAGATAAGTCTAAGAGTCTAGTGGTTTTTACTAGTTTAATATACAGAGTTCTCAGAAGTCGTATATGAAATATAGTTATACTCTTTATATGAAACATAAGTTTTGTTATTCATTGCGTTATAATTTCTCCGGTGTAATTCTATCTCCTAATTAAACATAAAATTCAATAGTTCGAACTAAACATTTTAGGATTATTAAAGCAAAATCAAAACATTATTATTTTTTTAATCAACTCCAATGAAGTTGTCCCACAAATTGAACTAAAACGTCTCGTAATGGAATAATCAGAACGCAAAGACTAAAAAAAAATTGATTTTTTTTTTTACCTATACTTTTATTTTTCAATGAAGTTTATCAAATTTTGTAGAAATTTTGATATTTATAATATATCACACAAACAATTTGAAAAAGGAAAAAAGTCAGATATGAGAAATTCTCACATTAATTACTTTCAGCTTTGATAATTCACAAATATTAAGAAAAGTTTTATTTCTGTTTTTCGATATTCTATTAAACTGCGTGTTTGGAATTATTTTGTTGTTGTTATATGAGTATGTTTTTCAAAGAAAATGATTTCAACTAAGATAATAAAATATATGATGTTAAGAAAAATATTTACACTTAAAAGTTGTACATCAAATGCAAACTATGATTTACTTTAACAAATAAGTTTTACGTTTTCAATCTCGTATTGTTACAAGCAGAAAGAAGTATAATTGGATGACTCAAATTGTGTAGTTTCGTTAAATGCTTTAAACTATATCCTTTACAAAACATCTAGTGTAGAGATTTATGATAGGATTTTTTTGAAGAAATCTTCTACATTAATCACATAATCTTCTACATAATCTTCTAAATGTCAATTTATCAAGTGTATAATAAATATGTTAAAATTGTCAAACTACAATTTTCAATATATTGCTATATGGAAATAGGATCAGTTTACCAAGAGGTTATATTTTTACAAAATTCCTACAACATGATTTAAGTATTTTACAATTTATTATGGACAAAAGTACAAATAAAAATTGTTTATTATCTTTTTGAATTACCACCTTTTGATTGAACAATTACCAGTTTTTAAATATTTAAATTATTGCCAACATATTTTGTTTAATTGGTAAGTAAGTCAGTTATAATGTATCTCTAGATCCACAATTATGTTAATACTAACAACTTCAACAATTTAAGTTATTTCACAAGTAATGTAGATTAACGTGATTTATAAAATTTATATAGGTAGTTAATATCTTACTTTAAACAGGATATATTTTACGTTTAATTAAATTTTTAAAACTAAAAATACGCTCTAAATTATATAGTTCTAAAAATTCATAATAATTTGAAGTAATTATTTTCATTAATATTGGTTTTATCTAAATGTTGATAACTTAAAATTTAAAACAAATACGTTTTATTATTGTTATTAATTTTGGGATATTCAGAGCTTTCTTCTAAACGTTTCTTTTGGTTGTTTTTGTATTCCTGGAATCATCATCCTTTGGGAACTCTCTCGTTGCATAGCTTATTTTTCTCTTAGCTTATTCCGTATTCCTCCGCAAGTATAACTGTCTGCTTCAGAATTCTCCTTTATTGTTGTAGGCACAACTAATCTAATCATTCGTTTCCTAAACCATTCTTGCTCTTTAAATAAACACATCTTTCTCTGAAAACTGAAATTTTGATAGCATCGCTTGGTTTTAGGGTGACTTCATTATTTTTCTGTTTAATAAAAAACAAGATTTTAACTAGAGTAATTTGCATATGGTGGGCAGTAGTTAAACATTTAATTTGGAAATTATTTTGATTTGACTTGAATTATTTCTAAATTCATTGAGCTAGGTTAATAGTAACCTAGCTATTTATATAACAATATGCGTAAATTAATTATTTACGAAATGAATACTATCCAGAAAAATAGGCAACTGTAGGAGATTAAATTTTACATAACTCTCGTTCAAAAGTATAAGTTATATAAATATTTATATTGTGGTGTCATACATATTGTGAAACACTATACAGAATTTTTAGAGTAATCTTAAAATTTAGGGTTAATTTTAGAAAGTTAAGTTAGAATGTAAAATGTATACGTATTCTGAGTCATAGTATAAACAATCATTATGACAGCATACAAAAGTTAGGTAATTGCTTGGCTTGCAACCTACTAACTTGTTACAAATGACCAAGAGTATATAAACCAAGGTTGATAGAAAATCGGGGTCAGATGCAGCAAGGAGGTATCGACGGCGGCTGTCGGTGGTTGGAGTTAGCACGAGGTTGTGGGGAGGACCGGTGGGAGACTTTGCAGTGGAGGGTGCTGTCACGAGATAAGATCGCTAGTCGGCGGCTGGAGTTAGCACGAGGTTGTGGGGAGGACCGGTGGGAGACATTGCTGTGGAGGGTGCTGTCACGAGATAAGATCGCTAATCCAAGAGATTTCGATACGATGGATCAATACGGATACGGAGCCACGAGAGGTCGCCAATAGGAAGGTAAGCAAACTTCATGTGTCGAACAATTGAATAAAATTTTGGAATTCTTATATATATTCTGTCATAATAATTGGGGTGGGTCTTGAACGAAATCTTGGGATATTTAACTAATAAATTAGTTTGGTATTAAATGTCAATATCTGTATGCATTAGAATAATTAATAATAATAAACTAACGAAATCGTCAATACAAACATTTTTAGCACTGAATTACTTATTGCCGAAATCATTTTAAGCTCTTTAAGACTAGTAACGTTGTGTATGTTGTGATGTTGTTTAGTATATATTTTTATCAGTGTCAAAGGGTATTATTACAGAAAATTGCACTAAAACCTATAAATAAATACAGTGTTTAAGTTTATTTAGAAAAAAAGTTTACCTTGAAAATAAAGCAACTGAAAAATTCAAAATTTATACAATTATTTTACAGTAATTTAAGAATAAATGACTGTAAAGTGTTTTATTAAGATGGTAGTAAAAAGGTAGATTTAAGGAAAATAAACTTTAATGTTTGTATAATTTCGTTCACTATTAAGAGAATAAAAGTTTCAGTAATTAATTTACAGTCTTTAAAGCTTCAGTTAAAAGTGAGAAATAAATTAAAACTTTCCTTTTTATTTTGAAAATTATTGTTCCTTCTGAAATATAGAACCTATAAAATTATGTTTTATAAAGGAATTTCTAAGAACATAATAGTAAAAATAACATATGCTTGAAATTAATGCTGTTTTAAAGATTATTTTCTAATAAATTAGAGCAACTTTTTATCGTTTGTATACTAATTGTTAAATCTGCAGTTAAACATTTCAGACTACATTATCTATATGATAATTTATTTTTGAATATGAGTTATTCATCTACTGCAACATCTGATTGTTTTCGAAACACTCCTTCAGCTACTAATTTTACTGCACATCTACATTTATTACATCGATGGAAAAACAAAAACACATTAAAGTTATTTCGATTGTAATAAACAACCACAATAATAAAATGGATGTTGTTTAATTCTTACAATAGTTTTTCATTGCATACCTTTGATAACTTATTACGATAATCTACAGGATTAGGTCACCGACTAGAACATAATTACATGTACAATCATCGCAAATGGGGTATCTTCAATAAACAAAAAGAATGACAAATACCATCGCCGGTAGAGTAAAAGATACTTCATAGCTTTGTCGGCAGTAATCTATTTTACTTCGATAACATTGTATTTCATTGGATTTGAAAACACTTAAAAGTTTTTTTTTAATGTTATGGGCTGTGAAAGCCTCCGTCAGAGGTCTCACCGACGTCGACCTGAAGGTCTTTTGCCGCCCCAAGTTCCATCCTACACCCACTCAGTAATACCTGTCATCCTTATGAAGGAACAGATGCTACCTATAGGGTTGTCTAGGATGGTTCTCATCTCCTTCCCCGGATGGCCTAGAGAGTTTAGCCTGGCTCGTCCTAACACCACACACTCTACGAGAATGTGTTCTGCGGACTTTTCAGCCAAACTACATTTCCTGCAAATATTTTCTGCAGCAATCCCTATCTTGTGTAGATGTTTTCTGAGGTGACAGTGGCTCGTTAAAAGCCCAACCACCCACCTCATGTTATCCCTTCTAATAGAGATAAATTTTTCAGCATGTTTCTTGCTTGGTCTAAGTAGCCTCTTTGCAAGTCTACTTGTCGTTGAAATTTTCCAGCCCTTATACATCCCCTCCCGTATCCATATATCAACCGCTGCTCTGGCATGTCCATAGGAGATCCCGAACACCGGTTCCGGGCCCACGAGAGGGGATTCTGAACCTACCCTGGCTAATTCATCTGCTCTCTCATTTCTATCGATACCTGAATGGCCAGGAACCCAGCCCACCGTGACCGTGTTTACCTGACTAAGCTTTATCAATGACTAAGCAGTCCAACTTAAAAGATACATTCATTGCAATAATGTTAAGTTAACCGCACTGTGGAATATTGTTTGCTCTCGTAACATATCCATTGGAGAGATTAAATCTAAATGAATGTAACAGAACCATCATTTTTTTTTTCATCTAAATTATTTAGTACTTACTCCGTTTTGTGACTTACTTTGTAACATAGGTTACACTTTTCAGAACGTATGTTCCATCTTCAGACTCGCTCTTGAAAGGTCGTTAAAACCTTAGAACAACATAAAAGGTATACATCACATACAATAAACAAATAACATTCAAATGAACGACAGGTGTACACCAACGGTTCAAGAACGACTGAAGTAAATGTTGTTTATCTTGGTTTGTCCACTACGTTATCTATCAAGATCATCGCGGTCTCGTATAACGATTTATACCGGATGTTAAGTTTGTCATTCAATAAATCAATTTCATTATTTTTCAAAGCTTTATAACTCCTCAATGGCATCCATGTATCTGCCCTTCCTACATATAAGCAATTGTTGGAAGTTAGTATTGAAATTGGTGAAAACATGGTTGTTGTCTATTAGGTTTCGTGCATAATTTGATTTTGTATTAACATTGTTATTTGTGGGGAGGTGCTCTCTGAATCTAGTTTTGAATTTTCTGCAGGTTTGGCTTATATAATAGCTATTGCAGTCACTACAAGATATTTTGTATACACCTGTCATGTTTCAACGTGTGTCGTTATTTTGTTCGGAGTAAGTCGCCAATATTGTTTTTTGTCTATAACACTATTGTTATCTTAACTTTGTTAAGTATGTTGGTTAACATTTCTGGGAAGACACTGCCGTAATCAATAGAGAGAAAGGGTTTTTTTTTACTTTTTCCTTTTTAGGCCTTTTTTCTTTGTGCAATTGATTGTTTCTTTAATAGTCTATCGACCATAGACCCCATATATCCATTTGCTATAGCAATACATTTGATGGTTTTAAATTCCTCTTGGAAATCGTCCGCTTCCATTGGTGTTGTTATCAGTCTATGGACAAATCTATTATCAGCTGCCATTTTATGGGAGGTGGTATGGTGAGAATCGGAGTGTATAGTCATATCTGTAGTGGTAGGTTTCCAGTATATTTTGTGTTTGAATTTATTTGCTTGTTTTTCTATTGATATACCTAAACATTTGAGTTTATTCTCTATCTGCGTTTCTAATATGTGTGTTTTAAAGTTATCTATCTGGCGAAGGGAGCCTAATTTGTCATCAAAATATCTTGTGTAATAAATTATTTGGTCATAAAATTTAATTTTATCAGACAATAAGTGTGTTTTCAAAATGGTTCAAATATTTTGTATTATTTAAACGTTTTAACGACCTCTCAGGAGCAATTCTGAAGATGGAACATACGTTCTGAAACGATTAACCTATGTTACAAGATAAGTCTTCAAAACGGAGTAAGAATTAAACAACTCTGACTTGGATACTATTACTCAAAAATGAGTTTGAACAACTTTAAATTTATTTTCAGGAGAGCCAACGTGGAATAATTGAGAATTGTACATCTTCGTCGACGTTCTGGATTTTTCCAGGGTTATTAGAATTATGTCTTTGCCTCTTTGTTTATGAGTGTGTCGGTTTTCTTACTTTACTGTGTTTTCTATCACCACAAAGTTTGGACCTTAATTTTTAGATTTTGTAGATTTTTTTCTAAAACCTTTCATTTGCCTAAGTTGATGAAACATAATTTATTTTAGAAAAAAAGGAGCATTGCCTTCATAAATTCAAATAAATTAAATTTCCACAATGAGTAATAGTATAATTATTATAAGTTTGAGATTATTGTTGCAATTTACACAATATATATTCTTACACATATTTAATAATTGTTTTCCAAAATGTACGATAAAAATATAAGATTTTTTGACATACAAAAAAGTATTTAGCTGGAGGAATAAATAGTCATAAAACAACGATCTCTGCAATTGTACAAAAACAAAGATTCATTGCATGTTTTAAGCTTTAAAGTAGAATAAAAGTCAGGTAAGTTTTCTAGTTTTATTTTTACTTGTTTCGGTGCAATGTAATAGAACATGTTCACACCAGTAGTTGTCAAACAACACTATAGAATGTTTAATGAAGAGTACAAAGAACAAGACGTTTAAAACACAAACTGAAAACGTCTCCTTGGTATTTATAGTAACACAACCTACGATCCCTCAAGTGTTACACATTCGTGAGATATGAATCACATTTCCTTTCTCTATGAAACGGTAGTACTGATTGTCTCTTTGTCTCCTCTTACTTGTTGTTTTTCAACACCACTAGAGTATCTGTTTCTAAGACAGTTAGTTCCTTTGTTACATTATAACAATGACTTTAATTAAAGGTTCTCCTTCAAATGAGTATTAACTTAATTAAGAATAAAATGTATCAAACAAAAATGGTTATAAATGATTTACTTAAAAATTGAATCAAAAAAACTAAATTATTTCTGTTTTGAAAGAGTGTCAATAAAAATGTTTCTATTAATGGATGTAGACTGCCTTTGGTAAATTTGCGTTCAAACGATTTTTTTCAGTGGTTGTTAAAACCAAGTAACTTCTAAGTATGTGGTAACAATTTAACTGATACGTGGTTCTTACTTTCCAGTATTACAGTTAATGAATAGCTTTAGCCTAAAAAACTTCCTGTCTTCTCACACATCTCCTCTTCCCAGAATTTCTTAAATATTTTTTGATCTTTAATTGGTAATGATGAAAATTCTTGGCTACCATTATAAAGAATGAAATGAAAATAAAATCGGATTTTGTTATGTAGTAATATTTTGTATATTAGTAGAAAGTCAAAATATTTCCAAAGTGAGTATTAAATTGAACGTTGATGTTATCTTTAATTAAATTCTTATAGAAAACGAATTATTAAAACCTATAGATTTTATATTCGTCATCTTGAATAGTTATAATTGCTTCTTTGATGTATAATCACCGTAAATGGAGGAAATGCTGGAGGAAAACCATTCCTATTATTAAATATGGAGATTGTAAGCAAAACTTTAATATCGGTTTATCGATTTTATTGTAACTATTATTGTTACTAAATAATAACTTTTTATTAAAGTTCTCACAATTGCATTAAAACGTTAAAAATGTATGTATCTCTAGCTTTAAAAATTTACATACCCTATAAAATTAAATTTGCTATGTAGCTTTGGATTATCAATAATTTTTTAGAACTATTAATATACACGTATTTAAAAATATTTTGTTATTATTAAAGTTCTGATACCTAAATAAAAATCTTAAATATTGATATCTATATCGCTTTACTTTAAATTTAACATTTTACTAAAATTCTATTTCTTTTACCATAACAATTTTATTGATTAATGTTCCATTACTAAAAGCAAAGTACACGGACTGTCATAAGTCTAAAAGAATGAATGGTTGACACAGATTGTAAGTAATAGTAGGCCTTCATGAAGGTAGGAAAGACGTAGTGCTGGTCATTTAATGTGACACCACAAAGTCTATGCTTTTAGTTTAAAATGAATCTCCATCAAAATATGGCACGTTATTCTTATAAAGAAGAAATTAACTCATTTCCTAGTCATTTTTGATACTGTAACATCTATTAAGTTTATTTGCAATTAGTTTTAAGTTACAAAACCTTAAAAGAACGACTTTTAAATGGTTACAAAATTTGATATAAAGTATATAAATAAATAGTTTATTAAAAATTCTAGACTTTAACTTTTGTAATAAATATTAAATACAACAAATTTTTTAATAAATTTTATGTAAAAAATTCAGTTTTTGTATCAAAAATTCGTTAAATTATTTCTTGAATTTATTTATCCTTTCTTATAACTACGCAAAATGTATTTTCATAATTTGAAGCGTAGTACGATTATCTATTACTACAATTACCGATAAATATTTGTTTTTGTAAATAAGAAGGAAATAATAAATAGTAAATATTTATTTAATAAACAAAATTACATAAAAATAAATATTACAATATCAATAAAAATCACCATCATCCAAAATGTAGCATGAATATTTAATCTTTTATAGTAATTAGAAAACATTAATCTGTAACAGTTTAATTACATATCAAAATTAGAGATCAAGAATTTAATAAGGGCAAGTTCTTTCAAATATTGTACCAACTAAGAGTGCCTTAGTAATAATCGAAAAATCAAAACATGATATCTTGGAAATAGGCGAGTTTTAAGGATATAGGAAGGGTAATAATTTTTAAATTTGACACCAAGTGAATACTAAGTATGCACAGAAGTGGTCTGGTGTATACTTGTAAAGGATTGGCTCTGTTAGCAACCGTAACGGGTACCTAATGGTTATGGCAAAAAAAGGCTAACTGTAGGTAAGCTTATCTTAGGCAACACATTTGTAAATCAGGTCCACGGATATCCCGACGCTTGACAATAGTAACAATATTAACAAAGCAGCTGTAATAATTAATTTGAAACATTAACAATAAGGAGACTAGCTCCTGACACTCACTAGACACAAATTAAGCTGATTACGCCGTAAGGCCATAGAACTAGGAAATTTCCATAACACTGGTTAACGGCCTCCACGACGCCACACACCTCGATAATTTGTCCCGACATTGAAATAATTATAACCACTGGTGAAGTTAAAATGTGGAAGAAATTTATCGAACGGCCATCTTCTTACAGATCGTAGACACGACTGCCCACTGACTAGACTACTTTGTCCATGGTCCCATGCAGTAGTACACCATTTCACATTCTGCGCGAAAAATTCGTACTTGGTCGTTTGGCTTCGTAGTACATAGAGGTGCTCGGTTTCATTTTACTACCTAGCAATTAAATGGGACCGCGCCACAAGTATTGTGAATAGCTAATTTGTTAAAACTTTGGCCCATAGACAAAAGGGGAAATAATAGAAAACCCCACAAATAAGTAATCAAATTAACCATATTATCGATATATCTGTTTTGGTGTATAATTCTAAACCCTCTTATTGTAAAAATTAATTCTCCATACACCTACAATTCATAAACTCAACTGTTTCATAAAAGTCATAATAATTCAGAGAATTATGATATTTGTTTTATGGTAAAATAAGGAAGTAATAACTAAAAACATAATTTATAAAAACTAAATATTGTGGTAAAACTATCGTTATTTATTTTTAATTAAGCAAATAAATATATTTTAAAAAATAAATAGAGAAACTTATCTGGGGGTTATCATCAAACTAGATTGAGTCGACATGGCGCCTCCAAGTAATTAGAAAATAAGTAATTATCTGAACTATCAATAATAAATTGACATGACTTGTCAATGCTTTTGAATGCAAACTATACATTTACATTGGACTAGATGCATGTAAATACACTCCTCCCCCTCTCTTTTCTCATTATATAAAATCTACACATAAATTTTTAATGTGATCATGTGCTACAGAAATAGTTTATTACTTTGTAAATTGATGATAATAAAACTCAAAATGTTGGATAATATAATTTTTCAGTTTTAAATTGCGTCTTATTTAATGTAATCATTATAATGACGACATTTTTAGATTTCAGATGTTAACAATACATCATCATTTCTCATTTGAGGTAAATCCTTCAGATTTGATTACATCACATGCAATAACTTTATTTATTAAGGACGAATATCTTCTCAGATAATAAAAATAACAATAATTAAACATGAAATAAAACAAAACCCTTGGCCCTCGAATATTTTAATATCGTCATGGTCAAAAGAGAACACGAGTTGGTCAAAAGAGAAAAAGTATGGGAGAGATGAAAGAGAGGGGTTTAAAAAGACCACATGAAAAACGTGGAGATCCTGTTAGGATCCCTCGTGATTGCCACGTCCGTATTTACTATAAATAAGTTCTTCATGATAAATCAATTTAAAATGAAAAATAGAAGGGGAGAGTGGATAACTAAATTTTTATTTTATGGAGCAAATATTAGGATTATTTTACAAATAATAAATATATTACCATCCATTACAATTTACCTACAAGTTTTTACGTTTCAACTAAAATGCTAATATTTTGCAATACAATTACATATTTACTCACAACTTATTATTATTTGTAGTAAATGATCATTAAGAAAAAACTTTTTGAAACGCAAAGAGTGCAAAATATTCTTATATATGAACATTAAACTCTTACAATTGACATGCGATGACATAAATTTTTTAAAATAATAATTTATTATAAACTTTTCCGATATTAATGATTGATGCAATAAAGCATGGAGTGTTGATATAGGATTATCAGAGTGTAATAAGGGCTCTGATAATATTCTAGAGGGTTATTTATTGTTCCCACATTACACACAGGGATACGCAGAAGTTCATACAATCATATATTGAAAAATTTAAACAGAGTGAATAAACCTGTAGTTGGAAACATTTACTACACTATGAAGTGATCTTTTTAGAAGGGTTAGACAGGGATAGGCTACCATTTGTGGAAAGGACGAATTTTTTAAAGGAAAACATGTTGTTTCATATTACAAAAATGTATTTAAGTAGAGAAAAATACTAATTTGATCAAATAACATACATTGACCATTGGTACAAACTACAGATTATTATAACCACTCTTATATTTTACAGCATGATATTTAATAGAATTGATGACAGTCACAACAGTTACTGTGACTCGAAAAAAAAGAAAAAGGAAAAAAAAAAAAACTTAACAAGTGATTCAAATGCTTGACCTAGTGTCGTAATGCGTTTTTATTATAGTTTTATTTTGTTTGTGCATTAAATGTGATATTAATATGTTAATAAGTGTAAATACGAGAAAAGTGTTTTTGCAATATCAGTTCTGATGATGCCTGAAATGAATAGGTGAAACAGCTGTAAACAGTGAAAACGTCTAAAAATGAATTGCTAAGGCAAGTATAAATAAGATTATATTATATATACAATAGCAATCGGATATGGCTACAAATAATGGGAAAAGTATGTGTTAAACTTATCAGCCACTAACTCTGGATTATCCTGCAATTTACCATCCATAATCAAACTTATTTTATTATTCTTTGACTCACTTTGACCTGTTATTTGTTTTAGAATACTCCATGTCATTTTCGAGTCCCTCTTGCAGTCTTCTAGAAGACCAATATAATAATTACTTTTTATTTTACGTATATCATTGTGTAATTTATTACGAAATTTAAAAATGTTCCCTTAATCTGTCATCATTAGGACCTTTTTAAAGTTTTTATATATTAAATCTCTTTTTTTTAATGTGTTTACAAACATCACCAGTTATCCATGGTTTTAATTTTGTGAATTTCTTAGTATTATAACGGACATATGTCGCTTTAGATATTAAGTCTAATAATATTCCAATAAATTTAGAATAGGCAAGAGACGCATTTAGTTGTTGATAGACATCGGTTCAATCTACGCTGGGCACTGTTTAAAAACACTCATAATTTATGTGATAAGAGATTATCTGTTTACCGGACGAAGTCAACTCCACTCCCCTGAAAGTCAACAAAGACGTGAAACGATCAGAAACATGTGATTCAATAATGTGTGCCTCCACATTTATTCTAATCTTATTTACAACTCTAACATAAACATGATCAATACAAGTTTTTGAGTCCTCTACAATTCGGGTAGGCTGATTCACCAACGATTCTAGGCAAAAACTACTCATTAATGTTTTATAATCATTTGAAACTTTACATTCCTCCAAGATATTAATATTTATATCACCAATCACTATCACATTTTTTGGCGATTTAGTTCCTCAGTTTGTATAAAATAATCACTTAATTCCTAAATAAAAGACTCAATTGATTGCGAGTGCAATCTATTCATACTTATTAAGAAATAAGTTTCTTTTGAAACAAATTCTAAAAACAAATTTTTGAAATTCATCTAAAAACAAATTCTAGTGTCTGCTGAAGTGAAATTTAGATGTTCACTCTGTAAACATTCAACTTGTGAATGTATATATACCGCCACGCCCCCCCCTCACCCGCTCTAATAGTTTCATTAGAATTTAGCATCAGATTATAATTTGGTAATTGATAAAAATCACTCTCAGTTTTACTTATCCAAATCTCAGACAAAACTATAATAAGCGGCCAATTTTCCCACCCCGATAACTCAGTTAATAATATGTCAAAATTTTTACGATTGCTTCTAATATTTTGATGAATTATGACAAGACGCTTAGAACCATTGGCAACAAGATCAACACAAACTTCCTCTGCTAAATCTAACATAAATTAAGATAAAAACTTGTTCTTCTACAAGTTAAGGCCCCATACAAAATACTACAAATAAATAAAGAAAATGCAAATAACTTAACACTAAGAACAGTATTTACAGGCTATGAAGATCATCTTGGCTCATTACTTGCTTTATTGGATCTCCTTCAGTTCTTCTCAAAAATATCCTGCCTCCTCGTACCCAGCAGAACTTATAGCCGTGGTTCCTATTCGCCTCTCGTGCCAAAGCAAACAGCCTCCTTCGCGCAGGTGACAACGTTTCATTTATGTAGAGAGGAGTGTCTGTACCGAGTCCCATGTGTCTTGTAGACAAGTCCTGTTTTGCACACTTCTTCCGCAACAACTCTTCCTTGTCTAAACCCTTTAAAAATTTAACAATCATACCAGGATGGGCGTTTGGGTCCGGTCTTTTACCTAACCTATGGTATGCATCAATCATACCTTCACTTATTTCAAAGTCTACAGCGATGCCAAGCTTGTTTATAATTTCGACAACATCTTCTCCCTTTTCCATGAGAACACCCTGTACCTCAATGCAATTACTTCTGCTATACTGTTCAACATCCTGCAATCTACTCTCCAGCGTCATAATTTTCTGCTTCAAAGCTTTATTTTCAGTAGTTAGTTTTTCTATTTCTTCCAGAAACTTGTCGACCTTCAAGGTTTGCTGTTTAATAACCTCCGTATTTTCTCCTAACTTTTCACTCTGATTTTCATTTGAGGTGTTAAAATCCTTCACAATTGTTCGCTGGCCTTCCTTTATTTCATATTTGGCATTGATATCATCTTGTAGGCTCATCTTTCCCTCCCTCGCCTGAGTCTCTAGCTTCAAACTATTCCGCCTTGTAAAAGAACAACTCTCACACCTCCACACTACCAGTGTGTCAATAATAACCCGCTAAATTATTAACGAAGTGAAAAAATAATAATTTAAACACAAATACAAATACAGTTTAGAAGTGTATGTAATGACACATTTATAAACTCATATTTATATTATCACTGATTGCACTGCTGGACTGGTTATGTTAATAACTTATTTGACTTTTTTCTTCACTGCTCACAGTCCTCCTTTGTTTTTTTTCTTTCGTTTTTTCGTTTCATACATATACGCGTGACTTTTTGTGAAACTTGATTAGGCGAAGTGAGGGAAGACATAAATAAAATGTAACGTTACGGGTCCTGTTTGATTTACAACACCCTAAACGGTACAGTGTGCATAACGTTACGAACTTCATGTTGGTATGAATTAACTTTTATATCTATTCTTGTATTTATTTCAATTCAAGGTCACGGCAAAAAGGCCCTGTCAAACGGTTAAAAATACATTAATGCTACGTAGATTGTACGAGTTGTAAATGTACTAGTTATATTTATTTTGTTATTAATAGGATATTTATCCTTTAAATGGGTTTTTCGAAGTTGGGACCTAAATAAATCGCTTCTCACTAATTCTCGAACCTGAAAAGGTAGACTCCCGCTATTTCAACAAAATACAGTTTTCTAGATAAAATTGTAAAATACACAATTAATAAAATCGTCTACTTTTATTATTATTATAGTTATGTATAGTCGAGGGTCGAAATAATTTAATGAGCAACTTTTGTTAAACCATTAGAAATTTCGATTATTTAGTTTATTTATGTAGTTACTTCATCCGTTAATGAGTTTTGCCAAGTCTATATTTAGCTAAATCGCTTTTCCACATTTGATTTATTTATCCCACATTTATTCCACATTTGAAATGGTAGATTTATCCCATTTCTACGAAATCCTTTTACTTATATTTAACAACAAATGACAAACGTACAACAATTACTACACTATCACATTTCCCTAACTCACCATTGGTAGACATATTATCTTTACATATACAAATATACTAATTTTCAGTTGTGTCGATAGTTTGGTCCTAAAAGACTTGTGATTTATTTTAATAACGTATCCTCTCACTTCACATATTGGTATCTCGACTCTGTTGGACATCATATTTATTATTGAAAATCATTTTATACACGTAGTTAACATCAAAATATGACAATAAAAACAAAGGTAGTAGTTACGTTAAACGTTCTCTTATTAGAATAAAAACAAAATTAATATTAAATCTTTAATATAAACGTATTTACCAAAATCTAAACATGTGAATGTTAGTTTTTTAAATATGTTTCATTAAATTTCTATGAATTGAATTGCTACTATTTATATAAGCAGCCAGTTTAACAAATTATTTTTAAATCAAACATTAAATGTAAAAAAGCATCTACGTCTTTTAGGGTTATGATATGTGAATTTTGTTTACCTTTTCTTCGCTGTATGTTCTACATTAAAAAATTACCTCTTTATATTATATTTTCAATAAACATTTTGTTATTAAACAAATTTAATAATCGGAGGTTTCTATTTTTTTTACTATTTTACGTTTGATGATATATAGCTGTGTCTTTTTTGGTACTATTACAATTTTTGCGATAATCAACTTGTTTTCTTTATGTTTTTATAACTTTTTACACATTTAAAACATATTGAGTATAAATATTGAAGTTTCCAATAGATCGATCAAGCTTTACGCGAAACATATAAAAGTTAAATAACTAATTACGTTTTAGTTATAAAAGTAATAGATTGTTGTCAAACTTTATATTTTATATTTTTTACTCTAGCAGCTCAAAAATGATATGATTGTAAAAACGAAGACTTTAAATTTAATAAACTACTTGAATTAAAAACAAATTCTGAAAATGCTCTATATTATTATTTATTATTGATGTGTGAATGTAGTGTAGGGATTAAAAATGTAGATCAAAATTACATATTTCAATTATTTTCAATTATTTACAACATAATAATAAGTAAAAAAAATGTTTATATGATTTGGTTATTCCTCGAAGTATGCATCCTTTCGAAGTGTTTTGTGTGATATGTGTGTGTAAATTGTAATGTATGTACTTTTGTTTAATGCAAGATTATCTACTAGGAATAACATGATAATAAGGGTCTGATGATGGAGTTGCGGCTCCGAAACATGTCACCATTTTAATACGACTAAGAAATCATTTACACGGAGTTAATATTCAATTAATTATTTAATAATAAATTTGAAGTTATCGTTGTCTCTTTGTTTTCGAATCACTTAAATATAGAATTAAATTAACTAATAAACTATTAATTATATTAATCAGTACATTAAATATCAAAAACGTTAACCTGGTCTTACTGTTTCATCAATATCGGTTCATAAATTCTTCTCATAACCTACATTTAGTTTCTTTACGTTCTTTTACTAGGGAGAAATATGAACAGATAATCATAGGTTTATCTATAAGAGATTTTCTATTAAAAAAAAAAGACAATGTCAGACTGGTAAAGTGCTTTAAAGCTGTAATTATACAGATGTGTCTCTATCCCAAAGGGGATAAAACATTTGTACACAATCACAGATTCTTCTCAATTAACGTGTAAAATGCTGTGCGTTCTAATTGTGATTTCTTTTAGAAAAGTGTTAAACGCAAATGGGACATTACGATTATTTCCCAGACATGAATATATTTCTATATAGTTGTTAATTCCCATTAGTGTTTATACAGAGAATATTTAATTGAAACAAACATTCCGTAATTGATCTTAATAACATGTTAGTTTTCGTTTTCACAAATTTAATATTTTACATATTAGTTTTCATAAAATTTTACAAAAACAATAACATACTGATGAGTTGTAATTTAAAGAAAAGACACGTGGGTAATTTTAAACTGAAGAGAAACATTGTAATCTCTTATTTGAAGTGGAAGATTGTAACACAATTTTGTAACGTTGGCTGAATATTATCAATAGAGGCAATGTTACGCCAGTGAACACTCTACAAATATTCATCTATTTACTGTATGTTGCTAAAACAACCTTCATTACTTCTTCTGGTTTTCGGCCAATACGAAGCCATACAGGAGGAACAGCTGTTAATCTGCATAAGTAATACTCTTATTCGTCTGTATTTAGATATAAGATTACCACTATTAAAGTTACATTTTATTATTGTCTGGCACAATGTAAAAACAATTTATCCGAGAGTTACAATCACCGAGTTTTAAATATCATACGAGTTTATGTGTATGTAACTCTATTTGAGAAGATTAATTATTCATATTGTTTAGTGCAACTAAAAGCTGGTTTTTATAATAGACTTTCACTAATTATTTCTCTACGTGGATAGTGAGAAATGTTGTTTAAATCGAAAAAAAAAAAACAATAATTTTATTTTGATTGTAACATCAATACCAATAATAAAACTAATGTTGTTTAATTCTAACAATAGTTCCTTACCTTATTACGATAACCTTTAGGAATATGTAGACAACTCGAATATAAAAATGAAGGCCTACAACTCTTACTAAGCTCCTAAGTCTCTGAGATTCATACAATTAATTATCGAAAAGGGGAACTCTATAAACAAGAAGAACAACTAAAACCATTATCGGTATAGTTAAAAGAAGTTACTAAAAACCTTTGCCCACACTCTATTTTATTTTTATATAAGGTTACATTATATTTCATTAGATTTTAAAACACTTTTAAAGCTACATTCATTGCAAGTACATTAACCGAACTGTGGGATATTGTTTGCTCTAGTAACACATCCATCGAGAGAGGTTAAAGATCAAATAAAAGTAACAGGAGCCTCATTTTTTTCAGGTAGATCCTTTAAAAAATCCTTCACTTTAAAATCCTCACGGACCTGGTGGGCTGTTTCAGGAAAATTGCAGTTTTTTCTTTATAGTTTTATCACTTTTTAAACGATTGAAACAAATTGGTTAAAAATATTGACTTCTCAACAAGCTTTACAGCAAACACATAAAAGTTAAATATAAAAAAAAACTACCAATCAAAATAACAGATAGACGTTAACCTTCATAATTTATATTTTTCGGCTCTAGCTCCCTTAATACATTACGTTATGTTTGTAAAAACAAAGAGGTTAAATTTAATACCTTAGACGTTGAATTAAACAAAATTCTCAAAATTGTACATACTAATATTTATTTCCAAGAATGATCTTCAAAATTGCCAATTTTAATTAGCTTTAAAAACACGAAAATCATTTCAATATCGTAATTTTCTAATTCAAAAGTATTCACTGACAATTGAATAAAACAATAATAAAGGTTTTAAGAAATAAAGATGACTCTTATTAATAAAATCCTTTATGTATTAATTAAAATGAATAATAATTACTATTTAGTTCTTAATTCCTTTGGCAGAAAAGAAAATTGAAAACGTAACAAACCTTAAAATTAAAATATTTACCCTCGAGCTACGCAGAAACTTTGTTTTAAATTCTTCATAAAAAGAGTTGAATAAGCAATCTTTTATTTCTAATTCAATGTTTTTAAATAGGAAATTTCTTTTTTCTATCATAATCTAAGACTACACATTACACTACATTACCCTATTGTTAGCATGTGTTTCACTAAGTTGGTTTATATTTCGTTTCATACATGACGAAGCTTATTCAAATTATATTAATTGACATTTGAGTATTTACTTAGCTTGCTCCGCTTGAGTCTGTCATTTGAAGACGACCTTGATATATTGTATTTATGAATTATTCTCTTAATCTGTTGAGTTATATTTTAAAATCACAATTCCAAAAATGTATATTAAGAGCTTCAAATATTTAATCACGCTTGTAATAGTAAGCATTAATTATTTATAACTATCACATACCTTTCTACTACCGGAACTCACATGGGGTTCCATCTGGGGGGGGGGCAGCATGGCACAGGTGCCAGACCGTGTGTTGACAGAAAGATATAAATCATTCCACTGTTTTGAATAGTGAATTGTCAAAGGATACAAAGGGTTGATTCGAGTTGATACTGTTTCGTTTTTCCAACTTACCCACTCCGCCATATTCATTAGTCTATTAGGGATAAAGAGATAAGGTTAAGATATATATTTTTTTAATATCTATTATAAAATATTTTGAATTATTGACAACTTATCTCAATAACTTTGTTGTTGGTATAATATAATGGTCTCAAGTTTAATTTAATATAATGGTATTATATTACATTATGGTTATATATTAAAATTACATTACTACATTATGTTATATTATATAACATTATTTTATGGTTTAATATAATGGTATTACTTAATGGTCTCAAGTAATATTTAGAGTAAAATTAATGAATTGCGTGATTAATGCAAGAGATAATAAAGACGATAAGGTTATGAATATATATATATATATATATATATATATATATATATATATATCTGTTATAAAATATTTTGAATTATTGACAACTTATCTCAATTACTTTGCTGTTGGTGAATTACTTTGTGTGAATGAGTTTAAAATTATTTACGAGGCATAATAACTAATGTGTGTTGTAGTTCACCTTAGAAATGAATTCTTCATTCTGCTGTTCTACGCTACCATCAGTGGTAGTTATTCGTTCGGCGTTAATGGTCTCAAGTAAATATATAGAGTAAAATCATTGTATTGCTTATTTAATGCATGTTTTTATTGTATGTAAATGTTTGTTTAATACAGTAAAGATTGCAGTAATCCAATGTGTATTTGAACATTTGATTTTCACCAGGATATTAATTTTCCAAGACCTCATGTTTAGGTTTAAAACATTTGCAGTTATAAAATCTTACATTTCTTAAAAGTTATAGTATAAGATATTAATGAATATGTTTTAGGTTGTACTGCACGATTTAATAATAGTTCGAATAACCGAATAATATTCGTAGTGGAGAATTTTAATTATAAAATAAAAACGAAATAAAGCAAGCCTTGATACGAAATTGGTTACCCGTGTGGTAAGCGGTAGCTGCTTTAAAAAAAGATTACAAACAGTTCAAAAAAATCTTTAATTTTTGTACAATGTTATTATTACGAAATTTACTGTCATCTCAATCTATACGATAATTTCTATACAAAACTCTGCATTGCTACAGTATATAATCATTATACTCGTTCTTTTGTTAAGTTTGTGTATATTTCGTTCCATACATAAAATATTTATTTTGTAAAGAATAATTTGATAATTTAAAGACTATATTGTTGTTTCATATAGTATTCGATCTCTCAATTGTGTCTCTCATTGTAATAACATTATTACAAGCTTTTATAAATGCAATGCAAACATTGAATCATGAGTGTAGTAGTGATTACCTAATCCATAGAATTACTATGTTCCTTTTCTTTCCTTTCGCGTCACAACTGAAATTTGTTTATTTTGTTAAGTAAACATTACAAGTAAATGTGGCAATGCCTTTGTGAATTAATTTGTTAAATGTTTATAACTTACATGACACTATATGCAAAGAAAATGAAATAAATTAGCTCTCATATTTTTAGGAAATACTTTATTCTACACTTTATGTTGATACAAAATATTAGATTATATTGAATATTTTTAAATAGTAATAAACCTGAGAGTTTTTGTTCTTCATTTCAGTATTAATTTGTTGTAACATTTGCGTTAAATTTTAATAGAGATATTTATTTAAATATTTGAGACAAAAAGAAAAAAACATTTTGAGATCTTCATTCCTTAGTGTACATTGTAACTTGTTGCATAATTTCAATTTCTTTGATATCTACCAACAGACAACACTTGGACCTGTTAAGTTTGTTCAAATAATATACAAAAGCTAGTCCAGCACTATCACGGTTGCTTATATCAGTAAGAAAGAATAACTGAATAATCTATTCCTACAATACCTAAGGGAACTATAAGTTGCATTGACAACGGGAACTAATCAAAAGTTATATCTCCAATGTCGATCTGACGTACTATGAAAAGTAACTTCGTTCAGGTGGTCAAGTCCAATTCTATCATTTCCGGTTCCGATTTATTGGTTGGATCGTAAAATGTATATTGAAAAATAAATAAATAAAATAATTAATATATTTCAATAAAATTTTCAGGAAAATGAAACATTTACTGGCTAATTAAATATTCTATATTAAAAACAGGGTTCAATTCTACGAATAACCAACCGCTTGTCCAAGATCCACTTTTTCTCGGAATCTACATGATCAATTTCTAAGTAACTTACACGTACATTCGTAAAGTTAGTATCACAATGGCATTTCGAATTTTAAAAAGTCGTTCATCAATAATTTGCTGTAAATCAATTTAAGAAATTGTCATTAGACTTTTACTAAATAATATCACATGAATTAAATATATTGCTGTATATAAGTTATCAAATCACCTGAATATAAAAATTAATTAATTAAAAAACTATTAATTAAACGTGTCAGAACATTAACTACCAAAAACATAGTCTGTTTCACCCCGGTCTTTCTTTTTCATCAAAATCTGTTAATAGTTTCTTCGTCAATTTTTCTCTAAATAACATTTTATTTGTTATGTTCATTTACTAGGGAGAGAGAATGACAGACAATCATAGGATTCTCTCTTAGAGAAGAAACACAATTTCAGAAACGTAACATTGCTTTAAAATCGTTTTCAAATTTTGTCATACTTAAAAAAAAATATGATACTTTACAAAAATCACATTTTTTAGTTAAGTCCTATATATTGAAATGCTTTATCGTTATTTAGACTCCGCAATGCCTAGTCGAACAGACTTCAATAATGTGCAACATTTAATATTTACCACTTTTTATGGTACAAAGTGAGGCCCTCCTTAGAGGGGTGAGGGGAGATATGTACTTTTAAATATCTATCGTTGTTCGCACTAGTTAATGTATTAAGTTTAACATAAATGCCGGTAGTTAATATGGATACAAGCGTTAGGATGTTGTGAATGATTTTAAGTCGTTGATATAGGACCTTAAAATGGATCTTAAAGGGAATTTCTGTCTGTCCACAACAGATACAGTCACACCTTTCATAAAACATCATATACATTTTTTTAATTTCAGATGGAATATTGATTCAGAGAATAAAAGGTAAAATCATTGTTTACAATGTTATAAGACTATTTATGAAGTTCTAAACACGTCTTTGGACAAATAATTAGTTTTAAATTCTATTTTTTAAACTCAGTCTTTTCAAAAACAGATATTTGTCCAAAACAACAAAATATTTATTTGACTCGGTTGTACATTTCCTGTATATTGACTAAATTTAAAGACTAATAACTTCAATTAGGCCTAACACTGGGAGTAGCTTTTGTAATTTAAGTAATTGGATGTTATATCTTAATTCTATATACTCTCTTTATCCATTTCTCACAAGCAAGGAGTCCATTTATATCAAGAGATTGAAATAGAAAGCCGAGTAACAAATACTAATGATATGGTGGAATTTTTTTTTATGGTTTCTTAATCTGCGAATTAAAATCAATATGTGTATCTATCCTATTAAAACTTTAGTATTATAAATTGAATTTTAAATTTCGTTGATTTCGTTGTATAATATCGTATAAATAATAATTTTGTTAAATATTTTTTACATTAAAAGGTTGCCATATACATCTTATGTATTTAATTTTATTCGTAAAAAGAGTCATCAGAGATTTTTTTTCAAAATCATGTCTGTGAAATATGAGTTGAGGAATATTATAGATGTGTTTGAAGGTTCTGTTGAGAATTACTAAAGCAGATAAATAAGAAATAAAACTTTTAGAAGTAAAAGATCTATGTAATGCCGATGAATTATTTGGATGTGGATTATTTGAAAGGTAAGGAAGGGATTGCAATGTAGGCTCACAGTCGTCAACATTTGAGATATAAGAGATGGGAAAGCGGAAATGTTTACAATAAATTTGCGATTGGATATGGATATGCCATCGATGATGTTAGATCTTTCTGTTTATTTTATTGCAAGTTTCGAAACTTATCAACATTACAAATTCTCCCATTTTCCCATTTCAGTAACCAGATACAAAAACACAATAATTGTATGATTATATATAAAATAAGTATAGTAAGTATAAATATCTTACATGAAACTAGTAGTATATTTTATTGTTTAAAATTCATGATGTCGTTTAATGTTTTATACCCTACCTAATATAAAGTACAGTATAATATTAACAGTTACAAATTGATAACTTATTTACAAAAGGGAGATAAATTACAATTAAAGTGGTGATTATGGTTTAGCCGGCATTTAACAGTGTTATAAATATATTATAAAATTCATTTAAATGTTTTAAATAATTGCAACTAAAATATATAATATTACTCTATTTAACTGTGCAAATAGTTAATAAACACACCATTGGGAGATTTTATTTCATTAAATTTATAAAATTTAATGATAATATATTTCAAATTTTAATTTATAGTGTTTGGTGTCTGGAATATATAAGTCATCTAAGCTAACCACGTTTTGTATAAAATTATTAATAATTAAGAATTTAAGTCAAAATGTACTTATGAATAATTGGATAGTTGCAATTACAAGTTATGTTTTCTAGTTCACATTAATGAAGAGATACAGTATTTTATTAGAGGTTGATATTATTTCGCATTTTGTAATTTAAATCAAAATATAAACATTTTGCACTGCGACTGAGCTCACTGAACTAGTTTAAATGAATTGTAGTTTAACTGGTTTATCATTCATAACAGTTCAACTGCACAAACAAGTCACAAGAAGTGTTTAACATAACTTCCTTTCTTAACCTTCCGTTCCTAACTTACTTTCAGAAGTTATTTCACACCATATGTTTCTTAATCCATGTTATGAACTGGTATCGAGTAGATATTGACAATTACCAATGTCAACAAAGAACGTGATTTTATAAAGTTATGTAGAATAAAATATATAGAATAATGTGTTGCCTTGGACTGTTTAATTTATAATATAGTATATTGTGTTGCCTTGGACTGTTTAATATATATAATATTAATATAATATATATATATATATATAGTGTTGTGTTGTGTTACGTGTTTATGTGTTAGTGCGGGTCTGACGAATCCGACAGTATTCAGCAAAACAGTGCTGTAGCCATAACTATAATAAGGACTGAGGACAACCTGTAAGGTAATTAACTATATTAAAGAAGATGAACTGTTTAGACATTTTATTGACATTGAATCGTCATGGAAATATATTTTTACACGAATTTACTCATAGACACATGAATAAACACACTAAAAAAAAACATAATTTTTTTAAAACTTACCACCCGTTGGTCAATATTAGTTCATATTTTGGAAGGATTCCTATGTATGCTTCGTTAATACTTTTTTTTTATAAGTAATGCAATTTACAAATATAGAGTACATAATAGAGTAATAAGTTTACTATAATATATACAAGAAAAGTAAATTGTAAATTTTCACTAGTAGAAGTAATAATTAATTGTTAATGTATTAATACTATACAATTAATCATTTACTAATTTCAGACCTATCTGAACACGTTCTACGTGTTTTCCACTCCACAACTCGCCACTGGTAACTTTCGCCTTTCACAGTTCTTTACACTAAATTTTAAGATAAAAGAATTTTAATTATAGGGCATGGTAATAACGTCAACGTTTTGACCTGTAATTTGACAATGTTTTGGGCTTCACCTGATCTCACCGTAATTTAATAATTAAAGACGATGTGCCTCTCTCTATTGTGACAGGTAAAGTGTATTTGTACATAGAAACTTTGGGATACTAAAATAATGTTTACTCAAAACTTAGTCAATACGTCCATTCGTTTCAACTCTGGCATTGTTGGTAAATAGAGTGAATAGATAGACGCTTATTTTAAAACTGCATCACAAAATAGTATTTTCTACTGAAATAATAATAATTCGATTTTAGTAATGCAATACTTTTTCAATATATTAGGATCTCTTTTCGTTTCTCCTGTCCTCCCTCACTCTCTTCTTCTCCATCGCTCCGTTACTATTTCCACCATTTTCTTCCCTCTCCTCTTCCTCCTTCCCTCTTTATAATAACTTTTCCTTACCTCTAACTTCCATTTTATGTCTGGATAACAATAAGCTAAATTATTTTTGATGATATTGCTTGAGTTTCTCATGGTTGCGCGCCCGTAAGTTGCGATGATATTGATTGACACGAGGATCAGAAGGTTTTGTTTTGACAGATCAATTGTTTCTCTTGAACGGTCAGATGTTACAAGGTAAGATTGAACCTAACATCTTACATTTCGATAGTTCTTTACGTTTAATACAAAATGATATCTGCTGAATTTTATTTCATCAAATGTCAGAATCGAAGTCAAACTATTGTTCTGGTCTATCTCAAATGACAAAAAACCCTATAATTTATTTAGTTATTGCATATATCTTGTGAAAAATGTTGCTTGAAAAGTGTATATAAAAATTGATTTACGTTTCTTTAAAGTAAGAGTCTTTATTACTTTCACATTTATACATAAATTCAAATTGAAATAATAGTAAGTTAATTCAATTTTAAAAACATTGTGATTTTAGTATGTTTGTACACTTTTTTTGTTACAGTTCGATTACTTTATCTAAAGTAGCAATGCAGAAAAGTAACAGAAAGCCAAATTATTATTTTTTTGATGATTAAATACTAAAAACGTTTGAGTCATCATCGCCTTATAAAATGGGAAGAAAAGAACATTAAATAAAGAACATGGCGTTTTAATAGCATCGTTGATGGAAGAGAACAAGAGTTGGTCTAGATGAGAGGGCTGAAAGAAGAGGATTTAACAAAAGGCTACATGAAGAAAGAGAAATGAAATAGTGATGTTCTTATTAACTGAAGTGATTTTAATAATCAACAAAATTGAATACTACCATTTCTTGCAGTATTTAAGCCTAACATACAGGCATACATATTCGGTGACAAATATACAACCTTCTTTAAAATCTAGTATGTAGTCTCGGCAAGTATTTTTGCTAGATTATTTTATCGGGAAAAAACAACTACGTTGTGATACTAGAAGCTATTGATGTATTTGAATGAAAAGAGGAAATTCGGAGATATTGATTTTCAACACCAACTTCCTGGCTTTACTATTTAATTCTTGACCTATGATGGAAGAAGTAACAAAAACAGTAGAAATAATCAACATTAGAAAGGATTAAATTTTATTACTTTATATATAAAATATAAATCTTTATTTTTCGATAGCAAATATAAACTTGTGATATTTAAGGATGAAAAGTAGTTGAAGCGGAAAGTATTGACATTTGAAATTATACCAAAGCTCTAAGAGTTGTTACAGAATCATTAAAAATTTTATAATAAAATAAAAGCAATTTCAGAAGAAAATATAACACAAATTTGTGGAATTATGATTATTTAGAATATTTCAATTTTTTTTTTTTTTTTTAAATAGTCTAATAATTAAAAATTCCGTTAAACACTAAAGCGGAATCACTTGTATCAAACATACAAAAATAGATTTAGGCAAGCTGTTTATTTTATTACCAAAATTTAGGTTTTTAAAATCCTAGTATAGTTATACTTTTACCCACTGGATCTGAATCAGCACTTCAACTTTTAAAAAAATTCAAAATATGCTTCAAAAGTAATATATATGTCACAAACCTACGCCAAGTTTCGTAAAACTCATCGATCACAACAGAAATTTACCAGAACATAATATATAAAATTGGGTTTTTCAATAGTCTTGAAAACGGAAATTATGAATATTTGTCTGTTGTCCATTTACATATCAACAATACAGACTGTGAATTGAATTTAAACCATCATTAAAATAAATTGCCTTACATTACTATTACCATAAATAAATTACCTTCAGATATTTGGTGTCTACTGCAGTATAAATATTACATTTTTCAATAGCTTATATCAGATGACTCTAAACACCACACGATCGGATTAGATTTGAATGTTCAAAGGCTTTGTTATCCTTGCACTCTATGGCGATTAACATTATTGGAAACAGATTGCAATGAAATTATTCAATTTTATTATAATTATTGTTAGCTCTACTATAGTAGAGGAATGTAATAAAGACTTTAAACTTTGAAATTAATGCCGTGGGAGATGAATTTCTCAACAATAGTTAGTATTCACATCTTGTACAGCCGTGGGAGGTTAAACAAAATAAAACTTTTTAAATCCTGCTTTAGCTTTGACATCAAATATTTTATCGTTCATTACTTTTGTGTAATTTTTTATTGTTAAATTTAATTATTATTATAAAGAAACTGTGTTGACCATTAACAAATTTTATTTTGTAGTGGAATATTAACACTCATAAGGGACAGAATATACCAAATTGCTTGGGATCTATATTTAACATTTCGAGTTTTAAGAAATTGTGGTAAATTTCCTTCACCAACGTTTCTCCTGCGATTCCGAATACTGTTTATTTGTACGTACCGTGGTATTGCGGGTTGCATGACCCATTGTTGTGCAGGAGCCAGTTCGTTCCCCCCACTCAACAAGCTGGAGACGCAGTAGGAGCCTAAAATACAACCAGTTGTGCTAAGACGGAGTTGTAAAGATCATTAGTAGGATTCTTGTAGAACCTGATTTTGTGTTACAGTTCCTTTTTTTACCTAGTTTATACCCCCCGAAAATGGCACACTTGCCGCATTTGGGATGGGTCTTAAGATCCTGGGGAATATGGTGCGCTAATTAAAATAACCGCGATTAAATGAAACGTAGTCTACCATCTTCGCCCTCCATTTACGATTAGCATCACTAAATTATTAAAGTCAATCCTTAACAGGCTAGTTAAGATAAGTATACGTTTAGGTTAATATTAAGTATAAAATTTATTATTTAGCCATTTAGTGTTAATCGCTAATGGGAACTGGCTGACTGGGGTGCGTCGAGTTGTAGGTCGCAGGTCTGGGCTGGGATAGGCTGTTCCGGGTCAATTATCCCTAAAAATCCATGGCACCTCCATTTTTTACAACCCCAAAAACACCAATCTATAGTTATTAAATTACCTCCCTATGCAGCAATTTTTTGAAGAATAACTCTTTTTGAGCACAAATTCGAAAATCGTATTTTACAGTACAGCAGATAAAGCAAAAACTTATTATATTCTTATAAAACCAAATTGATTTTATATTTTTCGCTTTTGAATTGCTGAATGTATATATCTAGATAAATACCTTATATTAGTAGTCAGAGCAATTCTTTTAGAGTCATATTTTCAGTATCCGTCCGGAAACGAACGAATAATGATGTGGCCACACACGGACATTTTTAATGTAAAATTTAACGAAGAGCTAGCCTCCGAATATTTTAAAACAATGTTTTTAGTGTCGTATATGTTCAGTGTCGTGTTTATGTGTTTTATTTAAGTGTCCTGCACCTGACGAAGCCGACTGTGATCGGCGAAACAGCTGTAGTGATATACAATAACAAGAATTGCTCTGACTACTAATATAAGGTATTTATCTAGATATAAAGCAAAAAAGTTTCAAGATTGAAATATAAATGTAGATATCTTCAGATTGTTAATTTTTTTTATTAGTTTTTAGATACGTTGTACTGACGAAAACTAGACATATTCTTATTTTCTAAATTTGTTTTACAGACTATGAAAATATTTCTAAGGAAATCTGATAAACTTCCTTTCCTTACAGCCACTATCTTATGACAAATCCATTTTTAGATAATTAAGTCTAAATTTATACACAAATTTTCATATAGTTGTAAGGCTCTTACTCTGCTTAATATTTTATTACAAGATGATGATGATAATGTATGTTGAGAAGATAAAGCAGGTGACCCCTGTCGACTATAAACAGGTTTCGGAGGTTAAAAAGGTGAAGCCAAATATGTTTCTTCAAAATCACTCAACAGTACATATTGATATTTTTACGAAATCTTGGTCAATAGCGGACAAATAATACCACTCGCAGCCATCATCAAAAAAGTTATTTATGTCGTGAGGGACATTATTTTTGCTAAAATATATTTAATTAAAGTTCATGATGCATTTCCCACTGTATTGCAGTAATCGATTTAAATTTGTTTCGTCAAACTTAAAATACTGAAATATTTAAATTGCCCTGTTAAAAGCGATGTTAATTTCTTTTCTATTTTTACCATATATAATATATTAATATACATATAATAATACCATATATAATATACCATATATATTATATATTATACAAGCAGGATTTGATCAAAATAAATTGTTTTAAAATTTACCACCCGTTCTGGAGTTTTGATTAAAATTGGTCTACCCATAAGACAGACAGATGCCAGACGCCATTAGATAAATCAAGGTACTTCGAACGTTGGAATACATATCCATAAAAAACTCGACATCGATTTTTGACCCATTACATAACTTATTCTATACAACGTATATTAAATAAAGTAAAAGAGGTGAAATTTAGATGTCTAATATATGACATTTAAAGTAAATAATCTGAGTTAAATTAAAAACATGACAAAGTTATTCATAATCTATAACAATAGCAAGGAATGACTTGTTTAAAATAATTTTATTCGTATAATCTACAAATTAGTCCGGATTTTAATAAATGAGTATAAAAATCATTTTATTTATTTATTGACGTCGTATAAGGAATTATGTGGAAATACAATTCAGCAAGATGAAAATGTCAACAAAAATATAAACAACTTGAAGAATTTTACAAAAAACTACATTTGTGAATCATGAATCAAAATTACAGAGGAAAGTAAAGCGGTCATATTGCATTCATCCCTACTGCACGGTTACCATAATATTATTAAAAGTGAGTTTTATTTTCAAGAACAACCTGAAATGTTTTTTGCAATTATTCACTCCCACAGAAAACAAACATATATTTACAATGTTTAGAAATGAGTTTAACAACCACACGTGTAGAAAGAATAGTAAATTGTATCTATGTTTGCATAAAAACAGTTTTTACTTAGTACAGTTCATAACCACACACCACTGTGGTGAACTTGATAAGAGAAACAACACGTTGAAATTTTACAAAAGAAACTAAATTATAATTAAAATTTGTTCGTTTTAATAAGTAGTCAGATTGCATATGCAACCCCTTACAACTACGTGTTACTCTACTACATTGCGTTGCTTATCCTCGTGCTCTTAGATTGCATATTCAAACCTTGAGAATGTTTTAAAATTCAGTAAATTTAATCAGATATGTAAGAGCTATAAATGACACTGTATTATCTTTTTGAATAAGCATTGGTTTTGTACACTAAATTGTAACAATATTTTAGTTAATTGAAATTTATTTTTGAGATAAATTTAAAGTTATTTATACTGTAATAAACCTATTTAATAGCAATAATTATAACGTGTAACAGTCGTTATTAACAATTCTAACCATAGTTTCCGTTGTTTTTCGATTTCTTACCGCTCCATCTTTTTCCACATAATAGAATAAAACGTTGTCAAATGTCAACCAAATAGATTAGATAGATTCGACGTTCAACACTGTTATCGACATGTGGACAGGTAGACAAAAACATGAACATATTATTTGCAAGTTTTTATAACGAACTTTAAAATCCAAATATTAGGTATTGTTTTGTGAAATGTAAGAGTGACTCTTATAGTCTGTAGTAAATAAATATCATTTGGTCAAACTAGTATTTTCTTGTACCTAAATACATTTTCTAAATATATAATATGGTATCTCTGTCTAACCCTTATTAAAAGATCGCGTCATAATCCAGTAAAAGGTCCCAATTACACTTTTATTCACTCTAACTGTTAAATTTTTTCGTTATTTGCCTGAACTTCAGACTATCTCTGTACTTGACTCTCTAGAATATTATCAGAGAATTTACTAAATTTAATATTACCCTCTGATAATCCAATATCAACACTCCATGCTTTATAGCATCAATCATTAATAATGGACAAGTTTATAATTAATGAATATTTCATTTCATTTCCTCGCATGTCAATTCACAGGGGTTTCATATTTATTCATACACATAATTATCATTAATCAAGCTCTAAACACGTATTGTTTTTTATCACATTTTTAGATATCGCGTCGTTTAGAGCTTTACAACCCCATTTTGCAGGTTAACATGGAATAAACAGTTATACACAATTAAATTAATCGATGTGTTTATTAGTGCTGACTACATAATGTTTAACTTCTTATGTTTTTCACCGGAACGTTTTTCTGTAGATTTTCAACGGCTGGCTATTATACCAATGTAGTCAGAGAGAGGTTACAACAGATTCCTAAACTAGGCTTCAAATAATCTGAACAGAATATCTGAGGTATAAGTTCCCAGACCCGACTGATTTGGGTTACGACTTCCATCTCCCTTATAGGCCCTACTATCATACTATACTTATTCATTTCTTACTCGAAACGTGATTAATGAATTTGATGTGTAACTATGAAACTGAATTTCTAGCCCAACCGTTTACATCTTAAGATCCCATATATCTTGTTGTGGACTTTTTTCGATGATTAAGCATGTTAATATATTGATTTTGAAAAATGAAATATTGATAAATAGGCGAAGAGAAGGTGAGAGGAGGGTAGGAGATAAATGCATAGAAGAAATTAATATTAATAGGAGAGTGGGAATGAGAGGTTTAGAAAAAGTAGAAAGGATAACCAACAAGGCTCATTGTGGTATATTTCAAATCTAAGCATTTAATTGTATTTTTAGCATATATTGTACAAAGTTGCGTTAGAGTTAAAAATGACCTGATAAATTAATTGAGAATATGAAAGCAAGAGATATTAATAATAATAAAAAAATGTACTGATGACTAACAATCATGGCCTTGGTAAATAGATTCTCTTTTCCGTTTTAACAGATTTTGGGATTTAATCTACATTTAAATCTAAAGCTAAACTTGATGAAGTTAATAATGATTTAGACTGTTTCAAGAGGTTTAGTCAAAAATGACTTTCTCTTTACCATAGATGAGACCAATAATATGGAACAGATTTTTATTTTAAAAACTATTTTACACGAAATGGAATTCATTTATTAATCAAATAATATTGATACATTTTACTTGTTTTACATAGTATAGTACATAGGAGCACAATAGATTTTCATTTAAAAATAACATCAGCTGTCTATAACAAAATAATAAAAAACCTCCAGAAATAATTCAAATTTACAACAATATATATCATAGCATACAGCATATTAGCTGTGAACAGCAATAAACAAATTTACATATGGGACTAGCCCATGGACTTATAACTAATATAAAATAATTAAATAAATAGAAACAATAAATAAAACAAAATTATATGGAGAGATTAAACAAAGCAAATAAAAGTAGAAGCAAAATTATAAAATAACAAAATACAAATCAACAATAAAAAAAATATAACATAAATATAAATAACCCTCCTTTATTAATAGATACTCCATATAATTTGGCATAAGGCCTTAAATAACACAATAAATAATAAATTTAAAAAGAAAAAAAAAGTCACCCAGGGTCGAAGACAATCACCACTGTTGGTGGCCGGTTACGTGAGTCACGTAGATGTCCCGTGACCAGCGAATTGTGTCTGACACCATAAGGCGTCGCATCACATTCGCATAACGAGGGGAAATCCTCAATTTCTTGATGACACCCTCGTTTTTCTTATCCCAGGCACCGAGAGCTCCTACCACAAAGCCATCCAGGGTCACATCGTAACCCTGTCCACGGAGTTCTTCCGCCAACTGTGCGTACTTACGTACTTATTCTGCCCGAGACTCAACAAAAGCCTGGTAGCGATTCTCGAAGGGTATGGCGACATCGACGATTGAAATACGCCGCTCCCCCTCGTTGATCACCACCAGGTCGGGCCTCAACGTGGAATCGGTGCCTGGAACTCTCTTATTCACTTGTATTACGCCGGCCAACCGTGGCACTGCCTTCGACAGTCGCCCCAGTACTGCATCGTGGCGACCCTGCCAGGCCGCGCTGTGCCGCTGACAGTGGTTCAGCACGTGTGGCAGTGTCTCCGACACGTAACCACAGCGCCTACACCTCCTGTCGCCATTACCCCAACGCTTGCAGCCATTTAGCGGTACGGTACCTAAGCGGGCTTTGAAGACAAACCTCCAGTCGGCAAATCGAGTATACCTACAAGAGCGAACAAAGTGGTTTGAAACACCACTCTGAGCAGATACCTCGACCACCTTCCCTTGGTCTGCCTTTCCTACAAGACGTCTACGGTACCCTGACCTAATGGCCGCTCTCAACCGCCGCAAAAGAACCTGGCGCGCGCTCTCAGGAACCATGACAGGGTCCACCGGGGCGTCAGGCGTGGGAACAACAACTTGAAACTCCCTTAGCACCTGACTCCAGCGCCACCTCATGCCAATCCGTTGGTGTAGCCGACGGGCGGCGTTTCTAGCACCGGTCCAGACCGATGCTATGTCACCACCATCGCGGCTAAACTCCCCATCAAGTCGCCCCGACAGGTAGTCAGCCACATCCTCCTCAGTGGGAACGCGCCCGAGGCGTTGTCGGACTACACCGCGCAAGGTATTTCTTGCCAGGTCCCGTACCACAGGGTCACGGCAGCTAACGAGCCGAAACGCATGTACAACCGAAGCCAAGTCAACCTGATCAGCAGTCGGGAGAAGACCTGCGCCACCCTCCGACGGATCAAGGTAAACGAGCTCGGCACTGGCCCTGCGAGGCAGGTACAGCCATGCCTTAGCCAACCACTTGACCACCCTATCAAGTTGGGATAACGGACCTTTTTCCACCCTGGCTCCCCGTAGAACGAAGTCGAGGCGAGGGAGAACGAAAACCCTAGCAACCTCGATCTTTTGCCAGGGGGCAAGCAGACTCCGATCTACTGCTTTCAGGTCCTGCACCATGCTTTTAATACCCTCCACCGGGGTCTGGCAGTTCTTGAAGCCAGTGGGGATACCCAAGTGACGGTATTCGTCGCCCTCTTGCAGCGCTTTCATTTCACTGTTTTCTATTCGAAACTGAGTCCCCGCCACACGCCTTCTACCACGGCAGTCAACGTCCAGACTGGCACATTTATCTGGTTTGAACTTTAGGCCAGCCCAAGACGCGACCTCGCCCACCGCGCGAAGCAACTCAGTCATTTCGTCACCACCAGATGCGATGAGAGTCAGATCGTCAGCATAGGCAACCACAGAGAAGCTATGGCCGCATAAACTATACCCTTTTTCTGGGGCCATCCTCTGAGCCACTCTGACAAGAGGCTCGATAGCGAGGTTGAAGAGGATGGGACTAAGCGGGTCTCCTTGCTTAACCCCAGCCTCCAAGGGAATTGGCCCTGTATAGCCTGCCGACGTACGAATTTTTGTACAGGCTCCATCGTACAACTCCATGAGAGTGTCGATGAGCCCACTAGGCACCTGGTGGAGACCGAGGATCATCCGCAGGTAGTCGTGGGGAACGGAGCCGAACGCATTCGAAAGGTCAAGCCACGCTATAACAGCTCGCTTGCCTCTCCGTCTAGCATCATCGATAACCGACTGGACGACGAAGTTATGCTCGTAGCAGCCTTCATGCTCCATGAAGCCCTTCTGAGCCCACGAAACACGAGATGTTTTGGCCGCCCATTTTCCCAGTCGGTCGGCTAGAACTCCTGTGTCGAGCTTGGAGATGCAGCTCGCAAGCGTTAGCGGCCGCCAATTCTCCAAGTCTCCAACAGCTCCGTTTTTGTGGATGAGGACGGTGTTAGATTCCTTCCAGGCTTTAGGGACTCTCCCATACTTTAAGCATCCATTCATGATGGCAGTGATAACCACACAGCCTGGGTCAGCTCGCTTTAACACACCGTATGACACTCCATCCGGACCCGGCGCCGAGTTCGGCAATCTGGCCAGGCGCTCAGAAACTTCCAGAGCCCAATTTCCCGCGTGAGACCCTCCAAACCCCCCACTACACCCGGAACCAGCATCAAGTCACGCACAGTCTCAGGGGTCTCCCCGAGGGCATAACCCCCAGAAGAAAACACCCTTCGAAAATGCGCTTCGACCTCAGCCGACCCCACGGAAATGGAATTCATACTAATATGAGAAGAAAGCCCAAATTGATTTTTGAGATGGGTAACATTGTGAACTGGACTGAGGCCGGGTGTGGGAGCCATATTCTATTATTTTAAAAGCATATAAAGTTATTTTACACAAGGCTCAAATGGAAATATTGCTAAAAATGTTTTAATTGTTCATCAAAACATACAATCTATGCAAATAAAATTAGCTATATTGAGATATTACGCTTGAGACGTCGGATTTCTTGTGACTCAGAAAATCGTAACAAAAATGCTACTGATAAACTGATAGTCATTATTTCCAAAAATATTCAAATGTCTTTCTAAAAGTTCAAAACGTGGAGAAGTATCCAAATCCTGATTTAAAAAATAGTTATATCGATATAATTCTTTCTATATTTTACAAAACGAACAGTAAATCTGTTACCGAGACCATCACATATCTTTTCAATGGCAAGTTTTACTTACTTAAAACCAAGATCAAATTGAAAACTCAAAACAATTTTTTTTTTTTAAATAACGCAACCATAATCTATTAAAGTTTTCCTTGTATTGGGTTTCCTCTTCTTATCATTTATCACTCATAACGAGTTCATTTGTGTAAGGACTGGGTACTGTGGAAGGAGAAGGGAAGAGATCCTAATGTTTAGGGGATTTTACCCTTCCTATTGACGTCTCATGCATGCCATTTAGGATGCTTATACTTAACATTTTTAAATAAAAATTCTTATAAATGTTATTTTGTATATAATAACCTGTCATTTGATTATTTCAAATTGCATTCGTTCAAGACGGTATCACATAGAGGAAACCAAAGCGCTAACGAGAGTTTTTATTTTTAAAAAAACAAATAATTTACCATTTGATTACAGCGGTCAATATAATATGTAAAATAGAAATGAAGGGAATGTTTAATATTATAAGTACTCTATGAGGAGTGGTAAGGGCAGGAAAGTCTTAAATTGATTATTGAATTACTGTTAAGCAATACCATATTTGAAAAAATGCTTAAAAGAAAACGAATGTTGAAAAAACCAATTTCTTTCTGAACATATTTTTCTTTAATATTTTGGGATTTATGAAACCTAAGATGCTGAGACTATACTTGATAGAAAAGACCGAAATAATATAAAATCTGTTTACAGAAGTATATTTTATTTCATAATTACCAATATTTCAAATCAAATATTTGTTTAATAAACCAATTTTAAAAATTTGAGATTCTTCATCTACAAATTAGTTGAAATCACGAATATGTTTTCTATTAACCTAGTAAAAACGACTAATATACATTATTTTAGCGTAAATCGAACAAATATTGCAGATTAGTTCATAGAGAAGGTTTGCAATTTTCAAATATTACATGCATTGGAATTTTTTTAATATTTAATGTCGTATAAACCAAATTGAATCATGTAGAAATGATTGTCGGTCTCTAATCAAGTCGATGGCTGAGTCTGGTGAGCTGCTATTTCTTTCTGCTCTCTTCTTATTTTAAAATGTTTCAAAAATTTTATTTGTATAAATTTAAAGTGAAATATATTATGAGATTGAGTTGAATAACATTTACTAAACTAACGAAACAAGAACAAACTACGATAATAATAACTTTTTTTAAATACATATTTATATAATTATTTGCAACTTAAACGTTTTTCGAAAGTTATATGAATTATTATAGAAGTATAATTTAATGATCAAACACTTATGTATTGTAAGAATTAACTAAATCATTGTAAATGGAAGGAGTTAATATATAAATTTTCTCATTGTTAATGTGTCTAAATTAATTATCAAAGCTGGTTCGTTGGTGTGCTCGTTGATTCACAGAGTTAAAGGTGATAACTCTTACCTCAGTGATAAGTAATTATATTCAATTGTCGAGAGATCCACGGACCTGATTTACAAACGTAATGGACAATTCTGGACAATGTGTTATGTCGGAAGACCTGTTAATTAGGACAGTAAAAACAATTGATTTGTAATGATCAATTATACTAACAAAATGAATATGAAATTGAGACAGCCAAGACCAAATTTATTTTAATTAATTGTTTCATATCGTTTGGTGAAAACTTTGTCGGCAGAGCTGTTGTGACACTTTCATGTGTTAACATAATTTACATAAAATACACCTACATCATTTGATATTCTTATTTATATATAATTATCTCACTGTTTTATTGTTCAATTCCATTCAGTTTGTATTGAAACATATAACTTTAACACAGTTACGAAGCGTTAAAGTTATATTTTGAAATAATGACGATGATGGTTAGATTAACTTGGCGTATTTGTCCGTTGCTGCACTAACTAGGACGCGATGCAAACTATCGATATGAGAGATAAGCATAACTCATGATAAGTTAAATTTAAACGGGCTCAGCGCCTTGGCACTATAAAGAAATATGTGGGAGAGCAACTGATAGGATGTAATCGTTTTGGCTGCACCTGAAAAACAAAATTCTGTATAAATTGTTTTTTTTTTGTTTCTTTTGTGGATGGTCGAAAATTTTATCAAAATATTCTACATTACCACTAGGACTAACTAAATAAGTTAAGGACTAACTAATAAGGACTAAATAAGTTAAGCACAATTTTTAATAATTCCTAGTAATAACTTCATATATATTGAAATCATCCTACTTCCAATAAAATGGAAATCGACCTTATTAAAATCACCTCTTGTCCTGTTAGTATCCTTATTTAGTAAGGAACGATTCAGGACTGGATTTCCACGTGCCGAGCAAAAGATGTGAACTATGGATTAAACGGGAAAATTAATGAAAAGTAACAAAAAGTATATCCGTGTTTTTAAAATGTTTATTAATACAAAATTCGATTTTGAATTTTAGGATTTTTTAATTTATCCCAGATGGATCTGTCCATTAAGGTGTTTTTATATTAATATAACTTCCATCATAAATCCATCCATTTCGTTTTTTTTTTCCTGATGAATAATAGATTAATAAAGTTATTGAATTTAGTACGTTTTGAGGTGGAAATATTCTGACAGTTATTTGTGGTTTTGCAAGAGAACTGCATATGTAGGGCTCTTTTTGTATAATATTGAGTTCAACATTTAATGTTATTGACGTATTTGTATCATTCTAACTCGAGTAAAAATATGATTTATACAAGATTTGCTAAAATAAATGTCATTTTTTTATGTATTCCTTAATTGAAAATTTTATTTTTTATTTCAGGCTGATTTTTAATTCCATCAATCTAAATGTTTGTTATATTCATTTGACTTTCATCTTAAATTTGTAAAACTTTATTTTTTTATTATCATAGCAATTAGAATAATCACGTTAAGGATTTGACTGGATTTTAAGTAGAAATATTCTGACTGAGAAAAAAAGTTGTTTATGTTTTAATTCTTGATCAATAATTTTCGACACTAAAGATAAACTTCTCCCATTTTGAATAGACTAAATTTTTGAAAGTCAAAATAGGTTTTTATTTAGTAGTTGTCAATGTAATTTTGTGTCACTCTGTGATGTGATGGAAATAAATAACCCTGTACAACGTCACCAGGGAATTTACTAAACAATAAAATCTGATAATGCTATATCAACACACGATGAATTAACTCATTAATCATGGGCTAGTTTGAATTAATGACTATTTTATTTAATTTCCTCGTATCACAGTGCACGAGGTCAAATAATTAAACACTTTATATTCATCCTTTCCTATGATAAATTTAACCTCAAAACACTCTTACAATATTTTAAATTCAAATTTCATATATGAATAAACAAATTAGCTGAACATAAAATTTAATCGTAACTAGGAATATAGTTAGATTAAAGGTGATTTACAGATTTATCTCAAATGAGAAATGAAAATTAATATAAGAAAAAAATGTAATTCTTAATATGTTTTCATTTAATCTATACGAATAAATTAAATTTCCATCTTTCAAAGGATTAAACTAAATTACAAGATGTTTAACTTTTTTTTTTAATCTACAGTTTAAACTATGTCAGTAGTACTTGATTAAAGCTGTTTGATATTATGTGTTTACTTAATATGACGGGAGGGGGTAGAATTAGCTGAGTATGTAAATACATCTAATCCCAACGTAAATAATCTGTATTCAAAATCTGACAAGTCATATCAACATATTGCTGGTAATCAATAATAATATACGTTATTAGTTCTGATAATTACTTGTTTTCTACTAAAAGAATGGCACCTGATCGAGCCCAACTGCTCTAATAAAACACCAATGTATATACACATACACAGAATCACAACATACAGAAGTCACCCTCATAATGAATTACAACTAGACTGCTAATTTCGTAAATTCTTGAACAGATTTTTCTATTTTGATGGAAGTCTCTGTAGAAAGATAACATGTATGGAACAATACTTACAAGAAAATAGGGTTAAAAAATATTGCAATTTATTTAAAAAATTAATGTCGATAAAATACGTGTTACAATGATCATCAAGATTAGTTATATTAAACTTATAATCTATTTTTTAGAACTATTTCCTTATTATACTCTCACAAAGACTGATGTTAAGTAAATCCATTTAACTCCTACAATCTAAAGATAAAAAATGTTGTTTTTGTTTTCATTCTTAATCAATAACTTTCCATACGAAAGGTAAATTTGTGCCATTATGAATAAAGAGAGCTATTAAAAGCCTACTTAATATTTTTATTTAATAGTTATCCCAGAACATTTGTATCATTCTGTATGAAGTGATGCCAATAAATAACCCTGTACAATATCACAGGGATTTTACGAAATCTTAGAATCTGATAATCCTATGTCAACACACTATGTTTTATTGCATCAACCATTAATAATAGACAAGTTTAATGACTGACTATTTTATTTCATTTCCTCGCAATGCAATACACAAGGTTTTAATATTTGTACTATGTAAAAGAAATACATGTAAAGACCTGATATACATCCTTTCCTGTTTTAAATTTACCTTAAAAACATTCTTAAAATATTTATAGTTCAAATCACTAAAGTAGAAAAAACTATGGTAAAAATAAAGACCTAATTTATTAGTAACTATGAATGTAGTTTGAATAAAGGTGTTTTAAACATCTACCTCGACTGAAAAATGAAGATTAATATAGTAACCATATGTAATTTTAAAATGTTGACATTTAATGTCTACGGTTAAATAAAACGCCATTTTTCAAAACATTAAACAATAAGGTGTGAAGGTTTTATATAATATGACATTTTGTAGTAATTTGGGTATTTATTAAATACAAAGACTGTGTAAATTATTGAATCGACATCATTTGGAACAATGAACAAAATACAAACTATGAGAAAATAAAGTAATATAAATTTTTGTCATTATTTGAAAACTTTATTTATTTCATCATTTCAACTATGAAACCGATCAACTAATTTCATTATTTCGTTGACTAATCAATCCATGTCTCAGCTAAAAGTGCACGTTGAACTTTACATAAATGCTGTCTAGTTTTAATATTGTACATGTGTTAGTTTTAGTTTCTCTTTAAAAAAATATTTTGACAAAGGTATGAAACTAAGATCAATTTATAAGGCTGGTGGTGCTAGCAAAGTGTAGGCCTTCAGTCCCTCGCGTATTCTTAAAATATGCATAAACATTTATTTAATTAAGCATGACCTAAAAAAATAATTATCAAAAATAATTATCAGAATTTAAATTAAAAAATAAATTGTTAAATAAATAAAAATCTTTGTTTATGAAAGACACCATAATTCTCAATTTAAAAAGAAATACAAATTGTAATAATAATTTGTCCATATAATTTAATCATTTTATGTATATAAAATTACACGTTAATAAATTTCTATAATATAAAAGTAAAAAACCTACAGACTGATCGCGAGATCTCTAGATCCAAGAAGCCTACAGCTGTGAATTGTTTAACATGGTTTGGAGTAAGTTTGTAGACGTGTACGAAGAAAGGGTTTTGAACATTTTCCACTACAAGGGTGTTTTTTACCCCTAAAACAAGTATCATATCTTTCTTACTTATAGGTCGGTTTGATGGAAATTGGTGTTGCTGTATTTGGGCATAATTTATTTCCATAGCATCACCACTAGGGTAGTGTTAAACATTTTTTTTCTTTTTAAAACTATCTCATCTATCCCCAGGTGTAACTGGGGCCATCAACTAGTGTATATTTATTTACACATCTCGTAATGTATACACATGGTTTCAAAAAACAAAATATAGATGTGTTTTTGTTTTAAGAACTTGTGTAAACAGATAACTTAGACACGGCGCTGCAGGTATTTCATTTCTTATTTTTTGTTGAATCTAAACATTCTTGTTTGTTGTTTCTTGCCAAAATAGACATGGATTCCTGTCGCTAGTCTTGAAATCTTTACCCAGTACGCGTTAAATGACCAGTACGGGTCAAAGGTAGCGAGAGGCGGTGCATAGTTGTCCCAAACAATTTGGATTCAAAACAAACTATGTTGACAATGAAAAACGTTACTATTTTATTATTTATTGGTCAATTAAACAATGCTTTCAACACTAATTGAAAATGACGTTTATTGGAAAATATTGGTTATTTTACTATTCAAATGGAACTCTGCAATAAATATGGAATTCATGAGATATAACTTTTCCATCCATGCACACATAAACCCCCAACACAAAACTAAACACTCGTTTCTTGTAAATGAACTATAGTTGTTATTTACGGTTTGATTTATTTTGTTTAAAATGGGTGTAATCAAATCACTAAACTTAATATTCTATTAAGGCGAATTTTGAAAAACCATTATTTAAAAACAGTAATATAAATCTTTTAATAAATAACCTACATGTTATTTATATTTTTCTGTTTCATTGATTATATTTATCAGCCAAAAGTTCGTACATTACTTTCGTGAGGCTTCCAAGAAAAAACAATTATCTTTTCTTGTCATTTAAAGGAGAAAAACCTCTAAGTCGTCATCAATTGTATAAAATGATAAAAGAACATAAAATAAAGACTCCTAACTCTCAGATACTCCAATATCATTAGGAAAAAATCAACAGTGGGTCAAGAGATACCTAATAGAAAATATGATAGAGAGGGTTATAACCTAAGACTACATGAAACATTGTGTTTATCCAGCTAGTATCAGTAATAATCTTCCTGTACGCACTTCCGTAGATAGGCAGAATGAAATTCAAATTCTAAAAGTAAAAAAAGGATAGAAGTCTAACCGCAACTCGATCAGTTTTTCGAAAGTTCCCTGTGCAATTTATTTTTAAGGCGGAAAACTTTCTTGTTCATCATCGCCTGAACAAAAATAGAATCCTTTGCCCTGGAATACATTAATACCATCGAAGTTGGAAGAGACAAACAGTTGGTCAAACCATGTTAGGAAAGATGATAGAGAAGGATCTAACCAAAGACTATATGAAAGATACCTCAGTATTGCCACGCTCTAGAAATTGTTTTCTATTTATTTATTATAGAAATCTAATACAACACTAATAAGTTATTCGTTTCTAACCTAAATTAATACAATATTTCACTAAGTTTCATCCATTGATAATCACTAGTCTAGAATGAATATAGCCTCTCAAATAATGTGACGCAATAACTGGGCCGAGACTGACCGTCGAGATCGGAGCAGGGGAGGCTTGAGGAATGTGCACCTTTAGCGGTGGCAACAAGGACTCGAAAGTTTTAAATTTCTCCTTTACATCTGCGAAATCAGCCTGAAGGGTTTTCGCTAATCCAGACAGGTCGTCGTTTTCAAGTTTAAGGTGAACACTATTCGGTTTAAGTTCGGTCCGCATAGTATTCAGAAAATCGAGGCGCCTCCCAAAAAAGGACAGCCTCGCCTTTAACTTTGTTGACCCTTGGTCCCCTTTCGGGTTCCAAATTCTCCAAATCATCGTGGAGAACGAACAAGGAATTTTTGACCAAGTCCAGCTGGCGGGACAGCCCCTCCCGGGTGAACCACTCGACCGCTGGATCGGTGAGTCCCTGTGATAGTAATTTTCTCAAATTTGAACGCATGTTAACCACAGTATCCTTTTTGCCTCCCCTAACCTCGGCCTCAAAAGCCAGTTCGGTAATCCTCTGGAAATATACATAGGACACTAATACTATAGGCCTTAACTAGTCCTCCCAACTCATTCATTTTACAAATAAATTTTAGACTTATATAAAAACAACTCCACCAGTGTAAATAATTATTTTCCTTTTTTTTCCTCTTTCTTAATTGAACACGTTGTAGACAAACAATAACAGCATTAGCAATGCTTAAACTGTCTTCGAAAATTACAATGCATTACAAATGTATAGGCCTACATATAGATTCCAATTTATATTATGTAATGTGTGCTAGAATCTAATGAAATAAAAACCTGTAGTAAAGTATCCATAAGTTAATCCTTAATTGTGAATTGTTCTATCAATTCTTCCTCTTTACTGAAACTTCTTCCACAAATAACAGGACACTGAAGGCAAAAAAAATATATAAAAATTGCCACGAGGCACAACTATCTACTCCATTCTTTTTCTACTTTCTTTATCTGAAGAGGTTAAGGTTCATTTTGCGTTTCAGGAAGTAGATTTACAAGATAAGGTATATGGAAGCATTTTGCCTAAGACGAGTATGTACCTTTTCTCCGACAATCTTATCCGTTCGGTGCTGTAGCCTGGCGGAGTGTAATGCAACTCGTTAAATTTAAGTTGAATCGTCGGTAAGAATCTCAGGCAACTTATGTACACTACAGCCCCCCCCCCCGCGATAGGTGTAGTCGGGGTGAGCCCAGATTTGGTGGTGATTGTAAGGATAGATGATCCAGTGCTAACACTTTAGCTCAGAAGGTACACGGCAATCCCTGGAGTTAGGACTGCTAATCCACCACACACATGCACAGTCTCACACATAATATATTATATGGTTCTGGCGAACCGGTCAAAATACCATCACCAAGATCAACGCAACATATATATCAAAGAAACTATACCTAAACCTAGAGTATGGACTCGCTGTGTCCTCATCCGAAGATGAATTTGACGAAGATGCAGTAGAGTTCATGACTCTCTCTGTTCTGTCGTCACATCGTTCACACCGGCCGGTTATGCGATGAAAGAATGTCCAAGGACAATATGTGTATATGGATTCCTCATAGGTGATCAGCCTGTGGGATCCTAGAGACCAGTCCGGAAGAAGTATTTCCTACATCACGAAAGACGAAGAAATTACTCTTAACCTCTCAAAACCAATTATCCGTAAGCAACCGCTTTCGGACAAGAGGCTAGGGTTACGGGTTTAGAGGAAATGTGGCTTGGCTCCACATTTCAAAGCTTGGCTAGTCCAAGAGAAACAAAACCTAAAGTCCATCAAGATCTGAAGTTTTAATTATTTCCGAGGAAAATGTACCTTTGCTCCGACAATCTCATCCGTCCGTGCTGTAGCCTTGCGGAGTGTAATGCAACTCGTTAAATTTAAGTTGAATCGTCGGTAAGAATCTCAGGCAACTTATGTACGCTACACTACAAAGTTCAAATTGTTTCACTCTTTTCACCCTTCACTAAGCCATCTTTGTTGAGTAACCGGAGGGTCTTTGTTGATGTACTGATGTGGTCTTTGTTCGTGACTATTAGCAAATTTTCTGACTTCATAATCATCAGCTGGATATCCTCGAGGTCTTTATCATTTCGGATGTACCAAGGAGCACTTTACCTTAAAATCGTTGAATGATATTTCTATTACTATTACCATGACTAGCAGAATAAAATAGTTGTATACAGTAAGTCCATACTGGTTTAAGGACTTGTTCATAAAGCAATGGCTTGTTTTACACTGACATGTAAGAGTAATGTCCCAAACAACCAATACATCTTTCGGTATTTTAGTTTCAACTTGGGTTAAATGTCTAAATCCAATTGAATAAATTTTCGGCATTTCTTTCTGTGATATTTCAAAATTTTAATAAATGAATTACAATTCTATGAAGTTTTTATTCTCCCATATTCAATTTTTAAATGTTATTTCAAATTGTTTATTGGGCATTGCAGTGTATACGTTTTATGGATATCTATGTATTAAAATACATAAATTCGATTAAAAATTTAAAGTACTATATTGTCATTTCTGTTGATTTTACGTTTTGACTAGTTGTATTCGTATAAAGGTGTAAAACAAAGAATAGTATTAACAACATATATAGTTATATCCTTCAGAAGAGTCAATAAAAATAGTTTTAAGTATAATTACCAAAATCACATAAATGTAATAAGCTAGAGAAAAAAATTTCAATTTGCTCCATTTCATGCAAAATGAAAACTCATATTGGCATTAGGTTATATTGATACAATAGTTACCAGTTGGTTATATAACCAGTTAAACTGTTTTCAGGGGTTTTATAGAAATAATCACAATTTCCTTACATATTAATATCAATATTATTTTACCAATTTGTTAGTAAGGCATTAGGCTTTATAAATAGTTATAAGGTTATAGTTATGTAGTAAATACATGGAGACAACTGTATTACTCATTTTTATTTAATCTTATATTTATGTTGTTGAAAATTTCAAGTTTAAAATGATATAATTAGGAAATCAACACCTATTTTACTGTGGGAAGTGAGTTAATTGTATTCCGGAATATGTTTTCTAAATAGACACAAAACCAACCTCATCATATTCCCTCAAGCCAACTATTGTTTATTTATCGTGGGCCCTCCCACCGCCATAACAGGTTAGAATGAACCAAACTGCACCGGGGGATAAAATGTATTTTATGTGGGATAACAACCCACAATCTTCGGCACCAATTTTTGATCAAAGGATTGCAACCTTAAGCCTCTCAACAACTAGGACACTCATTTAATATTACTTCCGCGGTGCTGTTATTCTACATTCTAGTTACACAAACAATCCCAAACGTTCATTGATTATCCACTAGAAACAACTAAAAACTACCATCTCACTTCTCTACAATAATGTTTGCAATAACTATATTTTTGATGTTTAGTGATATAAAAACTATTGTTATACAAGAAGTGATAAAAATATTGCATTAACAAACATACCTTTTACTAATATTTACATTCCAATATATTGTCCGTTGTTCCTAGAAGACTTAATAGTTTCCTATTTAAAAAGTTGATAGACGAAAAAAAGTTTTTAAAAAATATTTGATCAATTGATTATTGAAACACGACAAGTTTAGGCAACCATTGGTGCATTGCATCATTATTGATAGATAGAATTATACGAATAAAAATGTATCCCTAAGCTATCAGCTGTCATGTTCATACATAGATGTCGTATTGGATCCCATGTTGAGTGAGATTAATATCAAACCAGTTTTAGAATATAATTTACTGAGTTTAATTTAATTATAAACAACACATTTCTTAAACTTGGATAGTAGTGTTTTAGTACATATAAAATTAGATGAAAATTACTGAAAAAGTATCAAATCAGTCATTTGTATTGTTAGGAAATTATACATTTCAATTAAAGCCTTTGGTTTGGAAATCAAAACAAAATATGTTTATTTATTTTAATATTAACATACTATAGATATTAAACTGTTTTATAACTTTGAAAATAAAATTTTCATTCCTTAAGTTTTAATATGAAAGAAGTAATCCCAAACCACAGAGTTTTTAGTTTATATCCCTCTGAGGATGGTAGCTATGTTACTGAAATGTATTAAACTTCCTAACGTTAATTGTGTTAGTATTTTATTTGTGGTTTGGGGATTACTTCTTTCATATTGTTATTAACAATAAGTATCATTGGATGTTTGCATTGAGTTTTAAACTATTGTCTAGATAGATTATTTGTTATTTGGAAAAGGGAAATAAAAATAGGATTTTCTAAAGTAATGCTGTTATTTACTTAAATAATGAATTGTACATTTCCTATTACTCTTTTTGTAATAATGTATAGTTTTTTTAATACAATTTCCTAGCTATCCATGTTTTTAAAGGAGAAACTGTTGTAAAATTCTTTAATTTTTAAATAAATATAAATTGGCATTCGTAATGTTATGTTTATTCAATTATTGAAGAGTGTTTAAGTATTTGAATATAAAGGAAGCAAAGACAGTTGTTTCTGTGAATAATAAACAGAATGAAAATACACAAAGAAGAACTTTTAATTGGTCAAAAATCTTTTGTCCGAATTCAGTTTATTATTCACAGAAATACAAAATAATCTTCTTACAAGTCAAGCTCTATTCTACTTTTAGAATGAGTTATGTAGTTCTTCTTATAAAGGTTATTCTAACTATAGGAAAACCATTGTTCGCGTTGTTTCATTATAAACGTTAGCCATCAGCGTCTTATATTTCAGTCAATGTAATATTTTTAAAAATCTATTTAGGATGCGTATTCAATTAAATTTTTACTTAAAGCTAAGAAAATTACTTCAAGTTATGATTGCCGCTGATCGTAGTTAGTTACATAGCACTTTTCTATTTAAGTAATTCCTAAGTTAACATTAATTTTTTTAACTTTTCTGCATATTTTTCTATTCCAAAAGTGTATGGAATAGTAATATTCCCCCCCCCTCAAAATGTGGGGCTACTTGCAATCGTGATGAATGTTAGGCCTATACTAAACTAAGAATTATAAAATTTAAACATTCACGCAAAATATCAAAATGTGTGTTTTTATAAATATCCTATATATATACATTTTCTAATTTTCACAGTTTTTACAATTTTTCATACTAACTTATCCCGTAAGAAATAAACAGAAACAAACTCAGTAGTAAAGGAAAAATACTTTTTATTTTACCACTTTTATGTCTCACTTCAACGTAATATAAATCCATTTTGGGGGATGTGACGTCTACAACAGTATTATTTTTTCTTAATATTTCGTGTGCATATTTTGTGGAACAGTGAGTGTCATGTTTTTACACTGTTTATTATTTTTATAACTATTATCCATTCTACTAACATGATGGAATTGCATTTATTTCAGTAACATATTTTTTCTAACAACATTGTTTAGCAATGATTTTATTAATATATTTTAATGTTATATAGAATAATCCATTCTCAGCTGATATTAAAATAGAAGCTAAGGATGAAGGTAATTCCTAATTTGTATTCATTCTTGTCCGAACTCTTACTAGAATTAAGTACTGTACGATGCGTGCTGCTATCTTTAATAATGTAAAATTCTAGACGTAGGTTTTCATAAGTGACCTTATTGTGCAAGTTATATTAAAGATATATACAAGGTTTTACAATCGTTTTAAACAATGATCTGTTCTAGACCTATATATAGGGTGTAAAGAAACTTTGTCAAAAATACAGTATGTTACGCAAATTAGCAAATTGTAATTAATTTTTAAAGCGAAATACTCCATAGATAAAATAAAACTCGAACACAAGTTCTCACAAAAATTATGTTTACCTAATCAAATGCGTTTCAACGACAAAGTTGCCATCCTCAGTGATACATGAGCTGCAATAACTAAACGTTGAACTTGTGTAATCTATGTAATATTATCTCACAAGTCAAGCTCAACTTTTTATTCGAAATATAACGAGTTTCGAATTATGGTATTGGGGGTTTGATTTTCATCTTTAAGTTCACCATAGTGTGCTCGAAAGTGTAGTTATCTAAATATTGCAATATAATTACATTTTTAAATTGTGTTATTTACATCTGTTCTTTCGATGAACAAAATGTATTTAAATAACAAACTCTGAAGATATGAATGTTGTGTTAATATTTTATTTTGCGATATATAAACTCAGTTTTAATTTGCCCAGTGAAATCACACAACCAAGATTTTAAAAACTGATTACCTAATTAAAAAATACCGTTAGGTCTCATGTTCAAAATTAACTGTTAAGATTTTTAATTGCAAATAAAAAACAGATTTTACTATAATCATCTCATAAGATATGCATTCATTATGGTTTGTATTTATAAAATTAAATATTAAACACTTTATTTGAATAGGTGTGTTAAACTTTACGTACCAGGTAAAAAGTTAAAATAAATTAAAATAACAATAAAATGCATTGTATCAATGACTGCTAAAATCTAAACAAATAAACATTCGACTTTGTGTCGTGAATCGTTGAACATTCTGTATATGACCACTCTATGAATATAGTTTATTAAATTGACTTTTAAATCTTAGTTCTGAGTTCTAGTATGTCAAATTAAGAACTCAGGTTATAAAATTGTGAAGTAATACAAATATAAAAATAATGGTATACTTACATTTAAAAACCTAAACTAAATTAAATTTTTGGAACATCCACAATTTTACCCAGTTTCTTTACTCTCTAAAACTAAGCTATCCTACACCTGGTCACAGAGAATGCCCAGATAAAATAAATTATTAAGTTTTGACCTATTTGATTGTATTTAAATACATTTTGTGAAAAATCACATAATTATCCGCAGCTGGAAAACAATTCAAGCATATACATCTGTTAGGGATAATTGTTAAGAATAAGTGTTAGGTAAATTTATAAAAACTTACAAATAATGTTTTTATTCTTAATCCCAAGACAATACACAGAAGACAGCCTATTATTGTGAAATATATCAGAAAGTGTCACAGTATCTGACTCTAGACAAAATACTTAGTTAATTAACCTGGCAAGGTATATAAATCCATCATGACCTAAAAGACAGTCAGTCATAATTGAAATGTGATAGCCGGAGGCCCTGCTTGTCGATTGATAAAAGCATTGGTCCGAAACTATCAGTAGACTCACTTGAATTTTGGAATATTTCACAAGAATATCCAACCTGCTTTATATTGGGACTAATTGATATATTTTACAATAAATGGGATTAAATACCAATAATGTATTTTTTTAAATCATAAAGAAACTGAACCACTGATTCCAATATGTATTTTATATATTTATTATTCACTTTGTCTTAAATAAACATTTATCATTTATAACAAATTATACAAACTTTATTTAAACCCAAAATTAGGTCTTAGAGAAAACTAATTCCTAACACATCCGTTCTTTTAAAATAATTTTCCTTTCTAAGATGAGGTAATATTTTAAAAAATTATTAAATATTGGGCAACGTTCAACTTATTTCACCTTTGCCTAAATGTGATTAAGGATCTGAAGAAATGAAGATTTTATTTTTCACGATGAGTCGTTCATAGTGCTGTATTATCCTCGCAACGCAATCTATTATTTATTTATTTGTAATTTGTGCGCGTGTATGTTTGTAAACAGTTTTAACTTTATTAATTGACAAAAAATACTATTGTCTTTAATTTTATTAAAAAACTCTGATGGTACAAAGTAGAGGGGACAGACATTAACAGAAATTTGGTGGTATTTAATATTTAATAATCTTTTATACACATCCCTGTAAAATTAACACGTACAAATATCTGTGCGTATTTATTTTACAGGGTTCTTATTATTATTATATAGAGTTATAGTTATATATCATAGTTATATATATATATATATATATATATATATATATATATATATATATAAAACTATGCAATAAACATGATGCATAATCTTTCCTTCCAATCACATGCGAAGTAAACCTTAACCATTTCCTTTAATTAAATAATTTAAACTGTTCTTAGATACTATTTGATTGTTAATTTTTTAATATGAATCTTTAATATATTCCCAAAATTAATTTTTCTATAATTTAATCAATAAATTAAGATATATTTTTTTAAAAAATAAGATTTTTCTAAACAGACATAAATATTTTACCTATTATTTTAAATAATCTTATAATTTTGTTTCTTACCATATAAACCTATATATATTTAACAGATGTTAATGAAGAAAGCAGAGATTAAAGTTAATGCAGAAACTTTCTCATTCAACTAAATTGAAAACCACATTGTTACCAATCTAAACTAATTATCATCAAAACTGGTAGATGTCAATCAAGATGTAAACATAATAATTTTGCACGGGGGATCATTAATGTTTCACATTTCACTAAAATTTTAACGAAATCAGTAGCCGATAGAGAATTATGTATTTCATAACAGCCCCAGGGTCGGTTTTTTGTGTTTTTCACTGTAACTAAGAAATGGTCATTATTGGAGAGATGGCAACCAATACGTTTTATTTGCTTCTTTAGAGACAACTCTTGTGCAAAATTTTATAAAAATAGTTACAGCTTATTTCGAAAAATCGGAATTTTGTATTTTTTAATAGTATTTGCCGTTAAATTTATAATTATTAAAATAAAATGAATCAAAAAACGTCCAGACATATAGCAAAAATTATATTAAGATCTGTCCACGTGTTTGGGGTGTATAAAACTGAAACCACAATTCTAAAACCAATTTTTTGAATTCAAGAGACCTTAAAACACAAAATAAATCAACCCAACATGAGACTTTCTCTATGCTAGTCTCCATATATGTAAGTACAAATAGAAGTTCAACCGGATTGAGAGGAATTCTTCTATTATATCGAAAACCTCTTTCTTTGCTAAGGATAGATGAAAAAATAAATCTACAGAAGAATAGAAAATGTCTCTATAGAGTAATAGATAAATAAGGGAGAAATAACTGCCCGTACCGAAATCTACAACTATTAATATGAAATGAATGACTACCAGTTTGATTATTAAAGAACATATTACGAAACACTATTGAAGGTGTAGAACATTTAAATCAGATTCAACATAAACTCGCTTTACACAGCACTACCCTATTGAAACCTGTAAATGTTAGAGTTTGTAATAGATTAGGACAGTTGCAATATTAAACAAAAATGTATACTATTATTTTTAAATCCACTAAATACTGTTAATATCTTTTTGTGATAATTATCGTTTACATTACAACTTTTAATAACGTTTTTCCTTGCGGTTTTATTAAATTTTTTCGCGTCTCTAAAAACTGCATTTATATTCCATGGGTGCTGTCTGTTAACTAATAGTAACTGAACAGTTCCATAAAGTATTCACACGTAATATATTATACATTTTTGAATAGTTATTTAAACTTATACATACCCATTACACAGAAAATTTAGGTTTTATAAAAATTGCCAAACTGATTTCTCTCCGTTTTAAAATCTGATGTTCATTGAAGTAATAATTTTAATATTAAAAAAACACACTATGTTTTACAATGCTCCATAAATAACAGTCAACGAAAATATTTTTAAATTAGTTACTACAGTTTGCCTTTACAAAATAAATAAAAAATAAAAGTTATTTTTAAAAGTAATCAAATATTCAATGAAACTTTAGACAGACTACTACTTGTGCAGTGTTATCGCTCGATACAAATAATCAAATATCAATGAATCTCTCACTTTGAGAACAAAGATATGGAACTGGATACGTAATTAGCAGCTCGAGTGGGGAAAAGTAAATAAACGCGTTTCGGAATTTTTATTTGTTTCGATAAATTGAGTTATGAATGGGGATAAACATTTATTACACTGTTTAATCTTTTAAAATTTATTTTATTAATTGTTTTACAAATTTTAAAATTAAATTGTTATTCAAGGAGTTCTTATTGTTGATTATTAAAATTATTTAATAGAAGACCAATTTTTAAAATGGGCGTCTCTCTGAATGTATTCAGGTAAATAGTAAAAGTTAGATTGTTCAATGACAAAATATCTAAACAAAGATATATTAAACTATATCAGACAGAACAATATTAATTCAACAAATCACTACATTGTCGTGATAATCGTTTATTTTTTATGATTGGATTAATTTAATTATTAAAATAACGAAGTCTAAATATTCTAGGCATAATCCAAAAAAAAATACCTCTTTTTATTATACTCAATACATAATAGTCACCAGTGTCTCTATAAAGACAATGTGATAAGTTGAGAAAATAATTGAAACGGTAATTCAACTCTGCAGGTCGATCTAAATGACAAGGGGAAAACGATTTCAACTTTGAATTGACATCTATTGCAATAAAGTTAGAAAGGAATTCCAGAGTCAGACAATGTAATTTGTCCCTTACATTCCGAGATAAAGTGTTTCAAGCGACACTATTGTCTGTAATTGATGTATAAGTATAAATTTTGAATTTAATAGTTTATCCATCTTAATGATCTCACTTGAAATAACTTTTCAAATTACAATATGTATTATTCTACAAATTACGGTATTTCAATAAGTATTTTAGTTGTACTATGAGAAATTAACAAAACCAACACAAAAAAAATAAAAGTAAATTTTTCAATCACGAAATGGTTAACACGCAATTGTCTATATTATTGTTGTTATACAGAGACGCAGTTTCCATGTTGGTTTGTATACCAACTGATTTATAACTGTGTCATTGAAACGTGGTATTGAAAAAACAAAAATAGTATTGTAGAGAAATAGATTTCCTTTCATTTTTCAGTAAGTGTAGTTAATTTCTTGAAATAATAACGTTTATTTATTAAGGAAAATTAATTCTCCGAACAAATGAGGTTAGGTTAGGTTAATTTTTATTGTTTATTGCTTAATTAGTGTTTTGAATCTCATGCATTGAAACAATTATTATATACATGAAAAAGTATCTCTGGCGATTGATCTAGTTATATTTTTGTTTCTCTATTGAAGAGGACCTGTTTTGTAATTTTAGATTCTTTGAATTTTTCGACATTTAGTCTTCAAAACACCGTTCCTTAAAAAAGTTTTTATTTTTTTATTTTTTACTCTCTCAATATTTTATAAAATACAAACACACACACACACACACACACACACACACACACACACACACACACACAAATAAACAAAATATGAAAACAAATGTTGTAATTTGTTGAAGAGATTTTTTAGTAAAACAAATTAAAAAAAGAAAAAAATTTCAAATTTTTCTTTCCTCAATATTATATTAACGTAATTTTTAAGAGTAATGATATACGTAGTACAAAATACGGTGTTCCCTTTCATAATGTCATTGTAATTAAGTCGACTTTCACAACTTACACATCAAAATTAATAAACAAAAATTAATACTACTTGTGCCAGTGAAAATCCATTTCGCAATAATTGAGGGCACACAAACGTGCTAAAACCCAACTTCTCTACCAAATAAACTATTTGGTAAAACATTAAAATAAGTCTTTTAAAATACAATCTGTCCTTAATATTAAAACATGCTTTAAAATTATCGATCACATATTATACGAAACGGAAATGTAGTCCGAGAAAATTTTCGATATGTTAAAAGTGCATAATAATAAAACAAAATATAATTTGATGTATACAGAATAGAATATTTTCAATACGTACATAAAAACTGTAACTCATAACAACATAAATTTTATGTTTTTAAGAAATTAAGTACCAAATCTTGTATTTCACATTAGCAATTTTTTCATGGTTTAATATTAAAAAACTTGAAGAAAAAATTATATTTCTGTATTTAATGTACATCTGTATAAAACTCATGGCTTTAATTAAAAACATATTAACTGTTAACACATTTTTAAACAACTAATTATTCGGGTCAACTAAATCTGTACACTGAAGGTTGACATTGAGTTACAATAAAATCGTTCGTGTTGGCATTATCACAGAAACAGTAATCATAATACATGTCGTTGTGAATATTATATTGTTTGTTAAGAATTTTAGTAGATTTATATAATAATATCATCTGTATTGCGCAGATTAAAAATAATTAGATGTTTAGTACCTTCTTACTTAAAAAAATAAAATAAATAAAATCTTAAACATTACATTGGTCAGAGATCCTTGAATTTTTTGTAAAAATAATCGTAGGTTACCAATTGAATATCAATAAAATCAACCTGTTTTTATTCTAAGTATTACAACGTTTATCAAGTATTAATAAATGTTTTGCCCTTAGAAGTATATATTAGTAGAACGCCAAAACAAATACAAGCTTGAACAAGTGGAACATGCTTTAAAATAAGTTTTTAAATAGTAATTAACATTTTGGATTAAACAAGATAAAAATGATTACATTTTATTTAAATTCTCATGGTTTTCTTTAGACTAATAATTGTGTTACAATATAATAACATAACGTAAAATATATTTGTTTAAATATATTTGTTTATACCTTGATCAGATGTTTTTCTATAATATTTTTTTTTAATTCAAACATGGTTTTAAGATCATTTGAACATGATTCTTTACAAGTAAACCATATATTGGAATTTAGTTGGATATTATCTATTTCTCTCATCAGTAGTAGGCATTAACGAAATGAACGTACACGTTGAAACGTACAAAAGGGCTTTAGAAATTCACAACTAGAAAACAAAAACTGTATTACAGCCCTTTTTGCCAATATTTATGTACAAAATGATTCCTGTTGGTTAAAACTTTTTTATCTTTATTATATATATATATATAATTTTATGAAGTTAAATATGATCCATTTAATGCATTATTATTCGAAATAATTATTTTTAATATTTTATGAATTTTTTGAACTACTAAATATAATTTAAAGCGTATTTTTTTTTATTAAAACAAATATCTCCTATTTAAAGTAAGATGTTAACTATTTTTTTATAAATTAGATAACTCACTTTAATCCACAGTGCTTGTGAAATAATTAAATTATTAAAATTTGATTTACTTACCAATAAACAAATAAGTTGACAATAATTTAAATCGTAATCATAATTCAAGACACGTAATTGAGCATTCAAAATATGGTTTTTTGTAAAGAATATAAAATCTTTTGAATTGTACTTTGGTCTATAATATATTGCGGAATAGTTAAATCATGATGTGAAAATTTTCTGAAACATATTCTCTTGTTAAACCGATCATATCCCCGTGCATATTTTAATAATTCCAGTACGAAAATTGTAATATATTTACTATGTTCTTGATAAATTGACATTAACAAAATTTAAGGCAGAAATCTGCTTCAAAAGGCACATTCTTGTATACATTTCTAAACTAATGGACTGTAAAGGAACTAGTTTAAATGCAGAAAATGAAGTAGTAGAGTTTTGAGTCGAGGTGACACTAAACCCCTTTTTGTTATTATAAATAGCACTACCCATGTTCTATATCCATCTACTGATAACAACAAGTCAAGAGATTGCATATATCTTCCATTTTATTTCAATGTTATTAGTTTTCAATTGCATTTTCTAATTTTGTTATGAGGAAAGTCCGTTTTTTTGTCTGTTTTTTTTTTTATAATCGATAGTTTTTAGCTGTAAAATAAAACTTTTTTTTTTAATTAAACACCAAATTCGTGCTATAAGTAGTTTATTTTGTATTAAACAAATTTAACCTCAACTTACCCAAAATTTAATTTTAAGTAGAAGTATAGGGTAATTGTGGTAGAAGATAAAGAACATAGAAGCGCGTGTGTATGCGTTTTCTTGCATTAGTTACTGTCAACAACTAATTCTTTAAACTATAACATTTTTATGCAGATCTATACCATTCATCCTGAACCTCAGACACAAGCTTTGAGGTGTTATGTTAAATTAGTAACGATACGTTTTCATGTAAGCCTAACATCACCTATGCATGTTTCACATGATTTGTGTCATCTAATCATTCTTCTACAAGTATTACTCTTTATGTTCTTCGCTTATAAGAAAACAAGATTGAAAACTTAAAATTACTTTTTACAGCAAATCAAACTTTGCAAACAATGTAGGCCTACGATTTTTAAGATGAAAATATTTCGCGTAATATATTTTATTCTCTTATTGAAAGTTTTTTTAAAAAAAAAACACACTGTTAAAAGAAAATGAATAATTCGAAACAGGCAGGGAAATAAAATATCCAAAAACAAAAATCAAATATTCTCTGACATCTCCCCAATTATAAAAGTTGAAAGTAATTTATGTGACAAAGTTAATTTCTCATTTTCCGACATTTTTTAAAACCATGTTTGTGTCATACGTTGTAAATATCAATATTTAATTAAGTATTTAATTAAATATTAATTATTAATATTATAATAATATTATTAATTAATTATTGTTTATTATTATTAATTATTAATAATATTATATTATTTAAGTATTTATTTTTACTTATATCTTGCTCCAAAATTTTTTAATCTGATGCCTTTAAAAATTAAAACGTGTACAAATAAAATCGAGTTTTGTAGATTCGTGAAACAATATTTATTAGAACAGGAGCAGGTCTATATGTTTTTTATCAGTAACCAGTGAGGGAGAATAAACTGGTAGTAAGTGACTGTATTTTATTCTTGAAAGCTCTCTTCTTCACCGGTAATATGAATGGTAGAAGTGTGTGTGTGAATTATGTATATGTATGTGTATGTATGTGTATAGTTTTATTATTGTATTTCTATTTTTTTAGTGTTTTATGTTGATTTGAAATGGTTTGTCATAAAAGCCAAATCCTAGTTTTCTAAATGTAATTTGTGTGTGTATATGTGGGTTGGACTGGTCGGTCACATTGTTTCTCTCCCATCGAGCTATATTGTTAGAAATGTATAGAGTATTTTCATCCCAAACAGGTTTTAACCTCGGGATGAAGTGACCCTTTGCTATTTTCTTGTAATACAGCAGGAAGTATATTTTATTATTATTATTATTATTATTAATATTATTGTTTATTATGTTATTATGAATTTTATTTTATATGTATTACATTTTATAATGTGAACAGTTGTCTATTTTATTATTAAGCATATAAGATTGTCAAATTTTTCCTGTTAAAATTATGTATAAAAGAGGGTCAAATAAATAAATTTTCATTTTCATTTTCATTTCTACTAAATTTGGTAAACTAAAAATAAATAAAGGATCTGTAGAAAAAAATAAAGCATCATAGGTATAACTTTAATTATCTACCATATATTGGCATTGGTAAAACACTCGCATTGCATAATTGATTATATAACACTAAGCCTTGAACGCCATTGTTGGAGGTTCATAGAGGAAATCATTAAAATAAGAGGATTTTCAAATAAACATACGTACCATTTCCGCATACAGAATCGCAACTTTCAGCAGGAATCATTACGTGATGATTGATTCATTTCACTCAATACTGCTTTTTTCCTGAATTTAATAATCATCTATTTCAAAAAAAAAGTTGATGGTCGTCGTTATGGTACTTATCCAGCCCCATACTACTTTTATACATTATCCTCTATGTAGCTATATATAAGTATTTATTTTCATTACATTACAGTGTTAGAAGTGCAAACAAAATTTATTTACACCAAAAATCAAACATTGCCGAAGTATCTTAGTAAGTACCTTAAATTTGTACTGTTAGTAAAACAAATTCGTGTCTCAAAAATAAAAATTTGTTAATATTACGTGCATATGTTTAATATTAGAAACTGTTATATGTTTTCCATGTTCTTTAAAGGCGGAAAATATTTCGCTCATCATCGGCTTTAAAAAAAGGAAGGAAAAATGTAAAATAAAGACGACATCTAGTCCTTGAACACTCTAAAAGCGTGAGGGTGGGAAGTGTACATTAGTTAGTTAAAATAGAGTAAACATGTGAGTTAGATAGGAAATATAATAGAGAGGGATATAATATAAGACTACATGGAGAAAAGTTTAGATCCAGATGGGTTTTCTCAAAATTACCAATCTATAGACAAATCCGTGATGCCTGGAACTGTTATATATAATATAAGTATTAAATAATTTAAATCAAGTTAGTAAGCAAATTAAGATTGATTATTTATAGAATAACTTAAAGAGTAATTTGATGGACACTGTTATTTTTAAGTTTTATATCTTATTATTTGTATTTTTAATAAAATATAATATAGGGATAATAATGATTTAAAAGTCGGTATATCATAGCAGAAGATATCAGATCGCTCTTGTGTAGAAATATAACTGTAAGAAGTGAAGTATAAATCCAGTTTCTGTGAAGGGATAATCAAAACCGACATATTTTTTCCCTTTCATATCTACCCTTTCCCAAATGCAGCCTTCAATCTCGTGGAACATTATTTTTGGAATAATTTAAAAAATACTCTGTTGTTTAGGTTTACGTTATAAGATCTGGAACAGTAAGTAAAAAATAATAAATAATAATAAACTCACTTACACTTACGTAATGGCCATGTGTTAAGATCTACTGCAACTTAAAAACATAAACAGCCTAAATGAAAATTACTAATATAGCTCAGTCAAACATTTGGCGTAATTTATTTTATAAAACACAGTACACGACAATTTGGGAGTATAAATCAAATCCCGTTATCAAATAATAATAATTAAGGTTTCTTTCTAAGGTTATAGATTTTTTATTTAGTTTCCAACATGGCCTTAGGTTATGTTGGTGTTTCTTTTATACTATGGAATAATCGCTTGATAACGGGAGTTGGTTTATACTCCTAAAACGTCGTTAGTTTCGTTTAATACACAAATTATAGCCAATGTTTCGCTAAACTATATTTATAATATATATATATTTTTTTTTTTATTTTTTTTTTTATTACAACTGAGGCATGCCTCATCTAGCAATTTTCCTTTATCATATGTGTTCGCTGTGTGCTGGGGTGCAGTCCGACGGCTGGTCCCAATGTGGTTACTGCCTAGTGAGGTCCATTGGCTTGGTCCTTTTCAGCCTTCTTGTGATGTTGTCACTGCGGTGCAGCAATTGGACAATCTCTGTATTCTTGTGCTGCTCTAGCCTGCGACGATGCTTAACAGAGAGCCTCTTGATGACTTCCTCAACAGGCTCAATGCCTAGGTCCTTATGTATGTTGTCATTCCTCACATACCATGGGGCGTTGACAATCATTCTCAATACTTTATTTTGGAAAACTTGTATTATGCTACTGTTGCTTTTCTTTGTACATCCCCAGAGTGGTGCACCATAGGTCCATATTGGTCTTAGAACTTGCTTGTACAATAGTGTTTTGTTGCTTATTGACAGTTCGGAATTCCTTCCAAAAAGCCAATACATTTTATTGAATTTGAGCTTTAGCTCCACTTTTTTCTTTTTTACATGCTCCTTCCATCTGAGCTTTGCATCGAGTGTCATCCCGGGATACTTTGCACTGTTTACGTATGTTATCTTCCTTTCATTTAATGTTATTGGTGCTGGTTCGTATCTTCTATTGGTAAAATTAATATGAACAGATTTTGATTCATTGAGCTTTAGTCTCCAATTTTTTGTCCATTAACTTACTGCGTTGGTAGCATTCTGTAATTTCTCTGTGGCTTCTAAAATGTTGTCACCAACTGTTAGAATTGCTGTATCGTCGGCAAAAGTCGCCACTGTGGAATTTCCATTAACTGGTATATCTCTGGTGTACAGAAGGTACAGTACAGGGCCAAGGACACTTCCCTGGGGTACTCCTGCTTTGATTGTTTTAATTTGTGAGTAGTCATGTTCATATCTAACACGAAAGTGTCTCTCACGAAGGTATGACTTCATAATTCTGTAGAACTGCTCCGGCAAGTCCCGTTCCAGTTTATGTTCCAGCCCACAGTGCCAGACTCCGTCGAACGCCTGCGCCACGTCGAGAAATACGCCCGAGCAGATATTTATAATATGAACAAACAATCCATTATTATCAAAATAAATAACTTTAAAACAGGGATAAATTTAAATTGTCTTCTAAGCTATTGTTTTAGTTTTAGGGTTATAAGAAAGAGAAGAATTGTCTAATTTGAACTCAGCATTATAAAATACGTAAATTATGAGTTAAATAATAGGAATTAGTGTAGTGGAACGTTACTTAGATATTCACCCCTTTTAATCATCTCTCAGCAAAGATTTTATGAACATTTTTTGCATCTGTTTAATAAACGCAATATTATGTACAACGCAAATAGAAAGCATTGAGACAAAATGAGAAAATAAATAGTACCTCTTCTTAGTATTAAAAAATGTATAAATTTATTCAAGAAATAAATGGTAATGTACGAATTGTACAATGAAAACACAGGTCAGGATATATTTTATAACACTAGTACGAGAATATTATAGACAAACGACTATGAGGGTGAAATAAAAAGTAAATCCTTGCTCTGTAAAGGTTTAATCAACCCTCCAGGGAAATTTTCTCTTGTCTGTACTTTGCTAAGGGTAGAAATGAACTTCCTAGAACACTTGGTTTAAAATCGTTTTAAACAGAACTATTTTATTCTTTAAATTGTTGTTAAAAGGTCAGAATAAAAGTAAGAGAAAAGTTGATTTTTTATATTTGAGAGAGCCCGTTATTTTCAAGATACTTACGTTATAAACAGATGCTGAATACTAGACAGCACTTGAAAAACGTATATTAAAATCTACCAATACACAATATACGCGTATAGGTAAGTTTGTGTTTTTATTGTGGGAGATTAGGATAGAAACCAAAATTTTCAGATTCTAACTAAGCAAATCAAATATATTTACTTACGTGTACAAAATTTTATACTTTTACAATTCTCACGGAATTGGCAATCCCGATGGATCTTAGCTGCATCTACTCCTTTTTTCATGTAGTCTTGAATTAGATTCCTCTTTTTCATCTTTCTTACTCTTAACCAATGACTACATAAATACTATTTGTGTAGTCATTGCTCTTAACCAACTCATGATTTCTCTTGACACTGAAATTATTAGAGTATTCAAGGATTTCTATTTTGAGATATTTTCTTTCTTTTTTTGTAAAGCAATGATGACCGATTTAGCTTTTAAATATCAACAACAATAACAAATAGTAATTACACGGCCGGATCTAATGTATGTTTTGTATACTTCAAGGGCAAGAAATAAACTTTTGTCCATAGACTTACATCAAATCACACTTAGTCATATGTATATATAGGCTATAAAAACTTTGTAAAAGCTATTGGATACTTGTATGAATTTGATTCTTTGCCGAATGTGGATGGTTTCTTCACTAAATTCTACATTTCATGAAACTAAAGGTTATTATATGTCATAAGTAAGGATGTATCAAGTGCTTATAGACCAAGAGAGTTTATTATCATCCGTAATAAGCAATTTATAAAAAAAGGTTTTAATTTCACAGTACTGGTAAGAGATATTTTGCCTTTTATATATATATATATATATATATGATTTTTTTAAATTATAATCTTTGTGTGTGGTTTTATTTTGATAATGCCGAGTTTTAATGTTTGCAGTAAATATATTTCAACGAAGTAAGCTAAAATTTCTTGTGTTATAAACATAAATTTAAATGAACAAGCTACAAAAATGCAAGGCAACTTCAAGAAAATTTCGCAAACAAATTGAATATGTCAAGGTGCGTGTTGAAGATGAAATGATAAACATGGAGTAAATTGCATCAAATGCTCGACGTACCTGAGGGCAAAATGATGACAAGCATAAAAAAACTGAGAAAATCCATATATTTCAATACAGAAATCCACGATAAACCCTTCAACTCAGTAAAATGTTGCCAAACCGCAGTCCACCGCGAATTATTGGGAAGTTCACTTCTAATTTCATGTGCGTTTACACCACTAAACCCTGTGGTTATAAATTATTAATGTTTGTTAAAAAATTAGTTTTAATCGGTCTGTAAACAAAAGTAATAAACAATATCAAAGTTTAGAGGAGGAGAAATTATAAATTTAGAATAAATTGAATTCGCCACAAAGTACACAAAATGTTTCCCCTTGGTACATTTACGTTATATTTCTCTTGCAGTAAATTTATCTATTTATGTTGTAGCTCTTCATAAAATAAGAAATTACAAATTGCCTTAAATCTAATCTTAATAATCCAATAAATAACTGTGTGCTAATCTATTATTAATTTACAAGTTGAAGGGAGAGACGTATTTTTTGAGTGTCATTTTAAGTTGGTTTATGTGTTCCTTAATTGAACATTTTATTTTCAATTTCAAGCTGTGTTTAATCTTCCAAATTGTAGCCAATCTAAGTGTTGGTTATATTCATCAGACTTTCATTATAAATCCATCCGTCCTGACTGTTTTATTCTCATGGATGTTATAATATCACGTATGACTGGGTTTTGAAATATTCTGACTGCGAAAGATAGTTGGTTGTGTTTTCATTTTTGATGAATAATTTTCAACATGAAAGGTATATTTATGCCATTTTTAATAAAATGAATTATTTGAAGTCAAATTAGTATTTTTATTTAGTAGTTATCCCCGAACCTTTGTGTCATCCTGTATGATGTGATGACAATAAATAACCCTGTATAATATCACCAGGGAATCTGATAATCTTATATCAACACATCATCTTAATTGCATTAACTGTTAATAATGGAAAAGTTTTAATTACTAACTACTTTATTTTATTTCCTCTCATGAAAATACACAGGGGTTTAATATTTGTTTTATGTAAAAAAATTAATAAAAATTTAAATACTTGATGTCCATCCTTTGGTACGATAATATTAACCTCAAATTAACTTTAAAATATATAAAGTGTAAGTTTACAAAAAATAATAAACAAGTTAAGTAAAAGATTAATACAAAATTTAATTGTAGTTATAATAAAGATATTTTTTTATTTAAATGTTGTCATTTAATGTCTAATATTAAATAAAACACCATCTTTCAAACGAATAAATAATAAACTCAATTACTAGTTGTTTAAAATTTTCTTTTCTTTTAAAGGTCAAGCTCCAATTTTAACTATGTCTGTAACACTTGATTAACAAAAATTAATATTATGTGTTTACATAATAAATCATGAATGTTTGATTTAGATAAAAAATCTCTGAAGAACGATAACAGGTACAGAAAAATACTTAAGAAAAAAAATAGGTTAGAAAATAAATCGCAATATTTAAAAAATTAATGTGGATACAATAAGTATTATATCGATCATCACAATCAGATATGTTAAATTTACATATTTTCATAAGTTTTGCAATTATTTCCATATTATACTCTCCCATGAAGACTGATTTTACATAATTTCACATGAAACTTACAATGCAGTGAACTTCAAAATTTATACTCAGACGTATCTTTTGTGACTCAGACATTCCTGTCCGAATACATAATCATACTTTTTAAACTAGTATACCTTTAACGAATCACAAAGTATAAATGTTTCCATCACGTAAAAGTAAAGCTGTATAATTTTCGTGCCAAGGGAATATCTTTCCAAATAGTAACGTCAAATTTTACTTCAAGAAGTTATAATTATACAACCTAATAGTATAGTTTTATAAATAAAATTTTTAAACTACATTTTTTAAGAGAAACACAATTACAAATTCCATGGCAAGAACCATTTTGGATCGCTCTCTCTTCCTATCATTTATCACTTTTAACAAGTTCATTTGCGTTAAGACATGGTAGAGCAGAGGGTGAGGGGATGGATAACCAACCCTACAGGCTGAGTTATATCCTGACTATTTATGTCTTAATCATTGTATTTGGAAAACATGGAATATTTTTTAAATAAATAATTTGAAAATTTTCTTAAGATTTGATCATTCAAAGAGTAAAATATATTTTGTTTAAGATTCTATCTGAAAAAGGTTATAAAACCAAGTAATAAGTATGTTATTTCAAAAATAAATAAATATAAATTAAAGATATATATTTTACTACAGCATATAAAATGTAAAACAATCTATGTAAAAAAAACGCAAAAACGACGTTTATTTTAAATAACAACCCTTTGGGATGGGGTAAGAGCAGGGTGGAAGTAAATTGTTTCTGCTATGGAGTTGATGGTATCTCATTATGAAGTATGTTTAAAAACTAAACGAATTTTTAATACTTGTAGTTTGATCACAATTTTTCTTTATATTTATGAATTTAAGGGTTAAACCTGATTATGTTTACAATTTTCTTCATTTACATCTATGAACAAGAATTTCCTAAATACACTATAAACGTCAAAATTTGTACAATAAACAAAAATGTGTTAAAACTGACGTGGTCCTACAACTACTAATTATTTCAACCATTGTTAACGTCTTAGTTTTAAAAGCCTGCTAACAAAACCGATTTCTTAATTTTAAATACTTTGGCAATACATTTATTCAAGTCATTGAAAGTAACAAATATTATAAAAAATTAATGAATATCAGACTAATACAGTACAAACACTTAGTTCAGAGAACCAGAAAAAAAAACGCAAAAAAAATACTTTTTCTTTGTAATGCAAACGAATTACACTTTTTTAAATTAATAACAAATCGTATGTCTTTTTGAATCGTGTTAATGGCAATTAATTTGTCGTCTAGTTGTTCAGGAAGAAAGTAATATTTAAATATAATCAACTAAGACATAGAAATATATAATTTTGTAAATTATTAATGAAACTACCTAAAGTAACTACTGAAAAACAAACGTAAGGAAACTCAGTACCATTGACTAGTCATACTTGTTACACTAAATATTTTTAAAATACCCACCTGAAAATTGGATTGTATTCTTCCATTTAGCGATCAAGAAGAATACAATGAATGATTTATTAGATTAGTTAAAAAACATATCTGAACTGTTAAATTTTAAAGTGAAAAAATACCTAACCTAATCTACCCATTTGTGAAGCTCAAGAGTTCCCAAAGGATAAGGAAACCCAGAGGGTAAAAACAACCACAAGAAACGTTACAGTATTTAAAACAACACTTTGAATCTCCTTTTGGTTGTTTCTACCCTTTTCTTGTGTTTTAACAAACAACTGTTATTAATTAATGTTTTGAATAAACAGCTAAACTTCGTTCAATTACAATTATTATATTAATAAAAATATATAACTTGCTTCTCCAAGTAGTAGAACGCATCCAACAAATTATTATAAATATTTTATTTAATTTTGGAATTATATTGTTTACAGCTGATTTTTATTTAGTATTAGGAATAAATAAATTTGTGTGAATTGTTTGGATAATTCTAGATATGTGAAGAAATAAAAATTTCGTAACCAGTTAGTCCTCACATTTTAGCACGTAAATAAAACATAATAAAGGAGAAAGTTTGTAATTATTTTTGTTTCAAACAATTTAAATATATTTTTACCTCAAGTAGTTTTCACTTTTACCAAACCAAAATGGTGACTTTTTAGAAATAATTTGTACTATGAATGATATTTTATTGGATTATTGGATTTTGTAATAATGTAGAATGTAACGATAAAATATTAAAAACTCAATATTGTTTAATATTAGAATAAATAAGTTACAAATGAAAGACTACTTAAAAAGTCTTATTAAGTCTTGTTAAGTTATAATCACACAGCTATTGACGTACACCAGTTTTCACATTATTTTTAAGTACAAATTAATAATTTATTGTTTTTGTCAATAAAATATCGTCCATTATAAAACATGCAGTGTTTATTTAATTCAGTATTTTGTGTTAGTAAGAGATAAAAATAGATATTCTGTTTTATAACTCAGATCTTTAAAAACATAACTATAAAGTTTCACCTTTTGTAGAGTTTTGTTTACATCCAGGATAACCATTTAAAAATAGTAACATATATCTGTAACACACTGTATTAAATGTAGTGATTTAGGGGAGATCGACAAAAGTCATTGGTGAGCAACATGTGTTTTTATATTGTCTAAAGTGTTATAAACTTTAATAAAAAGAGAAATTAATGGTTTTTATACATGGTTTGCGTTATTTGCATTGTACAGGACATCGAAAGACGTCCTTGATAAAACGCTTTTAAGGAATTGCCTAGTTACCCATACAACGGTTTTAAAGTGACAATTTTGATGATGTAGGTTTGCCGCCCCACCCTCAGTACAGAGTGGTAAACAAACTGGTTGTGAATATTAGTTCGTTATTTTGGTTTAGACGTCGTTAGGTAGTGTTCATTATAGGTAATGGATTTTACTAATGAATAATAAAAATATTTACTCAAAACAGGTAATAAGAAAGTTAACAGTAAATCTATTAACAAATTATTATTATACAACCAGTAAATAATTGTATTCGTGGCTATAATTTTTCTTTCGACAGTAACCTACATTCTGCTCGCTTTAATATTCATAAGATGAAAACTATACTAAAATATTGTGAGATATTTAAAGTTTTTTAAAACGATAGTACATTTCTGTTTACTTGATGTTGTCTGAAAACTTTAAATTATTTTCTACTTTAAAAACTAGTTACATACAGTAAGGGTGAGGAGGGGAGGGGTAAAAGTTGTGCAATATTCTTTTTCTATATTGTACTTCTCCAGGTAATAGTCAAAGACAGAACATTCTACTTTATCCTGTAGGAAATCAATTTAACCTCAACTGTTTCCTTTGAAAGTCTTTCTCTCTGTCAGTTTGTAAAGTTTGAAAGATAAATCTTGTTTATTGTTTACAAATATAGATTGATAGCGACATCTTTGATTTCATTCTAAAATATATTTCGGTGTACAATAAATATTTCTTTTATTTACAGAAATTGAATGTTTTATCCATATGTTACGACAAAGTCACAAATTGACATGATATCAAGATTCATTTGATATTGGAAGATAATAATAAATTGTAAGGCATTTGAAATTTTGTCCGCCATAGACGTCTCTCTTGCCCATTTCTTGTTCTTTTCTGACACTGTTAGAGTGTTCAGTTTAATTTACACATTTTAAATGGCAGTAGAATGCTATATATGTTTTTTTTATTTATGTTGATACCGAATTATAATTTAAGAATAACTGAATATTGTAATCTTTGTAATTTTTACATTATCCAAACTAATAGAAAACATATATTTCACAAAAATGTAAAAACAATATTTTCAGATTTTAAATCTAACCTAAGATTTTAATACAATATTGAGGCCTAAAATACTGTATTACCCGATCCGCTGCAGGTAAAACATAATTCAATTCAATGATTTTCTTTGTTATATGGGTTTACAGAACCAGAGATAGAAACATTTGGTTTTGTAAAAGAAATATTGTTTTGCATATGGAAAGATACGTTGATGGATACCATCATGGTACTTATCCAGGTAATAAAAACAGATACTCTAGATTACATGTCCAAAAATTTATTTCTTGGAGACTTTAAACTTTAGTGGAAGATTAATGGATCTCATCCAGTAGGGTAATTTTGCTTAAAACAGTTGTTACACGGATTTTTTGAACCTCGTAATGTTATATAATTTTTTTTCTAATTATTTCGAATAAGCCTTGTAAATGTGTATATATTAAAACGTCTTCTCTCGCTACACTCGTGTCATTATCTCTGCCCTATTCGGCCTTGAAGCTGCACTACGGTCGTGTCGACGACTCTCCTCTTCTGAATTTTGTGTCTATATGAATACCACATGTTCTTAGGTCAGGATTCGAATTAAATTTGTTGTCAATAACTTCGTTATTTGTCATCATAGAAGTGTGTGTGTGTGTGTGTGTGTGTGATACCATTACATGTAGAATTGAATTCTGTCGATTTTTATCTAATTTAGTGTGTAATAAGTTGACTAACTAAGAGATATGGTAAAAAAAAACTGCTTAAAATGATTGACATTATTAAATTCACAATTCGATTTTTTAAAATTTCATCAGGCCACAAAACAACCCCTTATACCAAATTTCATGTTCGTATTTTAATTTTTGTAACTGATATCGTGCTTTCATCATACACACAAAAATGGCGTCGAAAGACTGATGTCTTGTAAAAAATAATTTTCCGTTTCCTTAAGCAATGAAACTTCAAGTGAAGTGTGACAACAGAGGTCTAAATTTTTACGATTACCAAACGTCCCCTGATTTTTATACTTAGTAACTAAAAATCGGGCTTAATCACAATAGATTTCTAAAGGAGGTGATAAACATGGACTCCTTCAACGAAACAGTAAATGTGATTTTTGTACGTTAAGTTTTTAGATGACCAATTGGCATAGAAAAACCCTAGCATCTTATCTTTCCAGTTTCAAAAGTTACTCGGCAACGATAAACGGGGGTGGGGGTTAAAGTAATTTAATTGGTAGTTTATTTCAATTTAAAATGTTGAATTTAATTAAAACTTTTAATATTTCTGAGTAGCTACATAACAATTGACGTCTCATTATTTTAGATTAACTTAATATTGGAATATAAGCATAATGTTTTGTATTAAACAACTCCAGAAAGTAGGTTATATCGACAACTTTGTTGGGGATCAAGTGACCCGATAAATGTAAAGATAAACACAAAGTTACATGTTCGGTTAGGTTACTAGAGGATGATTAAACCTGCTGCTGTACCAATCATCAGTCATAAATTAAGTGAAACAATAATGATGGAGTAATTTTAGTTCAGGTAACCTCTTGAGCTATCCATGTCATTATAGTGCACGTTTAGAGTGATCTATTAAATATGTCAAGTTATTGGAGGAAAAGTAAATTGTAAAATATCATCATTTAACTGAAATAAAATAGATGCAGTTTACAAAGGTTTAAACTCTACTTTTAAAATTGTTATCAATTTATTTCCGCCATCTAGTATTAAACTATTTCGATTTTACTTTGAAATTTAAATAAAACCTAGATTATTTATTAATAATTTCAATAAAAAATACTATTTTACGACAATTGCATTCCATATTTTTTTCTACTTTAACTATAAAACGATTAACAATAAAAATACTTTCAATTTTTGTAAAGTGTTATTTGTCTAGTGTAATTCAAGTATATATATATATATATATAAGGATGAAATTAGCGTAAAATAAAGACCCCTAGACTTAATGTGCTTCGATAGGGTTATGGTCAAAAGATATGAAAAGAAATTATTAATGAAAGGGATATAACCCACGACTACTTGAAACAAGGTGTAGATCCAGCTAGACACATCTCTTAACTAATAAACTGCGTGTGTTCTTTCAAAACGTTCCAAGTGAGAAATTGATTTTTTCATTATGTTTTTGTAATTTTTTAAAAATAATTTGGTATGTTTTACATGTCAAACACATTTTTCTAACACAAAAATAAGTTAAAAAGGAAAAATATTCTATATTATACTAATTGAGTTTAGGTTTATTGTTAGCCCTCAAATAGGTTGAAATAACTTTAAAAGGCTTTTTTTCTAACTGTAACTAAAATCTTCCTATTAATGAGATTTTGAATATTAAAAAAATATTTTTTTATTGCTTTGGATGACGACTGGTCGTGAGAAATTTTTTTTCAAAGAGACAAAGTTAGATCCGTAGTATTGTCTCTCCACTTAACCACTCATAGAGTTTAAATAGAATATTACCTTTACGTGGTAAGGTTAGGACTGTCAAGTCTTGTTTTCCACAAAATGAAATGAAAAACTTTACACATTTAATACAAATATCACCATTCATTAATTTTAAAATGAAATATGACAAAGTTTAATTCTTTAGTTTCTCCTCCACCTTAACGTCAATAATCTTTGATTTTTTAAAACGAAAGAAAGAATCCGTGGGTCTTACGACTACTAAATTGAAAGGCAATGTTTCCTAAGAAGGTTTACGATCCTTTTAAACTCCTCAAGAAGAACTCACTTACTGTGTGATAAACCCTGAGATAGGGCGACAGGAAATAAAATAGTTAAGGTTATGTCTTGTTGTAAAACTGTTGCATTATAGATACACACAAAAGCCACAACAGGGAAGTTATTCTTCCTCATCTATAGGTTGCAAATTTTGCCCTATAAAACGTTCCTAAAATGCAACTCATTCGTTTTAAAACTCCAATCCACAAATTTGTTTTTAAATCAATTTTTGTCAATAATTATTTTGTAAATAATGTTAATAAATTCCTATTTCTATCATTTCGGATTCAAAAAATCGTCATCATATTTTGTAATATTCTAAAGGTTTTTATGGAAATTTTCCTTAAATTCTTTTTCGATTTTTTCTTGATGTTTATAGAGGAAAAACTTCAGATTCCTCCTAATTTTATTCAAAAAAGAATAATATAAATATAAAATAAAGACCTCCTATCCTTCCAATACTTTAATAACTTCAGAATCGGACAACAAAAAAACGTTGGGTTAGAAAGCCTTGATAAGAAAGATGAAAGAGAGGTATCTAACTCAAAACTATAAAATCCAGCTCCATAATTTTATTTCAGGCTAAAACAATTTTTTACACTAAAGGTAGAAAAAAGAACACCTTCAAGCTCACTATTAGCTGAGAAAACCATTTCACTTTAATATTACTTATAACAATTTGGCTATCATCGCTCGCGCCCCATCATTCCAACAAAATTACTATTAACGTCCCTTTAAAATTTAACTAAAATTTAAGTTAATTGAAATCGAGCGATAAATGACGGCCGTCAAGGGTTATATTTTTTATTGCTAATTATTCCAAACAGGTTAGGTAGTGGTTGGGTCATTACTCCTCACATTTCAAATAAAAATACAAAGCAATGAAATCATTTTTGAGAAATAACATCTCCCTGTCCTAGTTTTTTAACAATAACTCAAGAAACCTATTTCAGAGTAAACTTTTACGTCGTTGTTTGGATACTTAGAAGCGGCATTTTCAGACAATTTCATCAAAATCGATAGTACAGATGTTCATAAAATCAGACTTTTGTGTTACGTAACAGCAGCTACCTCCAAATTTATAGGCTCGATTATGACCAAAATATGCCCTATACCAAATTTTATTACAATTAGGTTCACTCATTTGGACTATACACGCGCAAAATCGACAGAAAAATATCATTACAAAAATCGCATACTTAGGCTCAATACCAATAAAATATCTGCGGAAAATTCAACAATGGTTTTCGTAACTATCTCATACTTTCTCCGTACTTTATACGTGTGAAAAAGTGATCAATGTACCTCTGAAGAAATAGTTAAATAGTTTTAAAATGTAAAAGCAGGATTTATTATAGTATTCATTATAAATATATATTAAGTGTATAATGAATTTGTCAATATAATATATTCCCTTTGTGTATAATGTTTCCCCTCAAAGCGTTCCTTGTAGCAGTTCATACTTTACTATTCTTGTCCCAGACTCTTCTTTAGAAATTCTCCTTATAATTTAATTATTTATATGTCAAATTCAGAAGTCCATTTGTTGTTATATTTTACTGTTATTTTTATTATCTCTCACACGCGTAGTAGTCTATAGAGAAAGTTATCTGATGAATAAAACATGTCAATGTCAAGTTGTAACTGAAATATCAGCTTTGATGTAAGCGCAGTTCCTTGTAGCCCAAATTTGTAGACAGATTGTGATAATTTCTGGAGGTGTTATTTAATTTTTGTTTTTTTGATTATTATTATAACTCGAAAGCGTAAAAACTGTATAACTCAAAGCTGACATTAAAAAAATATTATAAATTTATAAAAATCTTTCGAGTCACATAGAATAACCTAAATTAGCCCCTATGAGCTTAAACAAAACTTACTTGTTACCATCTTCAAAAAATACAAACCTCGATAAGAAACAAAAAAAAATTCATAGAAGCCTTATAAAAGACCTTATTTATAAAATAATAATAATAATAATAATAATAGAGTTATGTGATTGACAAAAAAAATGCGAAAAAGAGTTTTTTAGGGACATAAGTGTTTTTATGTAATCTAAACGCATTTTCATGCAGACCAAACGAATGGACCTATTTTGATCAAATTCGGTGTGTAGGCTTATTTTGAGCATATATCGCGACTGTTTTTCTTTTACAATTCCAAATTTATAGGGTAGCTAGCTGTTATAAAAAAAATCAATATATAATTTTATCACAAAAATATTTACAAAGTAAATTTTACTCAAATTTAACTTCTATGAATCCCCCAAAAATACGGGTTCTATAACGAAATAACGGGAGTTATGGATAAAAACAACGAACATTGTTCAAGGAGCACATATAAAGTCCATGCCAATTTTATTCAGAGTTGGATGGTATGAATTCTGATTCTTTATCAAATCTGATGAATAATATTTCAGAATACTGAACCTAATTAAAAGTAAACAAATAGTGGATCGGTTTTATTATTCGTACTTAAGCTTTTTCAGGATAAATCCCATCATCAGGTGCTTGTCAATTTAATCAAATTACATAACAACTTAGCACCAAACGTTAACTATTAATAGTATTAAGACTAACATAAACAATAAAATGTCAAAAAATATTAAAATGTTAAGAATATTAAAAACTGAAAATATTAAACAATAAACATGAATTTTTATAAGTTAGAGTTCCACTTAAAGATGCTTCACTCAACGATAAATTGTGGATAATTTCAACGATAATAATTTTCATTTTCCTTCATGATGCTACTTTCGTCTTTCCCCTTCAATCTTGAACACTCAAAGAAAGAGATTTTATTATATTTTTATTTCCAAAGATTTATTGGTCTGAAGAACTTTGGATCACCCAGAGTATATATAGGTCTAACTTACTGCACACGTACACACTGGCTGAAACCTATCTCATGTTAGGGAGAGAGAGAAAGTCAGAATGTTTTATTTTTAATACAACTATAAATAACTCCCAGAAACTTTAAAGCATCTAACTCAGAACCGAGTAATGTGAGGTAACACACATAGGAATTTGTTGTTTTAATATTCACTCCTCTCTCAGTTTTTTCCTTAAATAATAACATTAAGAACCTTTAAAAACTATTTTTGTTTTTTATCGTCATTTGAACTTTAATCTTTTTAATCCTGTTATCAGTAACATACAAATAATTAATTAACATCCATGGCAAGTGTGTTTGTTTTTAGGCTAAACAGAACGTTATTGTATTTTGTTTATCGTGAGAGTTGTTTCCATTATTGAATGCTTCAGTATATTTGTTTCGTACCACACTTTGTAGTTTTGTGAACGTGAAATAAAAATCTGTTTGAAAAATTTGTGCACAAAATAATGTGATACATTTATGGTCATTAAAAGTTGAGATGGCTTCAGTAGTCTAATAATACCTCTCATAAATGTTACATTGACAACAATATTACAAAATTAATTTTCTTGAAAAAACTAATTTTACCAATGGAAGGAAAACTTTTACCAGATTCTTTCCCAACCAATAATGTAGTTAACTTTATTCCAATACTTGGGTGTATGGTTCACTAAAAAGTCGAAAACTCTAAATCTGAAAATCCTGTTAGTACTATAAGAACAGCGTACATCAACAAGATTTTAAAGGATCTCTCTATATGGACATTTTGGACAAGACTTAATTGAAACTCGAAATTAGTCAGTTGAAGCTCAGTTTATATCCTCAAATATGGTAACTGTTCCTTTAATGAATATTACAAGATAGAGACTTCATTATAATCATTGATAAATTTGTCAGTTTACAAAGAGTTTTTGCATACAGATTCAGGATAATGAAAACAGTGAATAGCTTCAGAAAAGTCCTGAGGCTGAATTGAGATTACAAATGAATAATTTTAGTTCAATGGGGCTTTATTTTGAATAATTATTTGAAGGCAATTAAGGAAATGAACGGTAGTTTGGAAAATTGTATAGCTTTAGACACCTTGTTTCTCTTGCACAATAAATATAAAAAAAGAAATATTTTGTTTTATATGGCTAAAACATTTTGTTACATGAGTAATGCCATTTGTTGAAAAAATAGAAAAAAAACTCTTAGTCTAGAACGACATTGCAGCCATACTAAGGGTCTAAATTTCATCAGCTATTCTAATGAAAACGGGGCTTTAACCAGTCATAAACTTCAGCACGTAGAACACAGTTTTTTGCTCCACTAAAATCAAATTTTCACAAGGTAGCTGACAGACAACATGACTCGTACAAATCAAACAAAAATAACTGTATCTCATATCCACCTTCTTTAGGAGAAAGTTTTCCGAAGACGGCTGTAGCTGTCACGTCAATAAATGGGTTCAAAGGTTGAGAGATTTGTGATTTGCTGTTTAGTGATGTAGATTTGCTGTGGTCAAATTATCTGTGTCCATTGAACAATCTTCAAGTCACAAACAAGATGATGAAATCTAAAACCAATTATTGTCGTTGCCTTCGACAATACAATAATTATCTCCAAACGTTTACAGACATGTAACTGAAATATCTCCTCTTCCAGACATTGACGATAAAGTGGAAGGTTGATATTTTGACAAACGCTCCTTATAAAACTGAACTGGATAAAAAAAAATAAATGGGAAGAAGGTAAAAAAAAATTAAATCAAATGAGGACAAAAATGAAAATAAATTTCGCGGTTAATGAAAAACTTGGCCAATAAAGGCAGGGAAAACAAAAAAAAAACTAAAACAGATGACGATTGGTATAGAAGGATTTGTCAAGAAAACTAAAGTGGAGGGAATGATACAGTGTTTAAATGCCATGAAGTCTGCACTTGTGTAAAACCTTCACAGCATTGCCAGTCTCTTCGGCCTTTTTTACACAAACAAATTACAAATAAAATAAAATATGCCATTCATATCTAATATGTTAAAACAAAACTGATTATTTAGTAGTAAAATATAAAAAAAATGTTAGGTTGTATTTTTACAAATGTTATACTTTACTTTGTCAGTGGAATTTAGTTTGTTTTATTTTTGTCACATCAGTTTCTTCCTATGACATATGAACTTAACTAATATTTCCCTAGTTACGAGTATAAACTACAAGAGCCTAATATCGTCGTTATAGGAAGCTCAGGCAAAACTTTGATTTCACGATTTCAGTTGTTCTCGATATTTTCAGCCCTTACAAAAACACATTTAACATTTTTTAAGTTTTTATGTGTGGTAGTATTGTTAAACATTATCTTGAAGATACAGAAGTCCTATTGGTTCCAAAGTTATAAGAGTTGCCCAAATGAACAAATTGCCCACATGGCATTCACTTCAAACAAGCCCCCCCCCCCAGATCCCTACTCTGGGGAATTTTCTGTGACCTGTATTACTTATCATTTCCTTGTCTTTCTGATTTTTCTGTCAACTCTTTTTACCTGATCTTCCATCTACTTTGTTTTCATCCCCACTATCATTTTCTTCTGTTTCTTTTATTCTCAAGTCAACCCTAAAATATGGAGAGAGAGAGAGAGGGAGAGAGAGAGAGAGAGAGAGAGAGAGAGAGAGAGAGAGAGAGAGAGAGAGAGAGAGAGAGAGAGAGAGAGAGAGAGAGAGAGAGAGAGAGAGAGAGAGAGAGAGAGAGAGAGAGAGAAACTATTCTACAAACATTCTCAATCACCCATCCCCAAAACCGACCATAATAAATCGTCAACATAATTGCCAGTTTGATAGTTGACAAGGAAAAAGTGAAAATGAATCATCAAAGCTGTCTTTGAAAAATGTTTATATATTAATTAAGAGCTAGAACATGCTTGCCTTAGGCCATAATAAACTCGTCCTTAAAGTAAATTGTAAAAAATCGATCTTTTAAAGACAGTCGCGATTTATTTTTATTGTTTGCCAATGTTTTCTGAACCATATAACGTTTTTAATTCCAAATTACCACACGAGTTTCAGTCATTAATCTTCGTAATTCTCTTTGTGCATAATGTTGTCTGTCAAAGCATTTCTTGTAGCAACGCCACTTTATAATTCTGCTTACAAAATTCTTTATCATACCTTTGTTTAAAAATTCTACTTCTAATTTAATTATTGATATATCAAATTCACAAAGTCGTTTTTTGTTACATTTCACTGCTATTTTCACTTTCTCCCATTTACGTAGAAGAAAGTTACGTGATGGGTAAAAAATAAACAAAAAGTTTGTTTTTTCCTTAAATATCTGTTTTGATATAACCTAAGCACAGTTCCCTGAAGCCCAAAAGCGCGGAACAGTTTTGATCAAATTTTGGATTGGGCTTATTTCTATAAATTCTTGAGATGTCATTTAATTTGTGTGTTTATTAGTGTTATTATTATTGTTACTCAAATATATGGGATAGCTGGCAAAAAAATTAAATTACAATTTTATTAAAATCGTTAGAGTTAAATATAGTTACCAAAATTAGCCCCAAAGAACTCTAACAAAACTTATCTGTCATTATCTTCTACACACAAAATGCCAGTTCGAACAAAACAAAACAAACAAGGAAACTGTTAGTGGAACCAATTACAATAAAAGACCTACTACAATAAAAGACCTTATTTCTCAAAATCATCATTGCCCATTTAATACACATTTTTGTTAAAATCTGAAAAATAATATTCCAGAACAGATTACTTAATTTAAATTAAATAATTTAGTGTTCAGGAGTAATTAATTGACAATAAACTTCAATGACCTTCGAGCGCCGTCGTTCAATTCTCGTGTAAAACAAAATTATGACAAAAGCAAAGCATGCTCATATTCTGCTTTATGTTATAAATATGTTTCAAATGATTGTTTTTAATTTTATAACCTTTCAGAAACAACTTAGCTCCCATAAGAATAAAATTAAATGCGACAAAACTTATTACACACTTCATGTAAATGTAGTCTAGTATAGAAATATTTGTGAAGATTTACAAAGAATATTATTTTGATTTTATGTGTGTTGTATGAGAAAGTTAATTCAATATTTCATCGCATTTATTGTTATGTAATATTTTACACTAAACCCATCTCAAGTCTGTAATTTCATTTTTTCCTCTCCTTTATTATGTGATGAAGTTCACAGTTCTTACATAATGTGATATACTAACATTTTCAGTTTTAACGTTACTTTAAAGTCATGCGTCTTTCCTCTGTTAGAATTCTTCCAAACGAAACAAAAAAATCTTCGGAATAAAAGAAAAATGAAATTATTACTTAATAACAATGAAATATTTTACGTAGTTACTTAAAATATTACCTAATATTTAGTTAAGTTATAAATTCCATATTGTTGTTAAGCTGTTCACAAAATATACGATGCACAAAATCAGAGGCAAAGCCAATGAGCAGTATTAGTACCAATACTGCCTTCATTTCATACTTTAAAGTAAAAACGTACTTAGTATCAAGTATTTGCAATTTAGTTTATTGATAATTTTCTGTATTAAACTTATATGTATTTTTAAAAAAGAAAAAGACAAAGCACTCTACATTTCAGTTTATTAAAATATTTGTTGGAAATAGAAACGAAAAAACAATAAAAATTGTAGTCGGTATAAACAATTTCTTGTTTACAATCGAAAAACCTCTCGGCCATATTCCCCTTATAAAACAAGATGAAAAGATAACATGAAATGGACCCCCTAGACTAATAGTCTTATACCGTCAGGGTCGGAAAAAAGTTGCTCAAGAAATACCTGATGGGGAAGAGAGAAGAATGGGATCTAACCCAAGACTATATAAAAAATGTACTTACAGCAAGGTCCCTCGGAATTACAAAGAATTTTATTTATATATATATCCACTCGTTTGCCGATTTCATCCTTGGTATTTTATAAAATAAACTATTACGGGCTTCTGGATAATGAAGAACTACCAAAAAAAAGCGTTCCAACTTACAGCATTTTTGAAATTTGAAAACTAATTATTAATCTTATTTGTTAATTAGAAAAACTAGTTTAAACACTATATTGATATATATAATTCAACAAAACTTACGACTGGTAGAGTTTTATTGCAGATTTTTCTAACTTTGAGGTTATGTTGAAAATTAGCCTAGAGGTTTACTAATACACACAAAATGAAAGTCAAAAATAATGGTAATCAATTAAAATGGGAAGGATTTGTGGACATTTAATTGCCTAATGATATCATGTCAAAAACTAATTTTATAAAAGCACTTCCAATACCGAATTGTAATAAAGTCCTTAAAATCCTTTCGAATATAACAATAAATACGGACAGGTATTCTAACAGATGGCAGTTTTGTAAAAACACAATTTTCAGATAATTTAACGTATAAGGAAATTTAAGTAACAATAATATTTTTTTATTTCCATAATAATACTTTCTCAATCCTATTCAAACTTTAAAAGTAAAATTACATCACACAACGAAAGAGATTTCATTTTATTATAATTTGCAAAGATGTATTGATCTGAAGAATTTTGAAAATCACAGACTGGGCACGTACACATTGGCTGAAACCTATCTCATGTTAAAGAGAGAGAAAGTCATAATGTTTTGTTTTTAGTACAACAATAAATAACCGTTCATGCATCCAACACAGAACCTTACTTATCTATGATTACACGCAGACAAATTTTTTGTTGTTATTTTTCACATATCTCTAAATTTTTTTCTTATAAAATAATAGTAAGTCTCACCTTACAAAAATTTTAGTTTTTTACAGTCATTATGATGTCAAACATTTTAAACCTGTTATTAGTATCATAAAATTAATAAACTTGACAAAAATAAATCTTTCAGATGGGGTTTCCCACAAAGACTTGAGGAGTAGAACGGGAACAAACATCGAGTGTCTATGACTGATTTGTTTAGGCTAGACAGAAAGATATTGCATTGGATTTACCGTGAATGTTGTTTCCATTATTGAATGTGTCAGTATATTAGTTTAGTTTCACAAGTTGTCGTTTTGTGAAAGAGAATACAATGTCCAATATTTTTACATAAATTAATTTGAATAATTTATAGTCATTAAAAATTTTAACGGCTCATTAAATAACACTCTCATAAGTGGTTGATAAGACTGTAATAACATTAATTTTCTTGAGTTAAACAAATTGTATCAAACAAGGAAGAATTTCAAAAAATTCACTTCCAACCAAAAATTGCGTTAAATTTAGGGCAATATTTTGTTTTAGAGTTCACCAAGTGTTCGAAAACTCTTACAATCGTGTCAGTACAAACTGCGTACATCAATAATACTTTCGAGGGATTTATTTGCAATATTTTTGATATCTAAATGTTTGCAGCGACCGAAGTTTTTATTAATTGATTTATGCAGCGGGTGGTAGATCTTTAAGAAAATTAGAGTTCGGGAAGGAAATTTGGGTATGGAGGGGGATTAACCTGACACGTACCCTCGACTACTCAAATACTACAGCTCAGCTTCATGACCGATTAAAACTATGTTATTAATTATAATACATATATTAACTAAATTAACTATGAATAATATTAAAGGAATTAGTCTATTTAAAACTAGTGGCCTGGCAAACAGTAGCCAAAATGGCCCAAAACAACTTATCAAACATTTAATTTAATACGAAATATGGAGACGCAGCACCGAAAACCCTGGGCTGTCTGACCCATCCCAAAAGGGGCTAATTAGCCATTATTTAGTGGGTGGACAATTTGGGAGGGACCTGAAAAATGGTTATTCTGTAGACTGAAGACATGCAATTCCAACACATCCAGTCACTCTTTCGGCTGGTTCACAACTCCTTCTCTAACCTTGATGCGTGTTAAGGATATTCATCACCAAGGAAGGCGGTAAATTGATTTGATGTAAAACAATTCCCCTGCAATTTAATATGCAGGCAACCCCCAAGTAGAGCTGTTGGAATAGAAGTATCGCCAGGGAAAAAAAAGGGAGGCGGTGAAAGGATTTCACCACAGTTACCTGTTTATCCAATGAAGCTTTCAAGATAAGACTTTTTTGTCAATTTGCGACGAGTTTGTGCATACAAGATCAAGATGACTAAAAGAATGGATAATTACATAAAGTCCTGGGGTTGAAGTGCGAGTGTATCTTAAGAAATTTGGTTTACTGGAGCTTTATTTTGAAAAATCATTTTGAAGGCAATTAGGAATTTTGGTATACAAATAACTGTCAGAGCTTGTATATATTTAAAATGTATTGAAGTGAATAAAACAAAGAAAAAGCAGGAAATACGTAATTTCTCATACTTGCTTTTTATGAATATTTGTTTATTATAGAACAAATGTCTTGGCATCATCTTATCAACCCAGTTTCATTCAATATTTAATCCTCAAAAAGTAACAGCTGACCTGTTAAAGTTATCTAAAGAGTGTGCAGAGATTGTAGCGTTGACTTTCGATGAGAAGGACTAGATGAACATTTCAATAATAATCAACAAATCGAGAAAAACAACTTTATTTATTTGTTCAATCGATATTTCAATTTCTAAGAAAATGTTTGTTCGTTTGACAACTAAGACTCATTGAAATGCCTTCAACAAGTATAGTGTTAATTGTAGTTTTTTTTTTTTTTTTTTTTTTTTTTTTTTTACATTTATTGAAGTTTTCATAGATGTTAATTTCAAGTGAATTGCAATCATATATATAAATATGGTAATTGTTATCTTCCATTGCTACGAATGAGTTTTTTAATAAACGAAATATTTGAGAAAACATATTCCGTACTATTTTTTATACTTTTTGTCTTATTTATTTATACATGAAGCATTATTTATAACCAATTGGTGTTTTCTAAGAACAAATTTTTATATATTAAATTTCTGTTTCTTTTCTAACAACTTCCCTCCTTTTCATTGTAAAAACACATTTCGACCTAATTAAAAACATGAATCAAAACTTCTACAGTGTTTTATGGGACGTATTAAGACATACAAAGAACAACTATACTCAAAAACATCTTCCTCTTATTTTTAAAACTGGCACTCATTTTATTCCAATTATTCTGGTTTATCGACTTATCTAATGGTTTGTAGCCTAATAATAAACCCAGATACAGAATTTGAACAAAATCAAATCAAAATTGCGAACTTTGGAGTGTTTAACTCTAGACTAGTTCACCCAGTGAACATCGGCGAACATTTCAGTCCCAGATGTCAAGTTACCATCAGGGTAACCATAATATCTAGACCTCTGATAAGCCTAACAACATTCATGGTACGTTGTGTAATGTATATCAGATCATTTTTACGAGATTCAATGGTTCCCACTAGTTATTTATATCGTTACCGTACTTTGCACACACACTATATTCATTTCTATGAAGTAAGTACGTGAGTTTACTGACAATTTATGACAGTCTAGATTTTATATTCCAACCCAAAAAGCCTAAAATCAGTCAAAGTATTTTGTTTGCTTTGATATTCAAAAATTTAAAATAATAAAATCTCGCAAGATCAAGTTTATAAATACTTTCTCCTAAAAATCACAGTATAACTGTAATTAAAACTGCATTAGACTTATTAAAAAG